>JACEEZ010016727.1:510000-560039 GCA_016584305.1 Chionoecetes opilio
TGCCGGGCCACTCTGTGGTCTCGGGTTCAATTCCCACTTAAGGGAATTTTTACTGAAAAATGCGAGCATTTACTGTCGCCCTTGAACATAAGATGGGTGGTGTGTGGTTCAATTACCCATAATCGGTATCTTGATCTTTAAGCAATTTTCGTCAGCTAACTGATGATCACGCCTCCACGCGATCACGCCGTGGGTGAACACTGAGGTCCGATGTACCATAATCGGTATCTATGATCTTTAAGCAATTTTCGTCAGGTAACAACGTGCAGCCTAGGGAAACTTCAAAAGATGACGGATTTTACGGAAAGAATACTATTTTTGGATTGATTCCCGAAAATAATAAGGAAACAATACTTCCTAACATATACAAAACGTTTTGTGCCAAAAGTCAGGGAAAACTTGCATACAGGTGGTGATAAAAACCTTCCTCTTGCGGTGAAACAAGCACGTTTATCAGTCACATCACCATTATGGTGTGCGATGTGCCAACAAAACCAAGATAATGCTAAGTGATCCACGACTCAAAACCCCAACCCGACCTGACACGCCGGCAGGTGCAGGCCAGCACTCTGCGCCGCGGAATGACACTGGCAGGTGTAACCATCCTGCCCTTAATTAATTAAGATGACATGGGCCGAGGGGTCAGTGTGTGGAAGTGG
Organism: Chionoecetes opilio; assembly: GCA_016584305.1. Classification (NCBI taxonomy): domain Eukaryota; kingdom Metazoa; phylum Arthropoda; class Malacostraca; order Decapoda; family Majidae; genus Chionoecetes; species Chionoecetes opilio. The sequence goes on from JACEEZ010016727.1 coordinate 510,660, forward strand.
TGAACGCGAGGTCCCGCAGGACTTGCGCGTTGAGGTTCCGCCGGTGTAGATTTTTAAAACCGTCGTTGTGTGGAGTCATCACCAACACTTTGCCCACGTATGTACATGTACCATGCCTTCAGTTGTGATTTCCATCTGTGGACCACCGGGCAGGGGAGGGGGCAAGGAGGTATGAACCAAAATATAAACAAAATTATAATAAAAAAATCCCTACTTTCACATAGTCTGGGCAAAACCCTAGGAAAAAAAAACTGCCTTTAATGGTGATAGAAACGCCAGGAGTTCGGCGCCGGGCACCCTATGCAACAGGAAAGTCGGTCGAAAGTTCCGCCTGGTGTTAAGGATGACACCGGGCAGGGCACGAGGGCCAGCAGCACTCGTACTTGAAGGAAATGACCGAGTAAATGTTAAGAGTGAGCTCCGGCAGGAGTACTCCCTTGGCCACAAAGGCGGACTGTGGAACAGTGCAGGGCCCGGTGGAGCGCCCCATGCCGTTACTGGAGGGAAATCACTGTGGCAGCACGTTCCCGAGGTAGGTGACAGGCAGCAGGGGCCCAGGAGCACAGGGCGGCGAGCACCTTCAGGGACGGGTGGTGGGGGGTAGGGAAGAAGGTTGGGCGGCCACCTTCCCGCACCTGCCGACTACGAGGCGCGTCCCTCTGGTATGCCCTATGGGCCTTCGTCGTCTCCTTCAGGCCCGTAGCAGCTTCCGTGGTTTCCACACACACAAAAAAAACGACACACATCCAGTCTCGGGCCTGCCACGACCGTTTGGGTATGGACCCCATCCCGCCCATCCACGACTACGCAACTTGCATCACAACTGTCGCCTCCTTTTGTTTCGTTCCTTAGTCAATTCACAAACACATTAATATAATATCCCTAAAGGTACCGATAAGACAAGCCAACGTGAGCAAAACAGAGCGCCCCCGAGAGACTTGTGGCAGAGACTGGCCAGACGCCCCCAGCTTGATACTTTCCTCCACCCTTCCCCCCTTTCCGCAAAGTGGCCTCATTCCCTCCCGCCCCTCCCCCCCTTTCCCTTCCCCTTCCTACTTTGCTTGCGCCCACATTCCGGCAGCAAAAAGAACGTGACCATGTAATTTCCCTCCCCCTCGGAGACGCAGCTGTAAAAAGCTTTTTTTGAAAGACCGATATTTTCACGAAGCTTACCCCCTTTGGACTCCGGCCCCAGTTTTCAACCAAGATGGTTCTTTTGTTGACTGACAACCTTCCCCCCTACCCATATTTTCCATAACTCTCTCTCTCTCTTCTCTCTCTTTTCTTCTTCTCTCTCTCTCTGCTCTTCTCTCTCTTTCTCTCTCTCTCTTTTCTCTCTCTTCTTCTTTTCATGAATAAATCACAAAAAACAAACACGCCCCTCGCAACACAGCCCTTGGCAAAGAAGCAAAAGTGTCTTCTCAATTTTTGCCTCGATGAGGTAGTGCCGACCGACAGAAGTGTGTGTGTGTGTGTGTGTGTGTGGTGTGTGTTTGTGTGTGTGTGTGTGTTGGGGTGTGTGTGTGTGGTGTGTGTTGTGTGTGTGTGTGTTATGTTGTATGTATTATGTATTATGAAATGTGTGTGTGTGTGTGTGTTGTGTGTGTGTGTGTGTGTGTGTGTGTTTTGTGTGTGTGGTGTTGGTGTTTGTGTGTGTGTGTGTGTGGTTGTGTGTGTTTGTGTACGCGCGTGGTTGTGTGCGGCGCGCGTTGGTGGGTTGCGTGTGTGGCGCGCGGTAGTGTCTGTATGGTTATGTGCGCTGGGGTTTTTTTTTTTGTGTGGTGGTTTTGGGGGTTTGTGTGTGTGTTGTGGTGTGTGCTTTCCATGTGTTGTGGTGTGGTGTGGGGTGTTTGTGTGTGTGGTGTTTATGTCCCTGGTGCTGTGCGTGCGAGTTGTGGTATTTATGTGTGTATTATAAATTTATATATATATATAAATATATTATATATAATATATATATATATATATCATAATATATATTATATTATTATATTTTATAATATATTATATTTCTTAGGTTATACATGTTGAGTTTTCAGGTGGCAAAGACACTCGTCATTCTTGGGTCTTTTGAACTTTTAAACTATTTAGCCTGAGGATGCCAAGGCCTGGGCGAAACGTTGCACGCATATAAAGGAACCCCCAAAGAATCAATCATCATTAGGTATGTAATCCTCCTGCCAAGGTTTTTCCCCGACAACCCCCAAATACTCCCGCTGAGCGATTTCCATAACACCGGTGGTGCTAAAAAGCCAATCCGCCCGTAAGGCTCTTAAACGTGACCCCCCCCGTCATTAGGACTGGCTACCAAGGTAGTAAAACTTCCAAGATTCAAGGGTCCTCCCATACGCTAAACAGACTTACTGCTTCATTAGAAGTCCCCAAACACTGCCCTTGGCCCTTGAGCCAGGAGACCGAAAAGTCCAAAGCTTTGCCTCCTCGTGAGCGCCCCCCCGAGAGCCATCACCAGGAACCTCCAAGCGGACTCAGCAAAGATTCAACTGACATAACGGCAAAAAACAAGATCCATGATTTTTTTTTGCCGACGGATCCCCTTCACAATTCACTTTGATTTCAACCTTGTCACAATACTCAGTCATAAAGCGTTTGAAAATGAATGGGGGCAAGGACGCACCCCTTTGCCTCACCCCCCTGTTCACAGGAAAGAAGCTGGATACACTCCCCACACTTCACAGACTCTCGTCCCAGAATACAGACCAGTTATAAACCTTTGCCCCTGCAGGAATCCCTCGAATCGCAGAAGATCCAGAGGGACTCACGTTTTCACTGAGTCAAACGCCTTTTGAGATAAAACAAAAGGCTGCAAGCATCCCCTGTCGAAACTCACGTCGGCTTTCCACCAGGAACGAACGCTAGGATCGGTCCGTTGTTGACTTACCAGGCGTTAAACCCCCAGACTGTGAGGTCTCTGATGCTTAAACCAGATGGAATCGCGAAAACGGTCGCATAGAGGGCAAGCCCCTTTTGCCTTGGGTACGCTGAGCGGTGTAATACCCGGTAATTGTTGCAGTCCTGACGGTCCCCTTTCCTTTCCAAGTAGGGACGCCCAGCCCCTTTTCCACCCCAGAGGAATGGTAACCTGATTGCCACAAGGCAGTACAGGACAGCAGAAACCCCGCGGGTCATGGCCCCTCACCCCAGCTTTGAGGAGCTCCGCACTGATATTACACAACACCGGGCTGCTTTCACCTTCAACTTTGCTACAGCCTCTCTGACTTCTTTTCCAAGAGGAAGGGTGCGGTTTGTCAATGGGGGAGGTCGGCATCCATGCGAACCAGTGGTGTGAAGCGCTAAAGTTGGAGGTCCACCGTTACCCCAACTGCCCAAAGTAAATCCCCCGAGCCAAAATCTGCCCACCATGCCGACACGAGGCGCCCACGCTGTTCGAATAGCACTCGCCCGAGAAGGGATTTTGGAACGGAGGCTTCCTTCAGGCTCCGGTAGGCGGTCGGAGGTCATTAGTCGTTCAAATGACCCTCGAATCCTCGCGAGACTCCTGCCCCCATACCTCCCTGTCTCTCCTGGAGGTTCTAGCCCCGGCGTGAAGAGCCCTGTGCTGTTCCGGTTCCCAGCCAAACCGGGCAGGGGCGACTCTCCTCGATTTTCATCCAGCGTCCCGTCGAGACAAAACCACCCTTGACCTCGGGCGCCCCCAATACACCCCATGGCCAGCCTGTGAGTTGTCAGTTTGAGGTTTCCCACAGTTCACAGGATCCCCGAGAGCACCGAGCACATAAAACCGATTGGATGCCACCGGCATATCATAAAGCACATGTCATCCTTCGTTTCTCAAGAGGAAAACACAGTATGGTTACCTCTTGAGATTCTTCTGGACGGGACTGAAGTTTAAAGTGTAGCAACAACAAGTCTGTGACTTTCCAAAGAACCCTCTCAGAAACTGGAAAACCCTGCAGTTTCTGGAGGGTCTCCAACGAGTACTGAACGGGGATGTGGTCGATCTCCTTAGCTCCCCTCCCGGCAATTATATCCCATGTCCAGCTGTGCAGCTCTGGTCTCTGATTACCAAGAACCTGCAATTCTAACCCATTCTGGACCTGCAAAGTCAGAAGCAGAAAAAATGTTGGTGTTTCTGGTACCGGAGCCATGGGACCAACACACAACCCCGTAAGCCACTTCACAGTCCCAGTAGTACTGTAGTAGAGTAGTTATATTATAATAAAATTATAGTATTATATATTTTCAAACATGTTCACTTCCATGTTTCGACGGACTATTGTGGATATTCGATCAACGTAATTGTAAGTGTCGGGGTGGAGGCTTTTCTAAGCCTAGGGATTGGTTGGTGTGTGTGTGCTTGCTCATTAAACCCGGGGTATTTACGTCATTTTCGGGGCAAATAATTTTCCATTCTTTTGATTAAAGTATCAGACGAATACTGTGTGTGTGTGTGTGTGTGTTTTGTGTTTTGGTGTGGTTGTGTTGTGTGGGGTTGTGTGTGTTGTGTGTGTGGTGGTTTTTTGGTTGGGGTGTGTGTGTGTTGTGGGGGTGGGGTGTGTGTGTTATTACCATGCCCTGATTATGGATGGACTTCGGGGATCCCCAGTTATCACCCTCTCGGAGCATTATTGGAGCATTATTATAGATACAAATCTTAGGGGAGGGTCGGGACTTCACACATCACTCACCATCATCTTGCTCTAGGGGGGACACTAACTGCCTGCTTGTTAGTCAAAAAACCCTTGAAACGTTGACCGGGCTTGAACGCAGAGGCACAGTATTGCGTCGCAATGTTAGCACCTGAACCCAGCAATATAAAACTACAAGAGTGTGTGTGGTGTGTGTGTGTTTTGTGTTGTGGTGTGGTGTGTGTGTGGTGTGTGTGTTTTGTGTGTGTGTGTTGGGTGCGAGGTGCGTGCGTGCGTGCGTTGCGTGCGGTGGTGCGGTGCGTGGGGGCGTGCGTGTGTCGTGCGTGCGGGGCGTGCGGTGCGGTGTGCGTGGTGTGTGCCATACGGGTTCTCGTCAACCATACACAACACACGTATGGTGGATGAGCGTCGCTCGTTTTATAATATTTTATAGCTTTTTTCACCTTCTCTCTCTGTCTCTCTCTCCCCTCTCCCCTCTCTCTTCTCCCTCTCTCGTCCTCTTCTCCCCCTCTCTCTCTCTTCTCCCTATTCTCAACACACTCCCCGGGGTGTGGTGGTACAATGGGATAAATATATTTTTTCTTGTTGGCCATGTCGCTCGCAGGTTCAAGGCTCGCTCAAAATCTAAAATATTTCCTTGAAAACGCCGGATTTTATGTTCCTCTTGAACAAGGGGAGGGTGTTATAAAGCCCACAACTTTACCATAAATAAGTTTCTACAAACCCTCTAGCTCTTTCCGGCGGGGTAAAAGCTGGCGTTTTGCGTGTCCAACCGTGATCAGGCCGCGGGTGAATTGAAACCCCTCACCCGACAGCCCGCCTTCCCAACCCTGTAACAGGTGTGTTGGGTGTGGGGGTTGTAACAAACCCGACTGTGTTGGGTGGTGTTTGGGGGGGGTATAGGTGGTAGATAGGTACAGGTATAGGTGTGTGTGTGGGTTTTGTGTAGATGGGTTTTATAGGAAGACCCTGCCAGGCCGGCCTATGACAAAGCATGGACAAACGGTGGCTCAGTGTTGCCCATTGACCCCGCTATCCACCCTTACCACTGCTTTCCCATCAAAGGGGAAACTGCAGCTTTTAAAGGCCATTTCCACACAGCATGATGACTTACACTTTTCCCTCTGTGTGTGTGTGTGTGTGTGGGGTGTGTGTGTGTGTGTGTGTGTGTGTGTGTATGTGGGGTATGTGTTTTGTGTGTGTTTTGTGTGTGTGTGTGGTTTTGGGGTGTGTGTGTGGTGTGGGGTGTGTGTGTGTGTGTATGAGAGAGAGAGAGAGAGAGAGAGAGAGAGAGGAGAGAGAGAGAGGGGAGGAGAGAGAGGGAAGAGAGAGAGAGAGAAGAGGAGAGAGAGAGAAGAGGAGAGAGAGAGAGAGAGAGAGAGAGAGAGGGGAGAGAGAGATGGACATAACAAAAATCGACCCACATAGTAAAATCACAGGTTCCCCCTACCTTTGGGCTACTGAGAACTTATTACGCTCTCTCTCTCCTCCTACCTCTCTACTCCTTTCTCTCTCTTCTCTCTCCTCTCTCGTCTCTTCCCCCTCTCTCTCCCTTTTTCCCCTCTTTTTCCCCTCTCTCGGCGGTGCAGGGTCACGCTGTTCCGAGGGTCGAGGTGGATTATGTGAAAGTCCGGGCAATTACGCGGTGGGGTTTGGTGGGGGTGTGGCGACGGTGTGTGGTGGTGTGTGGTGTGTGGGGTGGTGTGTGGTGTGGGTGTGTGTGTGTGTGTGTGTGTGTGGTGTGGGTGGGGTGTGTGTGTGTGAGTGGTGGGGTGTGTGTGTGGTGTGTGTTGTGAGTGTGTGTGACAGTGTGTGTGTGGTGTTGATGTGTGTTGAAATGTTGTGTGTGTGGTGGGGGTGAGTGTGGGTAAGTGTGTTTGTGTGTGTTGGAGTGTGTGTGACAAAGTGGGTGTGTGTGTGTTGAGTGTGTGTGACAGTGTGTGTGGTGTGTTGAGTGTGTGTGACAGTGTGGTGTGTGTGTTGAGTGTGTGTGTGGAGCAGGGGAATGGCAGGTAGTGGGGAGGCCGGCCTACTAGTCTAACTTCTAAAAAACACACACCACACACACACACACACACACACACCACACACACACACACACACACACACATAAAAAAAACACACACCCTTCCGGGGAAAGTAAGTATAAAAAAATCTTTAAAATAAAAATATTCACGTTTTGTAGTAGAAAATAAAAGTTGTAGTAGGTAAAACATAGTACCAATAGTCATGTATCGGCCCGATTTTCAAACATGGACTATAGTCGCGGTGATAGCAGTCGCGTAGCAGTAGAAACAGTTGCAGCAACTTTAATAGGGAGTAGTAAATAGTAGTAGTAGTAGTATAGTAGTGTGTAGTAGTAGTAGTAGTGAGTAGTAGGTAGTAGCAGTAGTAGTAGTAGTAGGTAGTTAGGTAAATAGTAGTAGTAGTAGTAGTAGTAGTAGTAGTGTAGTAGTAGTAGTAGTAGTTAGTAGTAGCAGTAGTAGTAGTAGTAGCAAGGGCGTAGCCAGAGGGGGGGCCAATGGGGCCATGCCCCCCCCCCCAATTCAACACATCTACTTTAGGAGTGTATTTGGTATAATTTTAATAAATTTTACTATATTGAATATCATGCAAAAAAACAATAAATAACCCCCATAGGGCTCAAATGCCCCAATTAAGTCAATCTTCAAAATATTCTCTGGGGGCTTCCAGCGCCTCCCAGACCCCCAGCTGATTAAGGACCCCCCCCTCAACCATCATTGGGAGGTGGCCCCCCCCCAATTAATTTTTCTGGCTACGCCCTTGAGTAGTAGTAGTAGTATAATAATTATAGTATGATTATTTCAATTATTTTCATTTTTGACCCCCTTTACGCCCAGATCTTTCCTTTGCTATAAAAAATTGTATGTTGTCGAGCCCTAAAATTCAGAAAAGTCACTTAATATACCAAAGTAGTTTAGTCGACAAGGATATAACAGGTCATATCTATAACATTTTGCTTAAAGTCACTAAAAATTGTCTAATGGTACCCAAATTACATTGGAAATTACGTTCTGGGCCTCAAGGGGTTTTAAAATAAGTAGTAGTAGTAATGGTGTATCATTGGCATAGTAGGAATAGTAAGTATAGTAGTTAATATAGTAGTAAAAATAGTAGTAGATAGAAAAATAGTAATAGTAGTAATTTTTGTTATTTTTCTTATAGTAGCTGTTGTACTCAATGGTTTTACTCCTCAAGCCCTAAACATGATTGGTGTCGGGTGGTTTCACTGTGTTGCTGGTGGTGGTGATGGGGATGGTGACCGGTTTTGGTTTGTGTTGTGGTGGTGACAATGGAATGAGAACTGCAATAATGATGGAGGGGGTGATGAGTGGGTCCGGAAATAGGCTGGTGACGGTGATGGTGCGGGACGTGGAAGTGGTGGTGGCTAATGGAATGGTGCCCGGGTGGTGGTGGGGGTGGTGGCCCAATTCAATGTTGCTGGTGTAGTGATGTGGGGGTGATGGTTTCGAGTGGTGGTGACTGATAAGCGATGGGTGGTGGTGGTGGTTGTGGTCACAGCGGTAACTTTTAACGCTGTGTTACGTCACTCGGGCAGCGTCACCACTCACGGCGTGATTTATGACCCACGGATTTTGTCGTGAGAGAGAGAGGAAAAAGAGAGGAGAGAGAGAAGGGGAGAGAGAAGAGAGAGAGAGAGAGAGGAGAGAGAGAGAGAGAGAGAGAGAAGAGATGAGCGAGAGAGAGGGGAGGGGAAAGGGGGAGGAAGAGAGAGGAGAGAGGAGAGAAGAAGGGAGAGGATGGGGGAGGAGGGAGAGAAAAGAGAGAAGAAGAGACGAGAAGAGAAGCAGAGAGAAGAGAGAGAGGCGAGAGAGAGAGAGGGGGTGTGGGTAGTGTGTTGTGTGTGTGGGTTGTGTTGTGTTGGGTGTGTTTGTGTGTGTGTGTGGTGTGTGTTGTTGGTTGTGTGTGTGTGGTGGTGTGTGGTGTGTGTGTTGTGTGTGGGTGTGGTGGTTGTGTGTTGTGGTGTGGTGTGTGTGTGGGGGGTAAAGGGGTTCCAGTTTTGCACTGAAAGAGGAGAATACAGGAAAACCTTTCACCATACAAACAAGCCACCCCCCCAAAACACAGGGGGGGGGGCTTGTGTGGCTACACCACAAACTCCGTAGTGTAGGGGTTAGCAACGCCGGTCACAACCGAAAAGTCCCCGGTTCAATCCCCGGCGGAGCGATGAGTTCTTAAAACCCGAGTCCTCGTCCACCCACAGTGAATGGGTACCGGTTGTTAGCGGGGGTTTGTGACCCCGCTCCGGGGTTTGGTGGCTTCGGCCAAACCCCAAAACTAATGAATGAATGATAAAATGTTGATAGGGAGACGGGGCCCATACGAGCGTAGTCAGGCCCTGGGGTTTAAAACAAACTAGATGATAACCACACACACACAACACCACACACACACCACACACACACACACACATCACACATCAACACACAACACAAACACACAACATGACAACACACCACCACACACAACACAACACACACACCGCCCGCGTGCCTCAGTGGTTAGTGTGCCGGGCCACTCTGTGGTCTCGGGTTCAATTCCCACTTAAGGGAATTTTTACTGAAAAATGCGAGCATTTACTGTCGCCCTTGAACATAAGGATGGGGTGTGTGTGTGAGGTTCCAGATTTACCCATAAATCGGTATCTATGATCTTTAAGCAATTTTCGTCAGGGTAACAACTGATGATCACGCCTCCAGCGCGATCACGCCGTGGGTGAGCAACACTACCTGCATGGTACCTGCATGGTACTGTAGTAAAGCCTTGTGTCACTTCACGCGCCATATTGTCCGAGCCGCGCATGGCACTAAAGTTATCGTTACCAAAGGAATGTAAAAACATGCAGTGTATGAAATTCACTGCATGTCGGTTTCACTTTCTGTAAATAAGAGATTCACTCGTCAAGTTTCATGCCTGTGCGAGTGTGACGCGGCAGGTTGCAAGGCGTGGCGAGGCCATGGCCAGCCCGCAGAGGTAACAGTCAGTGTGTGGCATGATGCTAAGCCGTTGTAGGCAGTCAAGACCCAAAACCGAACATTACCTAACAAACAACGTTACAATACCCCCCCCCACCCCCCCGTCATGTCACACTGATGACACAGCCTTCCCCTCCCATGCCAGGGATCCGCGGGGATGTGTCTCTTGCTGTTGTAATGCGGCAAGATGATGGCAAGGATTAAATGCGCCTTGAACACTTGAAACAAGAAAAGAGCTACGCAACATTTTCACATATGTAGAAATAGGTTGCATGAGAAAGTTTCATTACAACTCCAGCCTCAGGCATAAGTCCCCTTAGGGCGCATGTCCCCGGGCCATGGCTCGCCTGGCCACATAGCAGGAGCCTTAAGCCAGCCCACATTCCATTCATCACTTGCAGTAGCATTCTGTGGCAGGTTAATTACCTATGTACTGCATGTTTTGATAATACGAAGATTAAAATCGAAAGTACAAGAATCTTCTGTAAGAGTCATTGGTGAGTTGTTGTTTTTATATATATATCATGACATAAGGGACTGACCAAGGGGGAAAAAAAATCCCGCTAGCTGCCAGCACCAATAAAGTAGATAGTAAGAGATTCATGGAAGTGGGTGGGCCAATTTAGTTTGGGAGGTGTCTTGATATTTCTCTTTTAAATTTATTTAAGTCGTAGGTAGTTGGACAAATAAAAACAAAAAGAGAGTTCCAGAGTTTACCAGTGAAAGGGGTGAAAGAGTGAAGATACTGGTTAACTCTTGCATTAGGAAAATATTCAGAATATGGAGGAAAGTAGAAAGTATGTGACAGGCCACGGGAGGGGGGGAGCATGCATTAGCAAGGGTTTAGAGGAGCAGTGGGGCATGAAAAATAAGGTAGAAAAATATCAATTAGCCAACAATGCAAACGATGGTTTAAGATTGAAACTTCAGTAGAGGAGGAGAGTTGATTTGGGGCGAAAAGCTTTTAAATTCACCTGTTTTAGGAGAGGTGTATGAAGATCCCCCCCAAACATGTGAGACATCTCATACATTAGCCCTGTACAACAAGTTGGGAGTGGAAAAATGGCCCGCCCTAACCTACTTCTTTAAGACTGTCTAAAGATATTGTTTAGTGAGTTTCTAATAGGTCAAGTCATTGTAAAGAAAGGGCAGTAGGTCATAAGGGATATGTTGTATTTTCATAGGTATGAAGAATTTTTTAGCATTGTAAAAGTTGCTTTCCCAATCAGAAATTAGAAATCAAAGAGGTGTTGCACTCTGGAACACAGTCTGTGAGTAACGCTAGGAACGACTGAAAACAGGTGAATTTCCTGAAGTGGTAGGATATTTAGACTTAAAGACATTATAATTATAAAAGAATGGGTGAAACAGCCCTGAAGACCCACATGAAGACTTGAGGGAAAAAACAGCACAAAAGGTACATAGCTGCATGAAGTTTGAAAGGAACCTAAATGGTACAAGAGAAAAGAAAGTAGGGGTGTTGGAAATTAAAAATTTTAGCCTAAAAGCTTTATTAACCCGCAGTTTACGCCCTTGGGCCAGTGATTAAAAATGTGATGCTAAATAAAAAAAAAAAAAAAAAAAAAAAAAAAAAAAAAAAAAAAAAAAAAAAAAAAAAAAAAAAAAAAAAAAAAAAAAAAAAAAAAAAAAAAAATTTTTTTTTTTTTTTTTTTTTTTTTTTTTTTTTTTTTTTTTTTTTTTTTTTTTTTTTTTTTTTTTTTTTTTTTTTTTTTTTTTTTTTTTTTTTCTCCTGTTTAAAAAAATTTTAAAGTGTTTGGGGTGTTGTGGGTTAATGCCAAAGTAACCCCTTCCGAGGTGCGGGGGGGGGTTTGCCCACCCACTTGCTTTCCCCCAAAAAAAGTTCCGATATCCAGCCACTACACCCCGCTCCCTTAAACCTCTTTATTCTTTAAAACTGTATTTGAAAACGTTCCTGTCTGAAATAGTTTCGGAATTGTTGCTTTTTTAAGTGGTCATGGAAAGCTGTGCTCGAGTTGTTGAACATGTCGGGCAGCAGTTAAGCTGTACAACTATAGTGAAATATGATATGTAAATCAGTCAAGTCAGGCCTATTATGACTTGACATCTCTCTTTAATTAATGTTTCACTGGTTTAATGTTGCCCTGCCCTGAAACATGTTACAGTTACAGACAACTCTTGAGACATTCGTAATATAATGAGAGTGGTTAAAGGCACTGGCATGCAGCCAAAGGCAACAAACCATGTCTGAAGAGAATGATACTCCTGTTCCATCACCCCGCCATACTGATACTGATTTATCTTATTTCACTAGTTTTCCAGCTTAATTGCTGCCCTGAAACATGTTATAGGCAACATCGAGGCACTAGCTCTCCATGAGAGCACTTACAAGCAGTAACAGTTACTCACCATGTAAATTAAAAGGAGAAGTCACACAGCCAGGCTGTGTCTCCTCATTATCTATCCTAGTCCCCAATGACTCTCATCAGTCCACAAGGCAGCGCTGCACTCCTCGCAAGAATAAGAGTAAGCACGCCCACAACACAGGTAACACCTTAGGCAGGTGCTACTCGTAAAGTTTCCCGAGCGTCAGTACGTGCTTGGTCCACTAAAGAATGGACCAAGAGTACGTGTATGGTACGTAGTTGTGAGAGAGATGAGAGAATGAATTAGTCTAATAAAGCCTTATTACCCACCTTCATTCACGTGTGAGTACTGCCCCCTGGTCCCAGGTGAATAAGTATGTGACTAAGGTAATTACTCCTGCTATAACAGTGTGCGTGGTGTGTATGCCAAGTAACCTCCGAGGTGCGGGTGCCCACACTGCTGCAGCAGTTCGATATCCAGCCACTACACCCCGCAGACGCCCTACCTACATATCCCTGGATCTACCTCGACGCACTGCATATACTCGCACTTGATACCTGTACTAAACATGAGAGGCAGACTTGGTGCTTGTATTGGCCTAGGGTCGTGAGTATGAGCCAAACACTAGGTACAGTACGCCTGTCCCTAATCCAGGCAGAGCCAGTCGTGCTGGCTCGCAATCGCATCACGCTACGGCGTGATGCGCCGCAAAACACCGCTGACATGTTGGCCACCATGATGCCATCTCTTCTCCGCCTCCCTTGCTATTCCCTTTTCCTTTCCGGATATTTCTATTCATTATTTGTCAGTCACACTGAATACCAACATGAATCTGAGTTATTCCTGATTAAAGCTGTTAAATCAACTTTCCTATTATACGCAGATTCCCCTAGAAATACAGGCCCCAAGTAGCTACACAGCCTATGTCATGTGGTGGTATCCATGTGAAGAAATAAGTCAAGCAGCCAGGATTATCAACCTTAGCCTACATTCGTTTAAATAATGTCGGCCAATCAAGCACCACCTGCCTACACAATGACATACACGCAGTATACTTAATACCAAGGAGACACAACACCCAAGGCTCCACCCATCCCTCCGGCAAAGTCACTTCTCAACAAAGTCAGTTTCATTATTTCTCCCTGTGCCTCACCTTCACGCATACTCAGTGGACAGTTTCTAGTCAATTTCCCCCGCCCATCAGTGACGCGGCGAGGCTACACTGCTGTCCACCGACATGAACACAGCTTTTCCTCACCTCATGGCAAGGGTTGCAATCTACAGCACGAGGCACAGGATACAATTTTTGCCGCCGCTGTACTACACACCACACACACACACACACACACATACACACACACAACACACACACACACACACACACACACACACACACACACACACACACACACACAAAGAAAGCTGAGAATCACGAACTGAAAAGACAGCACGGAAAAAATAAAAAGGAAAACTAATGGGGTTTTAAAAAATGAGTTAAAAAGCTGAAAAATAGGGGTTAGAAGGAGGGGGGGAAACCCTTAACAGCAGAAATGCAGAAAAAAATTTAGCATATAAAGGGCAGCGCGGGGGGGATTTGAAAGAAATTAAAGGGGCTGCCGGGAACGGAAAAAGGGAAAAAAAAAGAAAAAGGAATTTCAGGATTCTTGGAAAATCAGGAAAGGGAAAATTTTTAAAGGTTATCAGAGAAAAGGAAACATGGTAGACACAGTTGACAAAAATAAAGTGTTGGCTTTATGGGGTGAAAGAAAAACCCCATCGTCAATCCATCACAAGGAAGGAGAAAAAATGACAAAAGAAATTTAAAGTTGTCCAGAGAATGCAGGAAAGATCAGGAAATTTGAAAAATAAAAAATTGGGAAAATTAAAAAGAAGTGGACCCCATAAAGAAAAATTTTAAGTCACAATCAGCAGCAGAAAAATATTAGCAAGGTCATGGAAATTTGCGAAGGAGGGATTGAAAAAATTTTGGTTTGGGAAGGATTTGAAGAAAAAGAAAAAGAGCACAAAGAGAGAAAAAGCAAGGAGTTAAGGAAAAAAAGCTTTAAAGACGGTAAGGAAAAGTGTGTTTGTGGGAGCCCACAGTTCAAAGAGGAGGAAAGGTTTAAGACATGACACGAAGGTAGTATCAGTTTAAAAAAAGAACGAAAGGTATGGAAGGGTTTTCATAATAATTGAATGGGTTTAAACATAATAATTTAAGAAGTAATTAACCTACGTGTAAAAAAACCCCGGGGGTCACGGGCCAGAAGTCACCCGGCGAATTTTCCGCTCTGGAAGAGATGTGGTATAGAAATGGGGATATCAATAGCCAATCCGGGTTGTCACAATTGACGTCAAATAAAGGGGTGGAGCTAAGGATCGCCGGTGAACTTACCCCCTTCAAAAACCTCCCTTCACCCTTCAATACCCCCTTTCCCCCCTAAAAACTTATGCTTTGTTCCCCCCTTAATACCTCCCCTCTAAAACCCCTTTAAAACTTTCCCCTTCATACCCCCCTTACCCTTCAGGTATTGAAGGGGTGAAACAAAGCATGGGTTTATGAGGGGTGTGAAAAAGTTTTAAGGGGGGAAAGGGGGGGTATTAAGGGGTGAAAAAAGATAGGTTAGAGGGGTGAAAAAGGGGAGGTATGTATCTGTCAGAGTTGTGCAACCGTGATTGGCTTTTAATCCCATGGTGTCTTGCAGGGTCACGCCCTTGTGGGGCGGCAGACGCGGCTTAAGCCAAATGCCCCCCGTGGGGAGCGAGCTGGAGGAAACCAACAAACTCCATTGCCGCCGGTTTGCCAGTTATGGAAATTTTTTCCCCTAAAAATATATGTTTAATATAAAAGATTACTGTTATCTTCGGAAAAATGCTTTTTCTATAATATTATCAAAAAAAAAAACCTTTAAAACACACTAAAAAAAGGCCATTTTTGAGACTCTCAAGAAATATGCAGAACTTGATTTTCCCAAACTCCAGCTCCCTTTTAATTTTTTGCCGAAAAATTTTACATGGACAATATAATAGAAGCAGAATTTTCTTTAGCTTTCCAGATTATTTTGTTTTCTGATAAATGAATTTAGCAGATGCATAAATTAGCTTAACTAAATAAAAAACACCCAAAAACGGGATTTTTCCCGAGGAGGTTATTATTTGTTAAACGCTAATTTATGCTGCTGCTAATTCTTTTAAAGAAAAAACGAAAAAATGTACAATGGAAAGCTAATGAAATTCCCGTTCTAATGATTTGCCCCTTGAAAATTTTTTCGAGCAAAATATTAAAAATGGGACTGGGTTGGTGAATATCAAGTTCATGATATTTTTTGAGAGTTAAATGGCCTTTCTTTGTGTGTTTACGGTTTTTTTTTTTTGAAATTATAAAAAAACAAGTTTTTCCGAAGAAACAGTATATCTTTATATGATAAAAACAAATTTTTTGGGGGGAAAATTCCCCAAAAAGTGGCAAAAAAGGGGCCCCGGCAAGTAGAGTTTTTTGGTCCTCAGCTCGCCCCGGGACCGGCGGCATTTGATTTGAAGCCGTTTAATCGGACGTCAGTGCAAGACCCCTAACCACATATTCCCAGAAAAGGGGGAATATGCCCCCCGGCGCATTTTCACAAAGTCGGGGGAAAAAAGTTTTTTTTTTCCCGACTTCCAGGAAAAATTTTAATTTCCTTACGGATCAATCATTAAGCATGTTTTACTTTTTGTGTTTACAAGTAGGTGATGTCATTAGTGGCAATACTTGGGTGCCTCAGCTGGGGTTTGATTGGTTCTAATTCTCCCCATAGACAAATTTTTTCCATATTTCGTTATATGCCCCCCGGGGCCCATAAGTTACCAAAACAGCAACGGTGCACCCCGGGCCCCAATTTAAACAAACCTGGTAATTTTTTGGCCCACGCCATTTTTTTTATATTAAAATTTTTTACCACGTTTTCTTTTTACAAATGACCCCAGGGAGGCCCTAGAAAGATTCAAGAAAATAAGAACATAAGAAAATAAGGAAAGCAAAAAGGCCCCGTGAGGACTTAAAAACGGTAGTTCCTTTTATAACACTACCTACATCACCTTTCACCCCATCCTGAATTTATCTAGCCTCTTTTTAAACCCTTCTAATGACTCCGCAAATTGCAAAAGTTAGCGACATAATGGGATGGGTGACTTAACGCAAGGAAGTATGCAGGGAAAGATTGGCATAAGAAAAGGTGGGGAGGAGTCATGGGGAAAAATTATGTTGAACATGGTTATTGGGAAAAACGTCATGGGACACAAGGATTCAGGAAAAAATACAAGGATTTTTAAGGAAAAAATGAAAAAACCATCAAAAGGATTTACTATTAACCAACAAACCGGGGGTTTTTACAATCCCAAGTAATGTTTTTAAAATGTCCATTAGGAAAGGAGTGACCACATTTCATTGAGTTTGAAAAATAAATGAAAAGAAAGAGAGTAGACAGATCGAATCCAAAAGAATTAAGATACAACTTTTGGAAAGGACTTTGACCCAAGTTCCCCGAAAAATTTTCTTTATGGAAGAAGGACCGGAGTGAAATTTTGTAAGGTATAGGTGCCCCAGGAAAAATGGGAGGGAAAGTTTTTTTAAAAGAATATTATAAGGAAGGAGTTTGGAGACCCCTGTCCCAAAGGCTTGTGAGGAAAAAGGGGAGTAACAGGAAGGAATGGTTTTTTTTAAAGTAATGTCCAGACCATTTTTTCATTCCGATTTAAGCAACAAACATACCCAATAAGAGTTATAACAAAAACGGTTTTTTTGATCCAGCACCGTTTTTTAAAAAGCAAAAAATTGAAATTTCCCCGATTTTTTAAAAAAAGCTTCAAGGTTTTGCAAGAAAAGGTGGGTGGGTGGTTTTAGAATCAGGGAGGCTCATCCCCCCCTGATCAGAGAGACGTAAACCGGATAAATAAAGGGGTTTTTTAACCGGTTTTTGAAAAGGGAAAGGGTAACCAAAATTTTTGAACAAAACCCCAACCCTATGTTTTAAGTTTCCTTTACTGAAAAGGAGGAGAAAGAATTTTAGGCCGTTTGTAACTGCTAGGGGGGCGGGGGAATAGTGTCATGGGATGCCCCCCGGTGAAATTTTTTTCAACAATCAAAATTTTTCTACATTTAGGAAAATTAAGTATCTAAAGTTTTAAAACTACCAAAATTTATTAATAAACGGCGTTTTTTTTACCAAAATAACAGAAAGAGAAAAAAAGGGCCTTCATAACAAAATGAAAATTGATTTTTGGGGGGAAAACAAGTTTTTAGGGATCCCCTTCCGGGGACCCCAAAAAAGGGGACCCCTTTCCCCCCGAAGGGGCGGGGCTTTTAGTTTTTGGAAAGTAAAAATTGGGAAATTATTTTAAAACGGGGTTTGGGGTCTTTTTTGGGGGTTTTTGAAGGAAGTGCAAATGCGCCGCCCGGAAAAAAAAGGGAAAGAAAACAGGAAACCCCAAGGAAACTTTTTACAGGGACAACATTCACAAAGGATTTTTCCCCCCCTAAATGGGGGAACAGCTGAAAGGATAGGGGCTGAAAGGGGAAGACTTCTGAGGGAAAAACCCCCCAGACTGCAAAAGAAGAATTTTGATTGGGTTTTCCTGAAAGATTTGGGAGGGTGCTGAGAAAAGGGGGTTTTCCCATAAAACACTGCAAAAATTTTTTAACATCTTCAGGATGGAGGTAAGTTTAGGCGATTGGAGTTTTGTAAATCGCTACAAGCAAATCCAGCGGGAAAATTTTATTATTTTTTTCCCGAGAGGCCACATTTTCCCCCGGGCCCGGGAAATGCATAAGCTCATAATGAACATTTTGGTGTTTCAAAGGAGAATCTCACAAAGATGGGAGAAAAGTAATTTCCAGCAAAGATTTTTATTAATTTGGTTTTTGGCATGATGTTGGGGAGCCCCTTGTTTCCCCAAACTTTTTTAAAAGATGCATTAACGGGGGGATTTTTATGCTAACTTTTTGATAAGATCACCTCCCCTCACTATAGATTTTCCCCTGGGCACACGGCCCCGGGACAAGTTTTTTCACCCCGACGGGGCACCACACACTTCAGTAAAGCAAGTGAGGCAGGCACCCTTGCCCAAAACATTTGGACGGTGGATAGGCCGGGGAGAAAACACCCATGGCCCACAGACACCAGACCAAAACCCCAACTGGATTTTTATCTCTGGGGAGACATGAAACAAATGTTACAATAAAAAAAGTGACAACAAGAAAGAACTCTGGAGATAAGGCCCCAAGTTCACAGCACAAAGAACACAAGCAGAAATTTAAGAAAAAGTGTTCATTCCATATCAGCGAGCGCAACGTGTATGAGTGTAGGTGGCCCCATTTTTGAACATTGCTGGTCATCAAACTTAAGGGTAAGTCATGATGAAAAGGGGAAAGTACGTAAGAGTAAGTAGACGAGCGCGGGAGATTATGACTTTCAGCGTAGACGTTGCCAGTAGATTTACATTTAGTGTGTCAAATTTCAGCTATGCTGTTTTCATGTAAAGTTATCAGTAAATTTAATAAACTTTTTTTCCGTTAAAGTACTGTAATGCCCCCAAATTTGTAACAATATAAAAGCTAATTTCATAATTTCGAGGACCACGATCCGAAAAAAATCCCCATACCAGAACCCCATATCCAGAATAATATCCACAACCGTAAGCGTACAACACGTCTTTCAGCTTATTTCTCCAAAATTTTATACTAAAAAGATGATTTAAATCTTCAAACTAAACACGTCGCTAATTGGGGGGAGAAGGGGGAACAGCTGAGTAGCCTCGCCGGCCCCCCCATCCCCCACCCAACCCCTCTTCCCGCCACATAATGCCAAGAGCCCTTTAATTATTGTTAGACAGCCCTGCGTTCTCAAGATGTTATTTGGTAAATAACAGCGTTTATTAATATGATTGTGTAGTTAAAATTAAAAACTGTAATTTTTCCATAAAATAGTAGAAATTTTTGATTAAATAATTCATAAATTTACCGGGGGGACTACGCGCGAGTGCACATCTCAACCCCTGCCCCCGGGTAAAGAGACAGATAAAGAAAGATAAAGAGACACCCGTTAATCACCTCGGACCGGGCTCAAAAACCCCTAGGATCCATGACAATTGGGGGTTGTTTTTCCTCATAGTAACGCGACCAGCGTATTTCTTTCGGGAGATTTAGCATCGTACTCTAAACTGCACAGCGACAGATTCATGTCTGACACGAAGTACAACGCCTCATCTAACATTTTCCGACAGGTGCCCGACAGAGGTCTGCGGGGTCCCTGTTCGACGTCATCAAATAAACATCTGCCCTGTTGGAGGGAAGATTTTTTTTTTGCGCGCTTTTTACAAAAAATCGGTTTTTTCGGAAATAAGGCCGGAAACCCAATTATTTTGGTGGGGTTAGGGGTTTGAATGTAATTCAAAATAATTTGGCAAAAAAAAAAAAGGGTCTGGACGATACTTTAAAAACAGAAGTGCAAAGAAGAGAGTGTCAAAGAAAAGGCTTGGAGGAGTGGAGAAGAAGGGAAAGGGAACAACTTTTGGGAGAAATAGAAACTGCAAGGAAGAATAAAAAGAATCAAAAAGAAGAGAAGAGAAATACGAGAAAAAAAAAAAGTAATAGACAAAGAAGGATGAACCCAAACTCTTCAAGGATAAATGGGAAAAATTAAAAAATTTAAGGGAAAGGAATAAAAATATTTAAAAACAGTGGATTTTTATACGACAATAAAGGTTCCCCCAGGCGAAGAAGAATGAATGTTTTCACTGTTTTTTCCCGAGAGAGAGGGAAAAAGGGAGGGAGAAGAGGGAAAAGGGGGAAGGGGGGGACCCGGGGGGACAAATGGAAGAGGGGTGGGGGGGGGGAGGAGGAGCCAGAAGAGGGCACGGGGGGTGGACAAAACGGGGGAAAAAGGAAAAGGGAGGGGAAAAGGGGGGTAAAAGGGAAAAATTTTAGGGGAAAAAAAAGGGGGGGGGGGGGGGGAGGGGGGAAAAAGAAAAGAGGGGGAAGGAGGAGGGAAAAAAAGGAGGAGGGAAAGGTATTCGGTTGGAAGGGTTTTTAAAATTTGGAGGAAAAGAGGAGGGGGAAGGAAAAGCTAAAAGGACCTTCTGTTTGAAAAAATAAAAAAATTTTGGAAAAGGGAAAAGAAATAAGGAAATTTTTTTTAAAAAAAATTTTAACAAAATTTTTAAAAACCCCCTGAGTTTTAGATGGGAAAAGGGGGTCGTCTTTTCCCTGGGAAAAAAGGGAAAAAAAATAAGGAAATTGGGGCAGGACCCCGGAAAATTTTCAATTTTTGGAATGTTAGGGGAAAAAAGAATTTTAAGAAAACCAAAAAAAAGGCCTAATTCCATAAGGTGGAAACAAAGTAAGGGTTTTAAAAACCCCCGAAAATTTTAGGCCCTGGAAACTAAAAAAAAAAGGGAAAAAAAAATTTTGGGAAATTTGAAAAAAAAAAGAAAAAAACCCCTTGGAAATAAAGGGTTTTTCAGGGAAAAGGGGGGTTGGGAAAAAAAAAAGGAAGGGAGGGGAGGTTTTAAAAAAAACTTTCCCAATAAGTTTACCAAAAAGGGTTAATAAAAAACAACCAAAGGGAAAAACATTTAACAAATTTCTGTTTTTTAAAATTTTAAAAAAAGGAAAATTTGGGGTATAGATTTTTTAAAAATTTGCAATTAAATGCAATTGGGGCAAAATGAAAAAAAAAAAAAAAAAAAAGGGAGATTTGGAAACAGCTTAAACAAGTGATAATATAGACAAGATTTGGGGGGAAAGGGGTTTTTTTAAAGCATGCAGGTAAATTTTTGTTTTGGAATTTGGTTTACAAAAAAAGGAGAAAAAGGGAATTACCCAATGGGAAAGGAAATTGAAAAACAAAAGGAAAAAAAAAAGAAACCCCGGGGGAAAGTTTTGAGGCACCAGAGACAAAAAAAAAAGATAGGAGAGGTAAAACCCCGGGAAAAAGGGGGAATATTAAAAAATAAGAGGAAAAAGGGAAAGGAAAATTAAGAAGTAGCCTTTTCATTCGTTTTGAACAAAATAAGGGCCTTTTTGAGTATATCAAACAATTTTTGCCCCCTTTCCTTTTAACATCCCTTTTTAAATTCCTCTCTCTTCCCACTTTCCAAACCCCCCTCCCGGGCCCCCAAACCCCCCTCCCCCCTTTCAAAAACTCCCCCTTTTAATTTTTTTTTTTTTATTTTTTTTTCCATTCCCTCAAATTTTATCCAAACCCCCTTTTTCTTTTCCTCTCTCTCTCTCTTTCTTTTTTTTTTCTTTCCCCTCTCCTTTTCCCCCCCCTTTTTTTTTTTTTTTTTCCCCTTTTTTTTTTCCCCCCCCCCCCCCCCCCCCCCCCCCCCCCTTTTTTTTTTTTTTTTTTTTTTTTTTTTTCCCCCCCCCCCCCCCCCCCCCCCCCCCCCCCCCCCCCCAAAAAAGGGAGGATGAAGAGGGAGAAGGAGGGAGGAAAAAGAAATTTAATAAAAGAAAAAGAGAGAGAAGAAGGAAGGAGAGAGGAGAGAGAGGGGAAGGAGAGAGGGAAGAGAGAGAGAAGAGAGAAGAGAGGGGAAGGAAGAGAGAGAAGAGAGAAGAATGAAGGGGAAAAAGAGAAGGAGAGAGGGAGAAGAGAAGAGAGAGAGAGGGGAGAAGAAAGAAAAGAGACGGAGGAGGGGAGAGAGAGAGAGAAAGGAGAGGAGAGAGAGAGAGAAGGGAAAGGAAAAGGGGAGAGAGAGAGAGAAAGGAAAAAGGGAAAAGGGGAGAGGAGAGAGAGAAAGAGGAGAAGAGAGAGAGAGAAATGAGAGAGAGAGAGAGGGGAGGAGAGAGGGGGAGGAGAAGAGAGAGAGAGAGGAGAGAGAGAGAGAGAGAGGAGGAGAAGAAAGAGAGTAGAGAGAGAGAAGGGGGAAAGGAAAGGGAGAGGGGAGAGGGAGGGAGAGAGAGAGAAGAGAGAGGAGAGGGAGAGGGGAGAAAAGGGAGAGATGAGAGAAGGGGAAGGAAGGAGGAGAGAGAGAGAGAGAGAGAGAGAAGAGAGGAGAGAGATGAGAGAGGAGGGGAGAGAGAGGAGAGAGGAGGAGAGAGAGAGAGGAGAGAAAGGGAGAGAGAGAGAAGAGAGAGAGAGAGAGGGGAGAGAGAGAGAGAGGAGAGAGAAGAGGGGAAGGGGAGGAAAAAGGGGAAAAAAGGAAAGGAAGGAGAGAAGAGAAGAAAAAAGGAAAGGGGGAAAAAGAAAAAGGGGGGAGAAGAAGGGGAGAGAGGGGGAGAGAAGGGGAAAAAGAGAGAGAGAGAGAGAAAAGGGAAAAGGAAAGGAAGGGGGAGAGAGGAAGAGAAAAAAATGGAGGGGGGAAAAAAAAAAAGGAAAAAAGGGGAGGAAAAAGGCGGAAACAAAGTTTTTTGGGGAAGGGGAAGAAAAAAATGGAAAAAAAAAAAGGGGAGAACTTTAACCTTTTTCATCAAAAACTGCGAGTTTTTTTCCCGGGAAAAAAAAAAAAAAATCGATTAAGTGTTGGGTTTTCAAGGGGTGGAAAATTATAGGGTGGATAGGTTTTTTGGGGACTTAAAAAAATAGGGGAAAAAAAAAAAGGGCGGGGTTATAAAAAATTTCCAAAAGACTTTGAATTAAAACCTGGAAAGGGGGAAAAATAAAATATTAGTTCAAAACCAAGCTGGAAAATGTTTTTAAGGAAAATGACTTGTTTTTTGTAAAAAAAGAGAAAAAAAAAAAGAGAAAGTGCCCCCAAAAATTTTTCAAGAAAACCCCATTTTAATTTCCCCGGAATTAACCCTTATAAAAAATAATTTCCAAAGAATTCCCCCCGCCCCCAAAACCCAACCCATAATGGGGAGGGGGGAAAGGGGGCGGAACATACAGCGGGCCCTTTGGGAAATTTTTGAGGGAAAAAAGGGGGGGGTGAAAAACCATGGGGGCCTCCCTTTTATTTCCCTCGGGCAAAAACCCATTTAAGCTTTTCTCCCTCCCCCCCCCCCCCCGCAAAACCCCCCCCCAAGGTTCTTTTTAATTTCCAAAAAACCCCCAATTTTTCCGAAAAAGAAAAAATTCACACCCAAAATTAAAAAACTTACTACTGGTTTTAGGGCCCGGGCGTGTTGGACCCAAAACATGGGGCTTAGCCCCCAAAAACTTTTTTTTCCCGGGAAAGTTTAAAAATTTTCGGAAAAAATGTTTTAAAATTTTGTGGTGAGCACGTGCCAAAATCAGTTTTCTGGGGAACTGGGACAGGAAAAAAATATAAAAAAATTGGGGGCAAACCAAATTTCTCGCAAAAACCCAAGGGGGAGGTTTGGTGTGTGGGCAGAAAATTATTTAAAGTTTGTAAAATGAAAAACCAAAAGGGTTTTGCTTCTATGGTTTGGGCAAAAAGGGTTTTCTGGAAGAAACGGGGGTTTTCCGGCGATTGTAATTTTTTTTAAAACCCGGATTAATTTTTGTCACTTTTCCTTTTTATGTTTTGATAAAATAGAAAGATTGAAAAACATTCCTTCCAATTTTTTATTAATTTTTTGTTGGGATCGGTACATTTTTTTAAAAAATTTAAAAAAAAAAAAAAAACATCTGGACCCCGGTTTCAAAAACGCCTAAAGGGCCCCTCCCAGGCCATAAATCTGAAAAAAGAATTTTTCCAAAGAACGTCTTTTTATTATTATCTTCTACATTGAATTAACCCCCCTATCCTTTCTTTGAATTGGCGTTAAATAGCTTAAAAAAGCTTTTTTTCCCCGGTTTTGAGGATTTATAAATTCTGGCTGATGCTCCTTCCCAACTGGCAATCCTTCATTCAATAATCCTCTTCCTCCTTCTTTCCCCTCTTCCCTTTTTGTTCTCCATTTCTCTTCCCTTCTCCTCCTATATCCAATTCCTTTTTTGGATGAGTGAATGAGGAATGGGATGAATGTGTAAAAGAAGAAAAAAAACGGGATAAAGGATAATGGAGGAAAAAAGCTGAAAAAACGGAGCCAAGGAAAAGGAATGTTAATGAGAAAACAAGGATCTTATTAGAAAGCAAATAGAAAACATTAATGTTAATATTTTTTGAAATTGTATACATACCAAAAATTTTATCGGATTTGAAACTAGAAAAATTATAGAAAAGAGGACTAGGAATATTCTTCAATAAAGTATGTTAACACTTTTTCGGCGCTGCTCGGTGAGCGTCAACAGATAATTCTATATTTTAAATTTTCCCCCGGGAATATAATGTAATATGAATGTAAGACATGATAAAGTATACCATGGATCTTAAGAGTAATGGTGACTGTTTTATAGTGTTGGGCAGCAAGACCCTGTAGCTACGGTTTGGCAAACAACATATAAAACCAACACATTATCAGCTGAAGATCATGGTAAACTATTATATAGATCATGGTAAACTATTACTTAAAGACATGGTAATAATATTACCCTCATATAGCCTATTGGATATTATCTGTTGACGCTCGAGCGCGCTCGGAAAGGTAACAGAAATATAAGAATATTCCTATTCTCTTCTATTATTTTTCTAGTTCATTTCCTTATTTCACTTTTGAAACAATGGGTCGCCGCCTGGCCCTACAGTGTGGGGCAGGCGGCGACCCTTTTTGTTTCAGCCGTCGCTCTCCACTACCATCCCCTTTTGACGATCCACGGGTGCCGCGCTTTTTCTTCTTCCCTCACAATATATATTAATATCAGAAAAAAAACACAGTCAACTTGAGATTGGTGCACGAGGGTGGTGTTGGTGGTGGGGGTGGCGCTCCCCTCGTGCTGGTGGGTCTGGTGCTCGAGGGCGACAAGCTGCGCCAGGACGATGCGGGCGTGGCGGGACCACTGATCTATATAACCATGGATCGCGGATCTGGGCTAGCTGTGGCCGAGATACTGAAGTCACCAGCGCCATCTTGTCATAACCAAAACAAATACATGGGCCGGCCAGGCAGTGGCTGGGTGTTGGCTGCTAGCATGTGATAGCCTATATTACCACCTACTACTACTATTAACACCTACTACTACTACTATATTACCACCTACTACTACTATTACCACCTATATACTACTATCCACCACACTACTATTAACACCTACTACACTAACTACTACTACAACTTCCAACATAGTGCATCGTCGAACCTTCCAAGTCATTTATTTACGGTGATACACAGACAACAGGTATGTTGCGAGGCCGTACAGGTGTGTAGTGACAGGTGTCTTGCGAGGCCGTACAGGTGTGTAGTGATAGGTGTGTTGCGAGGCCGTACAGGTGTGTAGTGACAGGTGTCTTGCGAGGCCGTACAGGTGTGTAGTGACAGGTGTGTTGCGAGGCCGTACAGGGTGTAGTGACAGGTGTGTTGCGAGGCCGTACAGGTGTGTAGTGACAGGTGTCTTGCGAGGCCGTACAGGTGTGTAGTGACAGGTGTCTTGCGAGGCCGTACAGGTGTGTAGTGACAGGTGTGTTGCAGGCCGTACAGGTGTGGTGTATGTGGTAAAGCGAGAGAGGCTAAGAGTGCAGTGTTAGCCCCCGAGTGTGTGTGTGTCTGACCTAATGAGCGAACGCGCAGTTCTCGTCCACTATAACGGCGCTAGCCCCGTACCGCCGCGGCCACGGGTACGGCGCGGGCCACAGTGGTCCATGGAAGCTACTCTCGGGGATTACAGGAAGTTTAAATTAATCAAAAACCTTTGGCCTAATCAAAAAACCTTTCTTAATTAGGTATATTGAATTGAAAGTAGTTAGTTTCGTACACTGATTTTGAGTATTTTCGTACATACCTGGTGTCGTTTCGTAACTCTAGTAGTCAAGTTCAACTCTGAGCTGAGTGTACGAAACGACTATGGTTTCATATAGACTACGAAACAACTGTTGGTAATAATGGACGAGAGTTTTGCGGTCGTTTTAAGAGACATCAACTATTTTTTCTTGGCCTACAATAGGTGCTTGTTGCAATGGAGATAGTTTTATTTTGCGCAACCCCCCCCCAAAAAAAATAATAATAATATTAATGAAACCTAACCTGACCTTATAGGTTTTAATGAAACCTAAACTAGCTAACCTTAAAGGTTGTAATGAAACCTAACCTAACCTTATAGGTGGTAATGAAACCTAACCTAACCTTAAAGGTTGTAATGAAACCTAACCTAACCTTATAGGTTGTAATGAAACCTAACCTAACTTTAACCACAAGATATACTTTTTTTTTTTTTTCTTTTTCTTCGCAAAATAAAGCTATCTCGATTAGAACAAGCACCGCTTATTAGGAAGCGCTAATCATTTGTATCATAACCGCCACTCAGGTCTGCTTCCGTTCCCCACTAATTGTTAACAAGTATAAAAAAATATACTTATATCTATATCTACTTATATAAAAAAAAGTATACCATATCCACCTTTATTTTTTTTAAACTAGTATTTGGATGACTGGGTGGGTAGATGGATTAAGAGTGGATGGGCTGGGTGGGGAGTGTGTGTGGGTGTGGGTGTGTGTGTGGTGTGTGTGGTGTGGTGTGTGTGGTGGGTGTCTGGGTGTGTGTGGGTGTGGGTGGGTGTGTGTGGTGGGTGTGTGGGTGGGTGGGTGGGTGGGTGTGTGTGTGTGTGTGTGTGTGTTGGGGTGGGTGCGGGTGGGTGTGTGTGGTGTTACTCACAGGTGGGAAGGATTTGCCACTTCCAGGTCCTGGTCTGTTTGTACAGGACATAGCTGCACAGCTTGGCATGACGAGGCGATAACACAGCCAGACGCAAGCAACAGTTGGCTGCGAGCGATAACAAGCCAGAGACAACGCGAGCCGCAGAAACAAGGCTTTGTTTTGGTTACGGCAAGATGGCGGACAGTTGGAACCAGTGCTGAGCCAGGCTTCCGCGATCCATGTTATATAGATCAGTGGGCGGGACGCGGGGCCCCACACCACCCTGCTGGGGAAGGTGCGGGGGCGCCTGGTCGCCGCGTCGTGGCTGACCTCCCCGAGAGACCCCCTTGGGGAGTGTGGTTTCCCCGCCGATGATAGCTGGCGGGAAGTGCTGCCCCTGGTGCTGGGCAGCAAGGAACGGCTGGCCTGCCTGCAGAGGCAGATCCAGCGGGCAGAACAAGAGCACGACATGTTTGTGCTGTGGTTTGTGGTGGTCGTGTGTGTTGTGGTGGTGGTTGCGTCTGTGGCCCTGGTGGCAGGGTTCACCTGGGCCCGGCACACCTGCCATGGCCCCGCCCCCGGGGCAAGATGTGAGTACCCATTAGTACTGAAGGAACCAGACCGTCGCTTGTGTCTCAGTGAGGCACAGCACTGTGTGGTAGCGCCTCTTTTGCCACTGCAGCGACGCGTGTTCGGTGTGGGGTTCCAGAATGTTACCTGTGACGTTCTGATGGCGTGGCAAGACTCATATGTTCGCTTCGACGGCCACGGGACACGCAAGGCACTGGCCTTGCCCGCACCAGGCGGGGCACTACCGGCTGAGTCTTCACAGAATATTGAACAAAATTCTGACCGACAGGAAGACGAAGAGGCCAATCAAGAGGTGCGGCGAAGCCTCATCGTGCCTCGCAAATACGTGGAGCGACTGGGGGGGCCCTGGGGATATTTTCCTCCACTACCTGGCAGGCCACTACTCCGCCCAGGTCACGCAGGACCCTGAACGCCGCAGGCTGCATATCAAGGGCTGCAAGACCAGCGCGCAGAAGTGTCATGACGCCGTGAAGGAACTGTTTGCCGCGTGGCGGACACGCGAGGCCGTCGTGGAGTGATCGCCTTCACAACATATTTCAAATATGTCTCATCATCATTATCCTATTATCTTATATCAATATTATCTTATTATAATTATTATTATTGTTATTACTATTTTTATAGTTATTAGTACATCAATATAAATTATGCATAAATATCCGTGTTCAGGCTATTTTTATGAATTAGAGAGAGAGAGAGAGGAAAAGAGGAGAGGGAGAGAGAGGAGAGGAAGAGAGGAGAGAGAGAGAAGAGAGAGAGAGAGAGAGAGAAGAGAGGAGACAGAGAGAGAGAGGAGAGAGAGAGAGAAAGGGGAAAAGGAGAGACGAGGAGAGAGAGGAGGAGAGAAGGAGAGAGAGAGAGAGAAGAGAGAGGGAGAGAGAGAGAGAAAAAAAAAATATTTCCATGAAACATGGTTATTCTCTCAAACTTACACCACATATGTCCTATACATATTATACTTAAAAAGAAAAATCTATAAGTCCATAAATAAATGTTTCTTACATAAAAAATCAGTCAAAAGAGACATGGACAGTATAACTAAAGGTCATTTGAAAAATATTTCTAATACTAATAATAAAATATGCAAATGCTATTTGAAAAGAGAAAACACTTTAAAGTTCACTTAGGGTCACTTAGAATTAAATTTCTAAACACACATTTAAAAGTGCAAAGACTTCCAGAATTAATGATGCAAGCAGGCAAATTGTTCCATAGTTTAGGCCCTTGATGGATGCCATCAGCATAATGCCAAGCAACATCTAACCAAATATCAAACTTCTTACTATAATTTTGTGTTGGCCTCAGTCAGAGCTATTCTTATCTTTATAAAAAAAGTAAAAAAAAAGACTATTTGAGATCCGGGGCTATTCATAAAACATTCGGGGTACAGCCGCCAATGCCCAGGCCTAACTACGCCAATGGAGTCCCCTATCCTACCTGTATAATCAAGTTGGTCAAACATATAAGTTGATGCAAAGACTAGTACTGTATACAGTAGTCTTTGGTTGATGATATAACAACGCCCTCTCCCGTCCCCTCCCACCACACCACAACACAACACAGCCCCAGCTCACCTCTCGCCTTGCCTGGCCGCGGTGCCTGGAACAGCCGGCCCGTCACGTCATGCCACGCCTCCAGGATTAGTTTGAAGTCCACCTGTTAATAAAGAACGAAAAAAAAACACTCAGGGGTCAGGGCAGCCCAGGAACAGTCATTGCAGCGGCCTCAAGCATTGGTTGGCTTCTGGCCCACTGACCAATGATAATACTTGTGTAGTGGCGGGAACCAGAAATAAAATTCACACACACACACACCACGATGGTCAAGTGGATAAGAGCGTTGGCGCGCCATTCTGTGGTTAGCCGGTTTGAATCCTCACTGCTCCCGGGGATTTTTCACTGAAAAAATCGGGCGGTTACTGTCCCTCTTGACTCTGTCTCTTACTTGTCCCGCCAGGGTGACGCGGTGGTAGAATCACGGACTGGTGTTGCAGAGTCCCTGCGCCATTCGGTCAGCGGTTCGAGTCCACCAAATTCGTCCTGGTGTGGTGGCGCTTTGTATAGTCAATAACCTTGTAGTTGGTACTTGCAAAGTGTCTAGATAGGATCAAAGTATCTTATCTTATGTCCCTCTTGAGCTAGGGGATAGTGGGGGGTGAGGACTGAGGAACCAGCATTACCAAACTATCAGTAATAATGCTCCGACCTCGCTCCGGGAGGGTGAAACTGGCGATCACGAGTCCGACTCGCGTGGACAAGACCATGGGTGAATAACATACACACGGTGTGAGCGTGGCTTTTCACATTCTTCAGATGAAAATTAAAAATACATTTACCTTCAATGAGAGACCTTGCTCTGCATTCCTTCCGCCTGCTTGGAGATACGAGTATCAGGATTGAAATGTGTGATTGCTGTACTCTTGCAGACATTTAGATGACAGGCAGTCACACATGACCTCTACTTCGATTTGAAGATCGTCCTACGAGATGCTAGATCCGCTTATGTATACATGTATCAAAAGTACGAACTTAGTCTAGATGTTTTTCAGGGGTGGAAATTAATCTGAATCCATATATATATATATATATATAATATATATATATATATATATTATATATATATATAATATATAATATATATATTTTATATAATATATAAATATTTATTTACAACTAATCTACACACAGCAAAATAGCACCCCCAACACAAAATTCATCCACTCAATCACGCCCTAAATATCTTCCCTGCATACGCCTACGATAACCTACTGTCTGGTATCTGGCTGGGGAATAGATATAAGGGGTTATGGATTATGATTATAAGAACCTGTGGCCTCGAGCCTGTGTCCTCGTCGCGGCACACACGTGGTCGTGACCTGCGTGACCTGCAACAGAATGAGGACGAGGCAGGTCGCCCTGCCTCTACCTGGCTGCTCCAAGATGGCGGCTGGTGGCGAGTTGCCACTTCGGCCATCTTAAACATATTTTCTATACCCTTTTTCTTATATGCATGCCTGATTTCCTATCACCCACCACGTGCAATTTATTTGGGGCTTTTCTGCAGCGCACCCGCTATCTGGGGGGGAAACTATGAGCCAAAAACCCCAAAAACCCGAGGCGGGGCGCCCTCCTCGTCCTCTTTTCTGTTGCAGGTCACCCCCACGACTAAAAACCCCCCCAACCGAGGAGTCTTCTGGACCTCTTGCCCCCTCCTTCCAGTTCCCGGTTTCGGGTGTTGATTTCTACAACGCAGGTCGAGCCATCCCGCGAGGAGAAGGGGGGTTTTTGGTTGAGGCAGACACGAGTGGGAGCAAGGGTGAGTCGCTAGACGGGACCAGTGTTTTTTGGGCCGCGCGGGGGACACAGGCTCGAGGCCACGGTTTCTTAATCAAAACCCTAACCCCTTATATCTATCCCCACCAGTCCCAACAGTAGGTTATCGAGGCGTATGGGGGAAGTATTTAGGGCGTGATTGAGTGGATGAATTTTGTGTTGGGGGTGCTATTTTGCTGTGTGTAGATTATTTTGTAAAAAAAATTTAAAAAAAAATATTATTTATATATAAAATATATATTTTTAAATATATATATAATATTATATAAATATATTTTTATATATAAAATTATATAAATAAAAAAAATATATATATAGGTTCAGTTTAATTCCACCCCTGAAAAACATCTAGACTAAGTTCGTACTTTTGATAATGTATACTAAGGGGATCTAGCTTCGTAGGATTTTCAAATCGAAGTAGAGGTCTGTTTTCTCCCGTCATCAAAATGCTGCAAGAGTACAGAATCAACATTTCAATCCTGATACTCGATCCCCAAAGCAGGCGGGGGATGCAAGCAGGTCTTCATGAAGGTAAAATGTTTTTAATTTTACTGAAAAATGGGGAAAAGCCCGCTCACACCTTTTGGTATGTTTTTCCCCCATGGTCTTGTCCACGCGGTGGGACTCGGACCCCATTCCCCCTCCCGGAGCGGGGTGGGAGCATTATTAGATATTTGGGTAAATGCTGGTTCCTCTCCTCACCCCCCACTACCCCTAGATAAGAGGGACGAAACCCCCCCCGTTTTTTTCAGGAAACCCCCGGGGCAGGAGGTTCGAACGCTAACCACAGAATGGGGGCGCCAACGCTATCGACTTCGATTCGAAAAAAAGAAAACCCTAATGACATGCATTCTCTTTTTGTTTTAGTTTTTTCGTCTTTGTGGGATAAAGGGATCTAGTCGTTGGGTCGAAAGGATAAGCATCTGCTACCCATACCGGGGCGGGCCCCACCCTTCCCCCCCTCCCCCCATTCCCGGCTATTGATACCCCCAGCGATCACCGGCCCAGGCGCTGAAGGGGAAGGCCGGGTCCAGCACCCTTGGTCGCGGGCCACAACTCACGTTGGCCAACGGGGGTCACCAGCAGACCCAGGGGACACGCCCCGCCTCCCCACCCCGGCTCTTCGGCCTCTCCCCCACAACAGGGCCGGGGGGGGGCGTAGGGGACGCACATTTGGGGGGTACAAGTTACTCTTAATTACAATGTCAAGGGGAAAAAACATTTGTACAAAAATTTTGCACCACCCACACCCCCAAAACACGAAAAAAAAAAAATATAAAGTTTTTTGGGAACAAATCTATCTACAATAAAACAAATAAGAAAATATTATATAACATAATATTAATATATATATATATATTATTTTTTTTCGTTCGTGGGAAAGGGAAAAAAACCCATTAAAGAAAACCCAAGCGGTCACCAGAACGTGCTCTGGCTCGCAGCAAGCATAAAGTCCATAAACTTTTTAACCACAAAAATTCCCTTCCAGAAACCCCTTCAATGCGCAGCTTCACCCCTCCGGCGTGCAAAACCATCTACACGCACGCACACATGCATGCAAACGCGCGCACACACAATACCAAAGCGCACCCACACACACACACACACACCAAACACACACACAAACACCACACACACACACACACACACACCCCACACAGAAGGGTACCCGTAGTGTAGGGGTACACGTGGGTTTCCCCAAACCGAGAAGTGGGGGTTTTCGCCCCCGGGCGGAGGGGAACAATGGTTTTTTCCTTAAACCCCCGGGCCCCCCGTCCACCCCAGCGGAAGGGTCCGGGTGTTTGCCGGGGGTTGTGACCCACCCCCCGGGGGGTGATGGCTTGGGCCCAACTTTAGGATGAATGTTAAAAATTGATATGGAGGGGGGGCCATGAGCGTTGCTCAGGCCCTGTAAAATAAAAACAGAGGAATACACCACCCGCACACACACACATGTATACAAAGGGTGGTCGTGGTAAAAGGGTCTTTTGTGTAACATGACCCCAAAATTCCCCTGCCGGGGATTCCGTCTCTGTAAAGTGTTAAGGTTTCCCAACCCTCGGGCCCGGCCCACCTGGACACAGTAGGCTACCCCTCCGTCCTAAAATTTAGTTATGCAACGTGCACATAATCCTTCAGGATTGGTGACGGGGGACAGAGGAGAAGTAAAAATACTAAATACTAGAACTTTTTACGAAGTTTTTAAAAATACTAAATTAAATACATAAATTTGTTTTTAAATACTTTTGAAAATACATTTTAAAATTACAAAAAATTTTAACATTTCCAAAAAAAAAGGTTTTCCTTAGGTTTTCCCAGTTTTGGGTTTCCTTAAAAATTTCCTTCTGGCCCAAAATTCCAAAAATAAAAAAATTTTTTTTTTTTCCTTGAAAGCAAAACACGGTTTTTTAAACATCAGGATTGCCAGATAGTTGGGGGGGTTTTGGGCCAAAATTTAAACTGAAAAAAAAAGTATTTACATTTTTATACTATAGTTTTTAAATCAATGTATTTAAATATCAAAAAAGTATTTAAATACTGTATTTAAATACTAAACAATGTTTTATAAATACATTTCAAAAATCCCAAAAATGTATTTAAATACGGGCCCCTCGGGCCCCTGACTTTTAATTGGTTTCAGAAAACGTTTTCGCCGTGATAACAAAAGACGATAACA
This sequence comes from Chionoecetes opilio, assembly GCA_016584305.1. Taxonomy (NCBI): domain Eukaryota; kingdom Metazoa; phylum Arthropoda; class Malacostraca; order Decapoda; family Majidae; genus Chionoecetes; species Chionoecetes opilio. The sequence continues at coordinate 543,858 of JACEEZ010016727.1, forward strand.
AAAAAGGCGTATTCTTTTGTTGCACGCGAGGGGGCTCATTTCAATAAAATATACAGGATAAAAAAATTAGTAATAACAACGGGGAAACAAAAATGATAATTACATATCATATAAAATAATAAAAATAAAAATAAGAAAAAAAATGTAATTAATGATAAGGATGATGTGATGATAAATAATAATAATAAATTAATAATAATTATAATAAAAATAATAAGATAAAAAAGAATGAAAACTATATAATGTGATGAGATGATGAAAATAAAAATAATAATAATAATAAAATAACAAAATATAATAAAATAATAAAAATATTTCAAATTTTTTATACATGTTACACACCCCAAAACTTTAAAAAAAAAAAAAAAAAAAAAAAAAAAAAAAAGGGGAAGGGTTTTAATCCATTCACGACACCGCCCACGGGCCCTTTCCCCCGCAGCCAGGATTATATATATATATTGATATAAAAATATAATATTATATATATATATTTAAAATATATATATATCCAATTTAATAATTTAATATATTCTCTCCAATAGGTCTTGGGGGTTTTTTTCCCTCTGGGGCTCCTGAGGGGTATGATGGAGGCCCCTGGGGGCGCAGGCGGATTTTTACAGTGGCACCTGTTGAGGTCACGCCGCCCCCCGGGTTTTTCCCAGCACTCGCCGTCGAGTGGGAAGTCGGGTTTAAAGGGAACATTTGGGGGTTTATTTTGGCCACAGACGTGGATGAAAGATCGCACCCGGGGGGACTCGAATTGAGACGCTAGCTCACCACTTCAGACGCTAACCATCGGGCAAACCCCCCGGAACCACTCAACGAATGCTGGGAAGCATGCACGCTCACCTCTCGGGCCTTTTAAGTCGGCCGTCCACTGTGGCAAGCAATTTTTTCTGTTCAATAAAAAAAATTTTACATCACTTACTCCCATGGTAAATGCTTGTTACTTGTGATTTTTAATGTGTTATGCCCCATGTCTTGACACGCGCTACCCGCTATCATCCCACCCTAGGGCCGGCCTAAAGAAAATAAACTTTGGGGAAGCTGGGGCCTTACCACTGAGCTCTTATGAACGTTATTTTAGAGTTCAGGGACCCTTACACACCCAACCCCTATTGGGAGGAGTGGAGGCATAAAATGCTCGCTTTAGTCAATGAAAAAGATCTTATTCTCTTTTTCTTTTCAAATCAAATCTGGCTGTTGGTATACGGGGTCATATCCCTTGCTCTCGTGCCCCGGTCTTGAACCTTGCATTTTCTACCTCTGGCCCTTTGATTCAATGTCACTATCTCACTAAATCATCTGATTCTGTACTTTTATTTTTACCCATGTTTGAGTAGAACCTAGAACTAAGGTTCTTCGACTATTTAACTTCCAAAGTGAACAAAAATCTTGTTCGTTTTCCTTTCGTGAAATCTCCATTTTTGGCGTATCAATGTTCATACCACCTTTGGTTACATCCTCTTTACTGACCAACCCGGTGAACAAACCTTCAACTTTGTTACCCCTTTGCCCCCGACCTAAGCAACTGGTGCAGCACCCGCCCGATTCCCGACCCTTTGGAGAAAACCCCAAAAAAATAAAAATTAATCTGCCCCATCCTAATTCCCAACCCTTTTAGAAAAATTTTTGTTAAAAACATTTTTTCCGTTGGGCGATCAAAAGATCACAATAAAATCACAATCTTATTTCCCCAAAAAGCTTATCACTCCCGGCCGGGCTTGGGACCAACCAAGCAAAGATACCTAAGGTGGATGTATACTTGGTTTTTTATCTAAAAGATTTTACTGGGGAACAATTTTAAGGAAAAAAAAATTTTTTGAGTTAGATTTTTGAGCTTTTTTAACTAAAATTTGGGGGATGCTATTCCAAATCTGTATCGTTTTTTTTTAGCACGTAAGTTTTTCTCCCCAACTTACCCCCAGTAGCAAAATTCCACTTGTGAGCGTAGTAAAAAAATTCCCGCTGATTTGTTTTGACTCATGAGAGCTTGTGGCAACTTGTTTGTGCGTTAAATTGAGACATGCGGTGAGAGGTGTGTGCACTCCCCAAAAGGGCAGACTATCAATATCTGCAACAGAAAGCAGGATAGAGGAAATTTGGAGGATTTTTTATGGGTTTTTCTTAACCTTGAAAAAAACATACCCTTTTAATTCTATTTCGTTTTACTGTTTTTTTTGTTTTCAAAGTTTAAATTCCAGCTTTGGTTTTTTTTTACTAGGTATATATTTTTTTTGTTTCAGTCATGTCTGCTCCCTATTCCCTCGTAAATGCCTAAACAAAACCCGACTCCTTCTGTAATTTTGGGTAGTTTCACCTTCAAGTAAGGGAACATCAGCGTATTTGCAAACAAGCATTTCGCATATTTTTTAAAAAGAAACTCGGGGATCAAACAACTAGGGCCCCTCACAAGTGTGCAAGCAGTGGCGGGGAGATTACGGAGTGGACAAAAAGGGAAACGGAAAAGTTGGGATTTGGTTTTTACCCATGGTTTGGCGAGAGCAAAAAAATCATTCCACGACTGTTTCTTTTTTTTAGTGAAAAAAATCAGGTTTTAAAAAGAAAAAAAAAGTAAAAAAGAATTCCTTCTACCGTCACTATAAGACCAATGCCTATTTACTGAAATTCAGTGCCCGGTTTTTGAACAACTCCCTTTTCTAGAAGACTGAGTGAGTGAAACGCAGTGACAGCAATGATGCGATTTTTACATTCCGAGGATTCAGTTTAGGGATTTTTATCAGCACGGTTGAAGTTTGCACTGATTGGGCCTACAAAAAAGCTTCAGAAAAACTAGCATCAAACGAAAGGAAAAAAAAATACTTGAACAAGGAGTGAAGGTATCATATTCGAAAACCCAAAAAAAGTCATTTCTGCAGTACTTTTTAATCCAGGGTTTTTTTTTTTTGCCATAAAATTCCCGGTTTACTGAAGGGAATAGGGCTTTCAATCTACAACCAATGAATGGGGGTGTTTTTTGATAGCTCAAAGCGGAGCTTTTAAATGTGTCCCCTTTTACACAAAGGCAATTTGTTTTGGGGCCCGTCCCATTGGGATTCGGTCTGTCTCGTGAAAAATATGGGAGTAAAGAGAGTCTTTAGTTATTTCAAAATGACAAACACAATTTATCACGGGTTGACCTTAAAATGGTTCCTTTAACTTGGTCAACAACGTGGAACACAAAGTACCCCCTTTCTCTGTATGTGGGATAGCAGAGCTCGAGAGAAGCTTGGGTTTTGACGAATTGGCCTCCGAGATGATCTTTTAAATGGAGTCCCAACATTTACATAGCCATTTTTGAAGGAAGAAAATAATATCCCCCCTCTGCACATAAACTAGGTCTCATGAAAAAAATTTTTAAAAGCATTTTCATGATGGGGACTGTTTGAAGTACTCATTTGGCATTTCCGGGCTGTAATTGAAAAAATCAAAGGCCTGTGTTTGATGGTCACAAATTTGAAACTCATCAAAAATGAACATTTTTAAAGGGACTATGTCAACCCCTTTAAAAAAATGCTTTGGTATCATTCAAAGACGTCTCAAAAACTTTCTTGGGAAAACACGTGCAAGTAATCACAAAATTGTTCAAAACTATTGGAGGCTACAAAGCGCTTGGTTTTAAATGATATTAAATACATTTTTTCATACCATCTTGCCAACTTTCCGGGAAAATCTTGGTGCTGCTAGCGACGAGCAAGGTGAACGATTTCACCAAGATTTGAAGGTTATGGAAGAACGTTACCAGGGTAGATGGGATGTGCATATGATGGCTGACTATTGTTGGAGCATCAAACGCGATAGTCCTCAAGTTGAACACTCCAGACAAAGCTACAAACGTAAATTTTTACCTTAACCGGCACACAATTATAGCCTTATCCTTTCTAAAAACATGATAATGTTAAATAAACATTCTATTCATGCCTATTTCTTTCATTTTTCATTGTATGTTAACATTTGCAACTTTTTATAAAATAAGCACTGTTACTGTTATGTACAGTATTTTTCATATTTTTTAAGAAAACGAAAATCCTACAGTTCAAAAACTTGACGTGATAGAGAAAAACTGAGATCAGTTTTGGATTCAGCACCCAAAATTACTTAATAACAAGTGTCAGACCTAACTCAACAAAAATTTGTTCCCCAGTGAATTATTGTTTCCTTGTCAACGACCCATCTCTTTTTTGCAGAGCCCATATCAGAGGTCATTGTCTCTGGTATAGAGGCATACATTCCACTTTCTCTAATCCTAAACCCCGTAAACTTTGGTTTAACTCAATTTATTATCGTGCTGTCCAAGATAGAGAGGTGGCTCACAGACGGTACCGTAACCATCCATCTCCTGAAACTCACGCCCTTTATATTTCTGCCCGAAATCACGCCAAATCCATTCTTCAACTTGACAAAAACTCCTTCATCAATAGAAAATATCAAAAACTTCCTAGTTCCAACTATTCTCGTGACTTCTATCACCTAGCCAAAAAAATCTCTTAACAATTTCTCTTCATCTTTTCCTCCTATGCTTTACACAAATGCTATGCTACAGCCGTCTTATCTATTTCTGAAGCTGAACTCTTCGCTCAAACCTTTGCTTATAATTCCACCCTGGATAATGAAGGGCTTGTTCCTCCTTCTCCTCCACCCTCTAACTATATTTTGCCTGTTATTAAGATTCTTCGTAATGATGTTTTCTATGCCCTCTCTGGCCTAGATCCTCGGAAGGCTTACGGTCCTGACGGAATCCCTCCTATTGTTCTCAAAAACTGTGTTACTATGCTTGCACCCTGCCTGGTCAAGCTTTCCTGTCTCTGTCTATCTAATATCACCTTTCCTTCTTGCTGGAAGTTTGTTCACATTCAACCTGTTCCTAAGAAGGGTGACCGTTCTAATCCTTCAAACTACAGTCCTATAGCTTTGACTCCCTGCCTTTTTAAAGCTTTTGAATCTATTCTTATTAAGAAGATTCTTAAACATCTATCTGCTCACAATCTTCTATCTGATCGTCAGTACGGTTTCCGTAAAGGGCAATCCACTGGCGATTTTCTATCTTTCCTAACTGAATTTTGGTAATCTCCTTTTACGTATTTTTCTAAAGCTTTTACTGTTGCCCTAGACACATCAAAAGCTTTTGATAGAGTCTGGCACAAATCTTTAATTTTCAAACTACGCTCTTTCAATTTCTATCCTCTCTGCACCTTCATCTTGTTTCCTTTCTGACCATTCTAATGCAGCTGTTGTAGACGGTTCTTGTTCTTCTCCTACGTCTGTCAATAGTGGTGTTCCTTGCTGTTATGTCCCATCTATTCTGTACCTACTCTTGTTCTATCATTTGCAAAATTAATAATTTTCTAAGTCTACTCCATCCCCTATCCGCTCCTACGCTGATGACTCTCTACCTTGCATTTTTCAACGTCGTTCACTAGACGTCCAACTTTACAGGAATTCAGTGATTTACGGAGGGATGGCAACATGCCACAGAGCGCCTAACTTCTTATCTTTAATCTCTGAATGGGGCAAAGTAAACCTTGTTTTGTTCAATGCCTCAAAAACCCTAATTTTTCACCTATATATTCGACATAAACTTCCAGACAACTATCCCTTCTTCTTCAATGACACTCAGGTGTCTCCCTCTTCAACAATGAACATTCTTGGGCTATACTATACTAAAAATCTCACGCTTGAAATTTCACATCTCATCTCTTGCTTAATCAGCTTTTCAGAAGTTAGGTGTATTGTGGCGTCTGCGTCCATTTTTTTTCTCCCTCTAACTGCTTGCTCTGTACAGGGGCCTTATCCGCCCATGAATGGAGTATGGTTCACATGTTTGGGGGGGATCCACTCATACAGCTCTCCTAAACAAGCCCGTCAGTGTGGCAAGGTTGGTAGAGACGTGAGATCGTAATGTGCAGCGTCCCTGTGCATTCGGTCAGCGGTTCGAGTCCGCCTAGTTCGTGCTGACGTGGCGGCGCTTTGTATAGTCAATAACCTTGTAGTTGGTACTTGCAAAGTGTCTAGATAGGATGAAAATCTTATCTTATCTTATCTCCTAAACAAAGTAGAGTCCAAAGCTTTTCGTCTCATCAACTCCCCTCCTCTAACTGACTGTCTTCAATCTTTAAATCAACGCCGCAACGTTGCTTCTCTTGCTATTTTCTACCGTTATTTTCATGCTCACTGTTCTTCTTAACTTGCTAACTGCATGCCCCTCCCCCTCCTGCGGCCTCGCTGCACAAGACTTTCTGCTTACTCACATCCCTGTTCTGTCCATCTTCCTAATGCAAGAGTTAATCAGTATCTGCACTTTTTCATCCCATTCACTGGTTAACTCTGGAAATTATGATTAAATAATTCATAATTTCACGGGGGGGCATACGCGCGAGTGCACATCTCATACCTCCTGCCTCCCGCTAGCCGTGAGTTACATGACGGCCTCGGTAATTCTTTCTCACTCCATGTCACGTAAAGGAAGCTTCAGAAAGCATATGGGTATAGAGCATTTTGTTCTTAGAATAATTCGGTCTATCTCCTGTATCAACATTTGCATAAATTAAGTTATATGTTAAAAAGAAATGATAAGAAATCATATATATATATATATATTATATATATATATATTTTATATATATATATATATATATATATATTTTAATATATATAATATATATATAAATATATAATATGATATATATATATATATATATATATATATATATATATATATATATGATTTCTTATCATTTCTTTTTAACATATAACTTAACCCTGTTTACCACCCTGCCCGGTGTGGCGTAGACCATCCCTGGTCCTTCACGGTAACGACCCCCCCACACACACACACATCGGAGTGAGTGAAGGATCGCCATCCTCAGCTACTGCCGAGATTTTTAGGTCACAACTCCTCGGCTTACATCCCGTGCCTATCCTCTGCCAGGTGAACAGGGGCTATGGATGAAAGATGGCAAGCAAGCCCAAACTGTCTACGCCTGGCCGGGGAATCGAACCCTCGTCCTCTCGGACATCACGGTTACAACCTAATCAAAGCAGTTAAATCAATCATGGCCTTATATAAGACAACGCAACAAGATGTACGGAAGTTCATCAAAGTAAAAGATGAAGCATTAATTTCAGTAACTGATATAAAAGCAGTACAGACTATACAGAGGAGACTGGGAAAATAGGGAAAGAGCGAAAGGTATGCACTCAAGGAGTCAAACGGAGAACATCCACATAATCATAAAGGATGAAATCATCAAATCATGGAAGACTTCTGTGGATACCTATACAATACAGAGGAATGGATAATAACCACAGGAAATCCTTTATAAGCAAAGGTCCCGGCCATAACAGCAGATGAAGCAATATAAAAAAAAAGCGGGACCTAAAAAGCGTGAAAAGGATAAAAATATTGCATCACGTTTAACTCAAATATAGGAGACATAGCTTGTAAGAGCTGCAAGTATCACACTTCTTTACAAATGTCTCACAGAAGGAAAAGTTCCGATATCGTGTAAAAAATAACCAGTAAAATCTCAGTACATAATAGATTTGAAAACCTTAGAAAAACCAGACCAATAAGCTTGCTATATCAATCATTCACAGCGATTATCACAAATACGACCTCCAACACCTTATACTCCAGCCAGCGCCTCAAGAACAAGCAACCCTGTGAAGTGGATTCTAAACCCCCTCCATCAACCATAAATGAAACAAGCAATTGAGGACAAATGGGTACAACAAATCCCTATGTATGGCACCCATTGACTATGTTATGTTGGCGGTGTTATCACGTGTTGGGTCATGTGGGGGACTCTGGCAATGTTGTGGCATTGCAGGTGGTGGGCGACGGCCATGCAGCCATGTTCACCCCGACCCTTGCAGGGGAAGGAAAGGGAGTCAAGACCCAAAGGGGAGGGTGGTGGGGGTAACTCTTTTTTCTTTCTTTTTATATCACAGAGGACTGGCCAAGGACAAAAAAAAGTAACAAAAAACCCGCTTAGTTGTCAGTCCCTATAAAGAAGACAGTAAGATAATATAGAAAGGGGGTGGACCCATTTAGTTCGGTTTAGTTCAAAATTAGAAAATAGATTAAAATATCACTTCTCAGAATCAGATGACGAATATGCAGACCTTGGATAACCCATCATTAAATCTATAATAAGACTTCTAAAGTTTGGCTGGACATGTTTGGTGGACTAATAAGTAAATAATACATCACCATGCAAACACACACATTATACACGTGCGGGGCGTGGCCCTGTTGTGTGTGCATGTATTTATCTAGTTTGTACTTTATACAGGGCCTAAAGCTACACTCGTATGGCCCCGTCTCCATTGCTACATTTTAATTGGCTTCCAAAGTGCTTGGGCGTTGACATCTCCTCTTCCCCGGGAAGGCGGGTCACAACCCCCCGGCTAACCCCCGGTACCCAATCACTGCTGAGTGGACAGGGGCTTGGGTTTTAAGGAGACCGCCCATCTTTTTTCCACTCCGCCCGGGGATCGAACCCGGGGGCTTGTCGGTTGCGAACCGAACGTGCTAACACTACACTACGGAATACCCGGTGCGTGTGTATGTGTGTTTTGTGTTGGGAGGGGGGGGGGGGGTGCGTGGCGTGCGTGCGTGCGTGCGTGCCCTGCAGTGTTGTGTGTTTTGTCAGTTGTGTGTGTGTGTTGTGTGTGTGTTGTGTGTGTGTGTGTGGTGTGTGTGTTTTTGTTGTTGTGTGTGTGTGTGTTGTGGTGTTGAATTAGTTTTAAACAAGTGTTGTGGGCCCTTCGGGCCCATTGTATTGATGTTTGTAGTAAATTTTACGTATAATTAGACAACATGTGATTGCAAACTCCAATCGTTGTTGTTGCTGTCGTTGGTCACTTTGGTCAAAGTGCCTCGGGGGGTAAACCACGTTCCGTGTGATTCCAACCCTTTGTGTTCCGTGTGATTCCAACCCTTTGTGGTTTCCGTGGTGGATTCCAACCCTTTGTGTTCCGTGTGATTCCAACCCTTTGTGTTCCGTGTGATTCCAACCCTTTGTGTTCCGTGTGATTCCAACCCTTTGTGTTCTGTGTGATTCCAACCCTTTTTGTTCCGTGTGATTCCAACCCTTTTGTTTCCGTGTGGGTTCCAAAACACAATCGGTAAGTTTATGAGTCTACTGACTTTTGTGGAATGGGGGGCAAGACGTTACCGCAGAGTTGGGTTTTCCGTAATCTAATACTCCTAAAACTGTTTTTAGGCCCAATCCCCCTTTTAAAATTATTCAATCGACATGGGACCAACCCGCTTCCACCTACGATTTATTTGCGATTTTATTTGCCTGCTCTCTCAAAATTGTATTTACAGTTTCGCTACCCAAAACAGACAGACAGCGGGACAGACAACAGACAAAAAGACAGACAGAACACAAACACACAGACACACGGCTATCCTATAGTTATTAAAAGGCTTGGGGCCCCTTGGACCCATTTTGAGTTTGAGTATATACTATATTAAACAGGGGTTTGGGCAAACCCCAATGTGTTTTTTTTCTGTCGTTGGCACTGTCAAAGTGCCGGGGTAGACCACTTCCGTGTGATTCCAACCCTTTGTTTCGTGTGATTAAAACCCTTTTGTTTTCCCGTGTGATTCCAACCCTTTTTTTCCATGTTTTCCCAAACCCCTTTGTGTTCCGTTGTTCCAACCCTTTTTTTTCCGTGTGATTCCCAATCTTTGTTTCCAGGGATTCCAACCCTTTGTGTTCGTGTGTTTCCAAACCCTTTTTGTTCCTGTGATTTCAACACACACACAATAACCCCCACAAACGTATCCATGAGTCACTATTTTGTGAATGCGGCGGGGACGTTCCCGCAGAGTTTTTTCCTGTAATCAAATCTCCAAGTGTTTTTACCCCAAAAAAACCCCTTTCAAAATTATTAAATCGCATGGGACCAAGCCGCTTACCACCTACGATTTTTTTGCGATTTTTTTAGTCTACTCCTAAAAATTAAATTTACATTTTTCGGCTACCCAAAACAGACAGACAGACAGACCACACACACACAACACACACACACACAAACACACACACAACAAAAAAAGACACACGGTACTCCTATGTATATTAGACAAGTGGCTTGTGGGCCCCTTTCGGACCCTGTATTGATGTTTGTAGGGATTTATTGTATATTAGACAACTGTGATTGGAAACCCAAATCGTGTTGTAGCTGTTTTGGCACGGGTAAATGCCCTCGGGGTAGACCACTTCCGTGTGATCCACCTTTTTGTGTCCCGTGGATTCCAACCCTTTGTTTTCGTGGATTCCCCCCCTTTTTTTTCCGGTGTTCCAACCCTTTGTTTTCCTGTATTCCAACACACACACCTCACCACCACCAAACGTCCATGATTCTACTAGTTTATGGAATCTTTTTGGACGTTCCGCAGATTTTTTTCCTGTAATTAAACTCCTAAAGTGTTTTTACCCAAAAAACCCCCCCCTTAAAAATTATTCAATCGCATGGGACCAAGCCGCTTACCCCTACGTTTTATTTGCATTTTTTGAGCCTACTCTCATAAAAATTGAATTTACAGTTTCGGCTACGCAAAACAGACAGACAGACACACAGACAAGACAGACAGACACACGGCTACTCCTATAGTATATTAGATGTTTGTAGTGGCGCTGGTGTACGTGGTGTTGTGGATGGTTGTTGAGGTGGTGTTGGAGGCCTGGCTCACCTGAAGAAGGTGCGACAGAGGGGGCGGCAGGCTGGGGGTCGTCCGGGGTGGAGGCAGCACCCACCACCCGCCACCTGCCCTCCAACGTTGATGAAACTGGACACCCTCAGGTGCAGCTGGCCTGCTACCGCTGCCTCGCTATCCCCGCTCGCCGCTGCCGCACGCCTCACACACCACCACGCCATCTGCTGGGCAGCGAGGAACACGCAATTAGTGGCGGTGGTGATGATGCAAGTGTTTAGTGTTGCACTAAGTGAATGTGCACCAAGGAAGTGTGTGTTTGTGTGTGTGTGTCTGTGTGTGTGTGTGTTTTGTATATATATATATATATTATATATATATATATTTTTATATTATATATATATATATATATATATATATATATATTATATATATATTATATATATATATATATAAATTTTATATTAAAATTAAATATATATATATTAATATATATATAATTATATATATATATATATATTTTATTATATATAATATTAAATTTAAATATATATAAATTTATATTATATATTATATATATATATATATATATATATATATATACCATATATATATATATATTATATATATATTATATATATATATATATTCTATATATATATATAAAACAGAGACCTTTTCCTAAACACACGGAGTGGCACCTAACACAATGCAATTGCTCAATAATAATTACAACAATCTACAAGCCTATGTTTCTCCCGTGCAAGGCTTTCTCCCATACACGCGGGTGGCTCCTCACAGATCAGTTCGTTCACAAACACTAAAAGCAATTTGAAATGTGCACATCATAAGCATTAAAAAAACTATTCTGAAAACTGACAAAATTTTACAAATTTGTAAATCACACACAACAAAATTACAAAAAAATTATGTTTTAACATTATATATTTTACAAATAGTCCAATTTTACCAAAAAATATATAAATCTTACTAAAATACCATAGATTTATCACTCCCCTGAAATACTTTTCGCACACGCCTTTCGCTCACATTCACACTCTTGCCACATTTCTGCTATTACATTGTCCTAATATATACTCGTACATGTGTCTGTATGCCCGCATAAAGATATGTAACTCAATACACATTTTCACACATATCAAAGGTAAGGTATAGGTGGGAGCATACGCTATGCTGCGCGTGACCTCGGTGCTCATCTCCGTCGCATTAGCCTTTGAGCCTGTGGTGGGTGAAAACCCGTTACCCTGGGATACAGGGCTAGTGTGACGTCCGGGTTACCACAGTTACCTTCCCCAGGTTCCCCAGGTACCCATTATCAACCCCGAAAGGAAAGATGAACAGCTGGTTTGAACTGGCCACCGACTGGACTGGCCCGCAGATTCGTAGCAAGGCACTACACCACGGAGGCGAAAGACTTTCACACATATCCTTGATCTATCTATTCGCTTTTTTTAATGGCGTATTGATGTTTAAAATCTGCCACCCCAAGATTCCTCCACATCCAGGCCTCATTGCCAGTGGTTTAGCCAGCTGCTTCATACAGCCTACGGTGTCATATCTCAGCGGTGCGTTCCCCCCTCCTGTAAACCCCATCATGCCAACTCACTCTGTCCCAATGTCCCATACACACCCCATTTCACGCTCCTGGATGCTTAGACCTCCGTGTCCCAAACCTCCTTGACCCCATCTCTCCATCCCTTTCTTGGTATTTCCCTCCCTCTTTCTCCTTCTACACGTGATCTATGTATTTTCTTGATCATTCTGTCCTCATCCATTTTTTTCCATACGACCAAACCATTTCAGTACTCTCTGGTCTGCAAGCTACTCCAGTTTCTGACCATCCCTCTGACTCGGTTGCTCCTCACTCTATCAAACCATTTCACCCATGGAGCTATAAAGGGAGCACATTTTATAGCTCCATGATTTCACCCCTGATATTGTTCTTGAGCATTTCATTTACAGCATCTTTATTCTATTCCTTGCCTCTACATTCAGTCCCCATGGCTCACAGCCTTACAGATCAGTTGAAGCTACAATGCCCTCAAACATGCCCGTCTTTGCTTCCACAGACTAAGTAGACCATTTTTGGCCTTTCATGGCAAGGACACACACACACACAACACACTCACACTCACACACACACTCACACACACACAGTCCACACAACAAAACCCCAAAACAAAACCCCACACACATACACACACACACACACACTACAAAACACACACATAAAACACAAAACACACATACCACACACACACCACACACACACACACACACACACACCCTATAGAGCAGAGGTTCTCAAACTGTTTGGCCTGCGACCCCTCCAAATAATTTTGAAAGGCTTGCGACCCTCCCCCCCCCAACGTTACAAAAGCATTTCTGACAATCTGCCACATTAACATTTTTTTGTTTTTTTCTCTCCTTACACACCACACCCCAAACAACACACACCCCCATGGGTTTCGTATTGCTCCGTTCATAATATTCAAAGTAAAATATATTCGGTAAAACTTTAAAATACTAAAGATCCCGTAATCAGGGGCAATCCTATAAAAAATATAAGCAAAAGTGTGTGTGTCGGGTGTGTGGTGTGGTGGGGGGGGGGGGGTATGGGTTCCTCCCCCCGGGGCGAATGCCATCATAGTCCCCGTTTTTGGAACCAGGTTGACCGGGGGAAGGGTTTTTAAGCCCACTTATAGATGATCCGATCACTTTTATTTTTTTTTTATTTTTAGACCTATTACGGAATTGTGAAAAAAAAAAGGGGGTTGCGAGAATTGGGAAACCTTGATGTAGGGTGATGGGAAAGGGGTGGGTGAATGGGTGGGTGATGGGAAATGGGGTGGGGTATGGGGAGTGATGGGGGGGGGTTTATGGGGATGGGTGGGGGAAAGGGGGGGGGTGTGGGTAATGGGTGAGTGATGGGTGTGTGGTGTGGGTATGGGTGGGGAAAATGGGGGGGGGGGGGTTGATGGGTAATGGGTGGCGAATGGGTGGGGGTGATGGGTAATGGGTGTGAAGGGGTTTGGGGGGGTGATGTAAAGGGGTTTTGGCGTTAATACTACTTTCAAAACACCTGATTTGGGAAAAGTTAGAAGGGCTATCTGTAGTCTGTGTTTGGTGGGCCGGCCCACCAAAACGGGTAGGGGGGCGAGGCCCCCCAAAATAGCCCTCCGCGGGAGCTGCCAAAAATCCCCCCGGGATGCGGCTTTGGGGTTTTGTATCCTTATTTTTTTTTGCGTATCGAAAAAAAAAATCTAACCTAAAAAATTTTTGACTTTTGATTGGTTTTTTAAAGCTTTAAAAAGGGGCGGGCAGCGATGAACAATAGCCTACGAAAGTATAGCTCTGACTGTGACTGGTGGTGGGGCTTGGCGGAAGGGGAGGGGACAAGGATAAATCTTTTCTCGTCAGATTTTGTAACTGTACTTTTTTATTATAATTTATTAAAGCCCGGAAGGTATAATCATTTTTTTGTTTTATACTGAAAAAATTTTGAAAAAAATAAAAATAAATTATGAATTGTGCACTTTCCATTCAGAAAAATCACGACCCCCCAAAACTTTCGCGACCCCTCGAGGGTCCGAAACCCCCCGTTTTGAGAACCCCCCTATAAGGATGAAGTTTTTCCACCCTCATCTCCTGCCGGGATTTCAAGATCACGCCTCCTCGGCTTACATCCCGTACCTTTTTTCTGCTGGTGAGCAAAGGCTATACCGTGTGAGGAGACAAGCCCAAGTTGTCTTCGCCACATCAGTGAATCGAGCCTGTGGCATCTCAGACTTTTAAGTTGTGAGCCAAGCGTGCTAATAAAGGCTTAGCAAATAACATATAAACAACAAAATGTGGTAAGAGGATGAATGTGAGTGAAAGGAAAGTGTGAAAAATATTGCACACTGAAAATTTCTCAATTTTGTATAAAATTTAGTCCAATTGTAATGTGGCGTATGGGTGTGGCGACCCCAACGCCCACTCTCCTGTGGTCTCGGCCCCTGTGCGGTGCAGGAAGCGGCTGGTGAAGTGGTGACTAGTGAGCCATACAGCCAGCTCCTAGACACGGCTGCGTGTCTTACTTTTAACATATCTAACTTTTTAGTAGTCCCTGCGTGTCGTAAGGACGAGGGCGTCCCCTTGTTCAGATAATTCATATGATATATTTTTATATATATTTTATATATATATATATATATATATATATATATATATATATATATATATATATATATATATATATATATATATAATATATATATACACGCCTGGGGGAGGCGGTGGCCGAGTGGTTAGCGTCGGGAACTGACAACCTCAGCGTACAGAGTTCGAATCCCGCCAGATGCCGAAATCTTTCTGCAATCATCGAGTGGACTAAGAACACCCACATTAACTCTATCTTCGATTGCGAGTGCATCGGATGACACAGGGGGGGGGCATGAGCCTCTAATCACATGCGTCACCACGGGCGAGAACCAACCATCACAGCCCTCAAGTGAACCTCCAGGGCCTACCATCCCAGCCCTGTCGGCCTATACTGCCTACAGGCGCCATAGGCCGAAATGTAAAATCATATATATATATATATATATATATATAGCATTGCGCATATTGAAAAAGAGACAAGAATATTTCTAGATTTGTTAAACTCTTCATAGTCAGCAAGCGGTGTGCAAATCTTCCGTTACACAATGGTTTACTTTTACTTTAATCCCCAATACCTGTACAAGTCCATCAACCATTGCTTGGTGCGGTTCCTGCGGCTGACTGCCGGACATGCGGGACGATATATATGTATATACTGAACATATAATTATATATACTGTACACACACACACACACACCTCTCTCTTTTCTCTCTCTCTCTTTTTCTCTCTCTCTCTCTCTCTCTCCTTCTCTCTTCTCTCTCTATATATATATATATATATAATATATATATATATATATATATATATATATATATATATAAGATATATATATTAGGGTGTCAATAGCGCATAGGGTAATTTTTCAAAGTCAAATTTTTTTCACGTACTTTTGTGGTATTCTTTCCTTTTCCTTAGAAACTGTCGTGTGCAAAGTTTCAGGCTAATCGGTTGATATTTAGAGGTGGCGGGTCGATCTTGAACATTTCCTCTTTTTCGCCCTCAGGTCATGACCACGAGAAAGCAAACTGAAGTTTGGCTTCTTGGCCATAGTTTCCTACTATCACAGGAGCAAAAATTCCCAGCCGTGGAGACGTTTTACGACGATTTTTCTACGCACACAAGGAAGAGAAGAAGACGGTGCAGCAGAGTGCAGCTGAGGCTGCAAAGGAGGTCCTCGACTTCTGGACACGAGCTAGGGTCCCCAAACCCCTCGCAGAAACTAGCGTGAGGAGGAAGGGTTACTGGACTTTTCGACGAGTAGAAGATCCTGAGCAAAAGCAAGAATAACTCTGGAGTCACGCCTTTCCGAAAAACAGAAGACCTTCCAAGAAAAGTCTCCAACCTTTTGGG
>JACEEZ010016728.1:0-13830 GCA_016584305.1 Chionoecetes opilio
TGGGGGGGGAAAAAAAAATTTTTTTTGGGGGAAAAAAAACCCCCACCCTTTTCCCCCCGGGGCCCCCCCCCCCCCCCCCAAAAAATTTTCCCCCCCCCCCGGGTTTTAAAACCCCCCCCCCCCAAAAGGTTTCCCCCCCAAAAAAAAAAAATTTTTTTTTTTTTTCCCGGGATTAATTTTTTTTAAAAAAAAAACCCGGGGGAAAAAAAAACCCGGTTTTTTTTTAAAAAAAACCCCCCTTTTTTCCTAATTTCCCCCCCAACCCCCCCCAATTTTTTTCCCCCGGTTTTTTGGGTAGGGAAAACCTACCCCCCCCCCCCCCGGGTTTTCCCCCCGGGGGGGGTTTTTGGGGAAAATTTTTTTTTTTCCCCCCTTTTGGGGGGGGGGGGTTTTTTTTCCGGGGGGGGGGTTTTTTTTTCCACCCCCCCCCCCCCAAAAAAAAAAAAAAAAACCCCCCCGGAAAAAACCCCCCAAACCCCCAATTCGGGGTTTTTTTTAGGTGTTTTTTTTCCCCCCCAAAAAACCCGGGTTTTAAAAATTTGATTAAAGGGGAAAAATTTCCAATTTTTCCCCGGGAAAAAGGAAAACCCCCCCCCCCCCCGGGGGGGGGGTTTTTAACCCCCCCCCCCCCGGGGGTTTTTTTTCCCCCCCCCCCCCCCCAAAAAAAATTTTTTTAAAATTTTCCTTTAGGGGTTTAAGGGGGAAGTTTAAAAAAAAACCCCAAAAAAAAAATTTTTTAAAAAAAAAAACCCCCCCTTTAACCCCCCAAAAAGGGGCCCCCGGGGGCCCCCTTTTGGGGGGGAAAAAAAAAAAAGGGGGGAAACCCCCCCCCCTTTTTAAAAAAAATTTTTTTTCCCCCCCCCGGGGGGGGTTGGGGGGGAAAAAAAAAAGGGGGTTTTAAAAAAAGGGGGAAAAGGTTAAAAAATTTTCCCCCAAAAAAGGGCGGGGGGGGAAAAAAAAAGGGGGAAAAAAAGGGGTTTTTTGGGGACAATTAAGGGCCGGGGGTAACCCCAAATTAACCCCCCGGGGAACCCTTTTTTAAAAAAAAAACCCCCCCCTTTTTTGGGCCGGGGGGAAAAAAAAAGGGGGGGAAGGGGGGGGGGGAAAAAAAAAGGGGGGGGGGGGGGGTTTTTCCCCCCCCCCCGGGGGTTCCCCTTTTAAAAAGGGGGGTGGGGCCCTATGGGGGAAAAAACCCCCGGGGCCCAAAACCCCCCCTTTTTTTTTCCCCCGGGGGGGGGAAAAAAACCCCCCCAAAGGGGCCCCGGGGAAACCCCCCCCCTTTGGGGGGGAAAAACCCCCCCCAACCCCTTTGGGGGGAAAAGGGGGTTTGGGAGGGGGGGGGGAAAAAAAAGGAAGGGGTTTTTGGGGGGCCCTTTTTTCCCCCCAAACCCGGGTTTTTTAAACCCCCGGGGGGGGAAAGGGGAAAAAGGGGGGGAATTTTTTTCCCCTTTCCCCGGGGGGCCGGGGCCCCCCCCCAAAAAGGGGGTTCCCAAAAAAAAAAAGGGGGGGGGAAAAAAAAAAACCCCGCCCCCCAAAAGGCCCCGGGGCCCCGGGACCCCCCTTTTAACCTAAACCCCCGGGGGGGTTTTAAAGGTTTTTCCCCCCAAGGGGGGTTTTTGGGGGGAAAATTTAAATTCCCCCAGGGGTTTTTGGGGGGTTTTTTTTTTCCCGGTGGGGGAAAAGGGGGGGGGCCCCAAAACCCTTTTTTTTTTTTTGGGGAAAAAAAAACCCCCCCCCCCTTTTTGGGGGGGCCCCAAAAGGGGGGAAAAAAAAAACCCCCCCTTTTTCCCCCCCCCCCCCCCCCCCCCCCCCCCCCCGGGGGCCCCCCCCTTTTAAAAACCCCCCCGGGGGGTTGGTTAAAAAAAAAATTTTTTAAAGGAGGGAACCCCCCCCAAAAAAAAACCCCCCCAACCCAAAATTTTTTTCCCCCCCTTTCCCCCCCCCCCAAAAACCCCCGCTTGGGGGGGGGGGGCCCCCGGGGGCCCCGGGGCCCGGGGTTTTTTCCCGGGCCCCCTTTTAAAAGGGCCCCCTTTGGGAACCGGGGGGGGGTGGGGGGGGGCCCAAACCCCCCCGGGCCCCCGGGATTTAAACCCCGGGGGGGGGGAACCCGGGAACCCCCAAAAATGGGGTTTTGGGCCCCTTTTGGAATTTCCCCGGGGAAATTTTTTTAAATTTTTGGGTTTTAAAAAAAAATTTTTTTTTAAATTTTTTTTTTTAAAAAAAAAATTTTTAAATTTTTAAATTTTTTTTTCCCCCTTTTTTTTCCCCAAAAAAAATTTAAAAAAAAAAAAAAAAAATTTTTTTAAAAATTTTTCCCAAAATTTTTTTTTAAAAATTTAAATTTAAAAAATTTAAAAAATTTTAAATTTTAAATAAAAAAAAAAATTTTAATTTTTTTTTAAAAAAAAATTTTTTTTTTTTAAAAAATTTTTTTTTTTTTTTTTTTTCCCCCCCCCCGGGGGGGAAAAAAACCCCCCCGGGGCCCCTTAATTTTTAAAAGGGGGGCCCCGGGCCCCCCCCCTTTTTTTTTTTTTCCCCCCCCCTTTTTTTTAAAAAAAAATTTTTATTTTTTTTTTTTAAAAAAAAATTTTTTTTGGGTTAATTTTTTTTTTTAAAAAAAAAAAAAAAATTTTTTAAAAAAAATTTTGGGAAAATTTTTTTAAATTTAAGTTTAAAAAAGGGGGGAAAAATTTAAATTAAAAAAATTTTTTTTTTAAAAAAATTTTAAAAAAAAATTTTTTTAAATTTAAAAAAAGGAAAAAGGGGGAAAATTATTTTTTTTTAAAAAAAAAAAAAGGGGGGGAAAAAAATTTTTTTTTCCCCCCCCCAAAAAAAAAAAAAAATTTTAAAAAAAAAAAAAAAATTTAAATTCAAAAAAAACCCCCCCCCCAAAAATTTCCCCAAGGGGGGCCCCCCCCCCCCCCCTTTTTTTAAACCCCCCCCCCCGGGGGGGGGGGGGCCCCCCCCTTTTCCCCACCCCCTTTTTTCCCCCCCCTTTCCCCAAAAACCCTTTAACCAAAAAAAAAAACCCCCCCCCCTTTTTTCCCCCCCCGGGGGGGCCCCCCCCCCCCCCCGGGGGGGGGGGAAACCGGGGGAAAAGGGGGTTTTTTCCCCCCAATTCCCCCCCCGGGGAAAAAATTTTTTTTTTTTTCCCCCCGGGCAAACTGTTTAAAGGAACCCCCCCTTTTTTTTTTTTTTGGGGGGTTTTTTTTTAAAATTTTTTTTCCCCCCCCTTTGGGGGGGTAAAACGCCCCCCCCCCCCCCTTTCCCCCCGGCCCCCCCCGGGGGGGGGCCCAAAAAGGGGGGTTTCCCTTTCCCCCCCCGGGGGGGGGGCCCCCGGGTTTTAAAATTCCCCCCCCCCCCTTTTTGGGCCAAAAAAAATTAACCCTTTTTTTTAAAAAAAAACCCAAACCTTTGGGGCCCCCAACCCCCGGGGGGCCCCCCCCCCCCCGGGGCCTCCCCCCCCAAAAAATTTTTTTCCCCCCCAAAAAAACCCCAGGGGGCCCTTGGGGGGCGGACCCCCCAAAAGGGAAAAAAAAACCCCCCCTCCCCAAAAAAGGGGGGGGGCCCCCCCCCCCACCCAAAACCAAAAAATTTTTAAAAAACCCCCCCAAAATTTTCCCCCAAATTTCCCCCGGGAAAAAAAAAGGGGTTTTTTCCCCCAAAAGGGGTTTTTTTGGGGAACCCTTTCCTCCCCCCTTTTTTTTAAAAAAAACCCCCAAAAAAAAACCCCCTACCCCCCCCCCCCAAAAAAAAGGGGGGGGTTTTTTCCCCCCCAAAAACCCAAGGGGGGGGGGGGGGTTTTTTAAAAAAAAACCCCCCCCCGGCCCGTTTAAAAGGGGGTTTTTTCCAGCCCCCCCCCCTTAAAAAACCCCCTTTTTTTTTTGGGGAAAGGGGGATTGCCCCCCAAAAAAAAAAAACCCCGGGTTTTTGGCCCCCCGGTTTGGGGAAAAAAAAAAACCCCCCAAAATTTTTCCCCCCCCCTTTTGGAACCCCCTTTTTTTTTTTTCCCCCCCGGGGGGCCCCCCCCCCCTTTCCCCAAAGGGGGGGAAAACCTTGGGGGGTTTAAAATTTTAAAGTAAAAAAATTTTCTTTTTTTTGGGGTTTTTTTAAAAAATTCCCCCCCTTTTTTTTTTAATTTTTTTTTTTTCCCCCCCCCCCTTTTTAAATTTTTTTTTTTTTCCCCCTTTTTTTTTTTTTTTTGGTTTTTTTTAAAATTTTTTTTTTAAAATTTTTTCCCCAAAAAAAAATTCAAAAAAATTTTTCCCCCCTTTTTTTTTTTTCCCCCAAAAATTTTTTTTAAAAAAAAAAAAATTTTTCAATTTTTTTTTCCTTTTAAAAAAAATTTTTAAAAAAAAAAAAAAAATTTTTGGGAAAATTAAAAAAAAAAAAAAGGGTTTTGGGGGGGGAAAAAACCCCTGGTTCCAAAACCCGGGGGGGGAAAAAAAATTTAAAAAAAAAGGGGGGGCCCCCCGGGGGGGGGGGGGGGGGAAAAAAAAATTAAAAACAGTGGGGAAAAAAAGGGGAAAGGGCGGGGGGGGAAAAAAATTTTTTTAAAAATTTAAAAAACCTTTGGGGGTTTTGGGGGGGGGGCCCAAAAATTTTAAAAAACCCCGGGGGGAAAAAGGGGTTCCCCCCCAAAAAAAAAAAAAAGGGGGCCCCCAAAAAAATTTTAAAACCGGGGGGGGGAAAAAAAAAAAAAATTTTTTTTGGGGTTTTTTTTAAAAATTTTTAAAAAAAAATTTTAAAAAAAACCCCCAAAAAGGGGGTTTTTTTTAAAAATTTGGGAAGGGAATGGTTTTTTTTTTTTGGGGAAAATTTTTTTAAAAAGGGGGGTTTTTGGGGGAAAAAAAAGGGGGGTTTTTGGGAAAAAAAAAAAAGGGGGTTGGGCCCGGGGGGTTTTCCCCCCCCCCAAAAAAAAAAAACCCCAAAAAATTTTTAAAAAATTTTTTAAAACTTAAAAAAAATTTTAAAAAAAAAAAAGGGGGGGGGAAAAAACCCAAAACCCTTTTTAAACGGGGGGGGGAAAAAATTTTGGGTTTTTTGGGGAAAAAATTTTTTGGGGGGGGGGGGAAAACGGGGAAAAAAAGGGGGGGTTTGGGGGGGTTTTGGGGGGGGGGTTTTTTTTTTCCCGGGGGGGGGGGGGGGAAAAAAAAAAAGGGGGGAAAATTAAGGTTTTCCAAAAATGGGGGGGGGGGGGGGGAAAGGGTTTTTTTTAAATTTTTTTTTTTAAAAAGGGGGAAAGGGGGTTTTTTTCCCCGGTTTTTTTTTTTTTTTTTAAAAAAAAGGGGGGAAAATTAGGGGGGTTTTTTTTTTTTGGGGGGGGGGGCGGGGGAAGGTTTTGGGGGGGTTTTTTTTTTGGGGGGGGGGAAAAAAAAATTCCCTTTGCAAAAAAAAAAGGGGGGGGAAAAAGGGGGGGGGGGAAAAAAAAAAAACCCCCCAAAAAGGCTTTTTAAAAAGGGGTTTTTTTTTAAAAGGGTTTAAAAAATTTGGGTTCCCAAAACCCCCTTTTTAAAAAAATTTTTTCCCCAAAAACCCTCAAAAAAACCTTTTGGTTTTTTAAAATTTTTTTTTTTTAAAAAAAGGGAAACCCCCCCCCGGGTTTCCCCCCAAAATGAAAAAAAAAATTTTCCCCGGGGGGGTTTTTTTTTTTTAAAATTTTTTTTTTAAAATTTTTTCCCCAAAAATTTTTAAAATTTTTTTTCCAAAAATTTTTTAAAAAACCAAAAAAAGGAAATTTTTAAAAATTTAAAAAAAAAAAAAAATAAATTATAAATATTTTTAAAATTTTTTTTAAAAAAAAAATTTTTTAAAAAAATTTCTTTTTTTTTTTTTAAGACTTTCCTTTTTTAATTTAAAAAATTTGGGGGTTTTTTTTTTAAAAATTTTTTAAATTTAAATTTTTAAATTATTTGGGAAAAAAAAGGGGGGGAAAAAAAATTTAAAAAATTCTTTTTTTCAAAAAAAAGCCCCCAAAAGGGGGGTTTTTTTTTTAAAAAAAACCCCTTTTTTGGGAAAAACCCCCCAAAACCTTTTGGGTTGGGGAAAAAATTTTTTAAAAAAAAAAAACCCCCCCAGCCCCCCCCCTTTTTTACACTTTGTTAATGAATCCTAAACCCTAATAAGGTTTTTTTCCCCTTTTTTTTTGGGCCCGGGGGGCCCCCCCCCCCCCCCTTTTTTTTTTTAAACCTTTTTTTTTTTTTTTTTTTCCCCCTTCCTTTCAAATTTTAAAAAAATTTTTTTTTTTCCCCCCCCCCCCTTTTTTTAATTTTTTTTTTTTTTTTTTTCCCAAAATTTTTAAATTTTTTTAAAAAAAAACAAAATTTTTCAAACCAATCCCTTTTTTAAAAAAAAAAATTTAAAAAAAAAAAAAAAAACCCCCGGAAAATTCCCAAAAAAAAAAATTTTTTTCCCCCTTTCCTTTTTTTTTCCCCCCCCCTTTTTCCCTTTTTTTTGGAAATTTCTTTTTTTTTCCCCCCCAAAAAAAAAAAATTTTTTTAAAAAATTTTTTTTTTTCCCCTTTTTTCCCCTTTTTTTAATTTTTTTTAACCCCTTTTTGGGTTTTGTTTTTTTTCCCGGGGCTTTTTGTTTTTAAAAAGGGTTTTTTAAAAAACCCCGTTTTTTAAAAAAAAATTTTTTTAAAAAAAATTTTTTTACCCAAAAATTTTTTTTTAAAAAAATTTTTTTTAAAAAAAAACCCCCCCTTTGGGGGGTTTTTTTTTTTTTTTTTTTTTTTTAAGGGCCCCAAAAAAAAAAAATTTTTTTTCAAGCCCAAAAAAAAAAACCTTTCCCCCCCCTTTAAAAAAAAACCTTTTTAAAAAATTTTTTTTTTAAAAATTTTTT
Organism: Chionoecetes opilio; assembly: GCA_016584305.1. NCBI lineage: Eukaryota > Metazoa > Arthropoda > Malacostraca > Decapoda > Majidae > Chionoecetes > Chionoecetes opilio. The sequence continues at coordinate 6,844 of JACEEZ010016728.1, forward strand.
GCCCCCTTAAAAAATTTTTTTTTTTTTAAAAAAAAATTTAAACCCCTTTATTTTTTCTTAAAATTTTTTTTTTTAACCCCCTTTTTTTTTTTTTTTGGGGGGGGAAAAACCCCCTTTTCCCGGGGAAAAAATTTTTTGGTTTTTTTTTTTTCTTTTTGGGGGAAACCCAAAATTTTTTTTTCCCCTTCCCCTTTTTTTTTTCTTTTACCCCCCCTTTTTTTTTTTTCCCCCCCCCAAAACCCCCCCTTTTTTTTTTTTTCCCCCCCCCCCTTTTCCCCCCTTTCCCCCCCCATTTTTCCCCTTTTTTTTTTTTTTTCCCCCCCCCCTTAAAAATTTTGCCAAAAGGGCCCCTTTTAAATTTTTAAAATCCCCTTAAAAATTTTTCCGGGAATTTAAAACCCCCCTTTTTTAAAAATTTTTTTTTAAATTTTTGGGAAAAAAAAAATTTTAAACCCCTTTTTTTGGGAATTTTTAAAAAAAAAAAAAAAAAAACTTTAAAAAAATTTTTTTTTTAAAAAAAAAAATTTTTTTAAAAAAAATTTTCCCCAAAAACACAAGTTTTTTTTAAAAAAAAAAAAATTTTTTTTTTGGGGGGGGGCCCCCTTTAAAAAAAACAAAAAAATTTAATTTTAAATTTTTAATTTTTGGGGGTTTTTTGGGGGGAAAAAAAATTTGGGGGGTTTTTTTGGGGGGCCCAAATTTTTTTAAGGGGGTTTTTTTGTTTTGGGGGGCCCCTTTTTTTTTTAAAAAAAAGGGGGGGGAAAAACCCCTTTTTTTTTTAAAAAATTTTTTTGGGGGGGTTTTTTAAAAAAAAAAGGGGGGAAAAAAAAAAAATTTTTTTTTTTTCCCCCCCCGGGGTTCCAAGGGGGGGCCCCCCCCCCGGGGGGGGGCCCCCCCCCACCCCTTTTTTCCCCCCCTTTTGGGGTTTTTCCCCCCCTTTAAAACCCCCCCCCCCCCCCCGGGGGGGGGGGGGGGGCCTTTGGGGGAACCCTTTGGGGGGGACGGGGGGGGGTTGGGGGGAAATAAAGGGGGTTTTAAAAAAATAATCCCCTGGGTTTCCCCCTTTTTTTCCCCAAAAAAATTTTTTTTTTCGGAAACCCAAAAAGGGGGGGGGGCCCTTTTTTTGGGGCCCCCCCGGGGGGGCCCCCCCTTTTTTTTCCCCCCCCAAAAAGGGGGGGGGGGGGGGGGTTCCCCCCCCGGGGGGGCCCCCTTTTTTTTTGGGGCCCCCCACAAAGGGGGGGCCCCCCAAAAACCGGGGCCCCCCCAAGATTTTTTTTGGGGGGGGGTTTTTTTGGGGCCCCGGGGAAAAAAACCCCCCCCCAAACCCCCCCGGGGGGAAAATTTTGGGGCCCCCCTTTAAAAAAGGGGGGGGGGGGGGGGGCCCCCCCCGGGGTCCCCCTGGGGAAGGGGGGGCCCCCCTTTCCTTGGGGGCCCCCCCCCAAAAAAAAGGGGCCCCCAAGGAATTTCCCGGAAAGGGAAAAAGGGGGGACCTTTTTCCCCGGGGGCCCCCCAAAAAAAGGGGGCCCCCTTTTCCCCCCCCCAAAAAAAAAGGGGCATTTTCCCCCCCCCGGGGGGGGGGGGAAAAGGGGCCCCCCCCCTTGGTTGGCCCAACCCCCGGGGGGAAAAAGGGGGAAGGGGGCCCCCCCAAAACCCCCCCCGGAAAATTTTTTTTCCCCCCCCCTTTTCCCCCCCGGGGGGGAGGGGGGGGGCCGGGGGGAAAAAAAAACGGAAAAACCGTTGGGGGGGGGGTTTTTTTTTAAAAGGGGGGGTTAAGGGGAAAAAGGGGCCCCCCAAAAATTTTAAAAAAGGGGGGGGAAAAGGGGTTGGCCCCATTTTGGGGGGGGGGATTTTGGGGGGGGGAGGGAAAAGGGGGCCCCCCCGGGGGGAAAAAAAAAATTTTCCCCCGGGGGGGGGGGGGGGCCCGGGGGAGGAATGGGGGTTTCCCCCGGGCCCGGGGGGGGGAAATTTTTTGGGGGGGGGAAAAATTTTTTGGGGCCCCCGGGGGGGGGCCCCGGGGGGGGGGGGCCCCCCCTCAAAGGGGGGCCCCCCTTTTTGGGGCCCCCCCGGGGGGCCCCCCTTTTTGGGGGGGGGGGGGTTTTTTCCCCCAAAAAAAAAAAAAAAACCCCCCCCGGGGGGCGGGGGCCCCCCAAACCCTTTGGGGGGGGAAAAAAAAAAAGGGGCCCAAAAAGGGGGGGGGGGAAGGGGAAACCCAAAAAAAAAAATTTTTTTCCAAAAAAAGGGGGGGGGGGGGCCCGGGGGGCCGGCCTTTTGGGGCCCGGGAAAACCCCCCTTTTAAACCCCGGGGCTTAGGGGAAAATTTTCCCCCCCAGGGGTTTTTTTGGGCCCGGAAAATTTTGGGGGGGAAAAGGGGGTTCCCTTGTTTTAAAAAAAAATTTTTAAAAAAAAAAAAATTTTTTTTCCCCCCCGGGGAAAACCCTTTTTAAAAAAATTTTCCCCCCCCCAAAACCCCAATTTTGGGGAAAAACCCCCCGGGGGGGGAAAAAAAAAACCCCCCCCCCGGGGGGTTTGAAAAAAATTTTTTTTGGGGGGGCCCCCCCCCCCCTTTGGGGGGGGGGCCCTTGGGGGAAAAAAAAGTTTTTTAAAAAAGGGGGGGGGGAAAAAAATTGGGGGTTAAAAAAAAGGGGGGGGGGGGGGCCCCCGGGGAAAAATTAAAAAACCCCCCCCCCCCCAAGGTCGGGGCAGGGGAAAAAACCCGGGGGGGCCCCCAAAAGGGGGCCCCTTTTGGGAACCCGGGGGGGGCCGGGGGGGGGGGGGGGCCCCCCCCCCCCCCTTTTTTTTTTCCCGGGGCCCCCCCCCCCCCCCCCCCCCGGGGGAAACGACCTTGGGGGGGGGGGGGGGGGAAGGGGGGGGGGGGGGGGGGGGCCCCCCCTGGGGGCCCCCTTTTTTCCCCCCCCCCCGGGGCCCCGGGGGGGGAAAAAGGTCCTTCAAATTTTTTTGAGATTTGGGGGGCCCCCTTTTTTTAAAATCCCGGGTTTTAAAACCCCCCCAAAAGGGGGGGGGGTTTTTTTTATTCCCCCCCGGGGGGCCCCCCCCGGGCCCCCCTTTAACCCCGGGGGGGGAAAAAAAAAAAGGGGAAAAAAAAAGGAAAAACCCGGGGGCCCGGGGTTTTTTTGGGGGGTTTGGGGGGGAAAAGGGGGGGGTTTGGGGGGGAAAACCCCCGGGGGGGGGGGGGGGGGGCCGGGCCCCCCGGGGGGGGGCCCCCCTGGGGTTCCCCGGGGTTTTTTGGGGGGGGGGGGGGGGGCGGGGGGGGGCCCCCCTTTTTTGGGGGGGGTTTTTTGGGGGGCCCCCCCCCAAAACCCTGGGGGGGGGGGTTTTTAAAATTTTTCCCCCCCCCTTTTGGGGGGGAATGGGGGGGGGGGGCCCCCCCGGGGGGGCCCCCCCGGGGGGACGGGGGGGCCCTTGGGGGGCCCTTTCCCCCCTTTTTGGGTTTTTTTTTGGGGGGGGCCCCAAGGGGGGGGGGGGGGGTTTTTTTTTCCCCCCTTTCCCCCCCCCCCCCTTTTATTGGGGGGGGAAGGGGGGAAATTTTTTTAACCCCCCCCCCGGGAAATTTGGGGCCCCCCTTTTGCCCCCAAAGGGGGGTTTTTTTTGGGTTTTCCCCCGGGGGGGCCCCGGGGTTTTGTTTTGGGGGAAAAAAATTTTTTTTTTTTCCCCTTTTCCCCCGGGGGGGAAAAAAAACCCCCCCTTTTTTGGGGCCCTTTGGGGCCCCCCAACCCCCTTTGGGGCCCCCCCCATTTTTAAGGGGTTTTTAAAAAAAGGTTGGGTTCCCTTGGGGGGGAAAATTTATTGGGGGGGGGGGGTTTTGGGGGGGGGGGGGGGGGGGGGGGGGGGGGGGGGGGGGGGGGGTTGGGGGGGGGGGGTTTTTTCCCCCCGGTTGGGGGGCCCCCGGGGGGGTTTTTTCCGGGGGGGGGAAAACTTTAAAAACCCCCCCCGGGGGGGGGGGCCCCCCTTTTTTTCCCCCGGGGGGGGGTTTTCCCCCCAAAAAAAACCGGGGGGGGGGGTTTTGGGGGGGGGCCCGGGGGGGCAAACCCCCGGGGGGGCCTTCCCCGGGGTTGGGGTTTTTTAAAAAAGGGTTTTTTTTTTTGGGGAAAAGGGAAAAAAAGGGGGGTTTTTTTTTGGGGGGTTTTGGGGGAAAGGGGGGGGAAAGGGGGCCCGGGGTTTTTTTTCCCCCCCGGGGGGTTTTTTGGGGGGGGGGCGGGGGGTTTGGGGGGAAAGGGGGGGGGGGCCCCCCCAAAAAAAAAAACGTAAACCCGGGGCCCAAAAAAAAAAGGGTTTTTCTTCCAAAACCTAAAACCCCCCGGGCCCCCAAAACCCTTCCCCCAGGGGGGGCCCAGGCCCCCCCCCTTTTTTTTAAAAAAGGGGTTTTCCCCCAAAAAGGGGGGGGGGGTTTTTCCCCCCAAAAAAAAACCCTTTTTTTTTTTTTTTTTGGGGGGGAAAAACCCGGGGGGGAAAAAAAAAAAAAAATTTTAAAGGGGGGCTTGGGGGAAAAAAGGGGGCCGGGGGTTTCCCGGGGCCCCCGGGGGGGGGGGCCCCAAATCCCCCCTTTTTAAAACCCCCAAAAAAACCCCCCCCTTTAAATCCCCTTTTTTTAAACCCCCCAAAAAACCCCCCCAAAAAAAACCCCCAAAAAAAAGGAAAAAATTTTTTTAATTTTATTTAAAAAACCCCCCCTTTAAAAATTTTTAAAAATTTTTCCTTTTTTTTTTTAAAATTTTCCCCCTTTTTAAAAAAAAATTTTTAGTTTTCCTTTAATGAAAAAACAGCGAACGAGTCCGAATGTCCAGAACTTGTGCGTGTGTGTCGGTGGGGTTATTAGGGTGGCAGTGGCGGGGGGGCGGCAGCGGGGTCGCTGTGCGTACAGGCCCGACAGTGCGCCGAGGGCTACTGAGAGGAAGGGTCAGTCGCTCGGCGTACGTAAGACGGGGGGCGACGGGGGGGGGAAAGGGGACAACTCAAAATGTACCCACTCTGTACTGCCAAAAGCGTAAACCAGGGACACGCACACACCGCACTTACACACACGAGTAGCACTGAGCTCCTGCCCCCAATAAAATCCACAGGAAGCGAAATCCAATTGGCGAGCGGGGTGTGGCGCAGCTGAGGCACACAAAAGGCTGCGGCTTTTTTGTTCCCAAAAAAAACGTCCTCACGTTTCACTAGGACTCACTGCCCCATGTTCGTTGTGTAGTGATCGTCAAGCCCATGGGATCACAAAAAAACACAATTTACTTAAATAGGTTTATTCTAGTGGTAGCAGTACACTTACGTGAGAAAAATAGGGAACCCCTTCACAAGCCAAAAGGCGGGGTGTGACTACGCCCAGGGGCACCACAGGGGTTCCCGGGGTGGCGTGCTGCCGGCGAAAGGTTTTTGCAGGCTGCCCCTGCTAACTAAACTATCCACCACTCACCCTACACATCCCCACAAACAGCCCCTGAAACCATTTTAATATATATTTTCTTTGCTTCAAAAAGGGTCTTAAAAAAGGGCCGCTTATAATAAAAAGAAAAACTTTTTTTTTCTTATTTTTTCATGGTCAAAAATTTACACTCAGCCCACAAAAAAATTTTATCTTAGTTTCCATTTTTTTATTTTCTTCATTTTTTAGTTTATTTTCCAAAATTTTTGCTTTAACGTCGTTTTTTTTCTATTTTCAGTCTTTCGTTTTTTTTTAATATTTTTATTTTTTTTTTAAAAAACTTTATTAAGCCTTTCACTTTATTATTATACTTCCCTTTCCCTCCCCTCTTCCCCCCCTCCCGCCACTCTCCCCTCCCCTCACTCTTGCTCTCCCCGCTACACGACCACTTTTAAAGAGCTTTCATGTGAGGAGAGAGAAAATAGAGTAGATGGGGCAAGGTGGAAAAAAAGGAGGAGGGGGAAGAGGAGGAAGAACCAAAAAAACAAGAAATTTGATAGTTAGCCGAATAGGAGAGAGGAGAGGGGAAAGGAGGAAAAAGGGAGAGAGGGGGGGAGGTGGGGGGAAAGTGAGAGGGAGGAAGGGGTTGTAGGTACATACGGCTGTGAACACTATAGAGGGGAAAAAGGAAGGGTAAGGTAGGGAAGGGGGAAAGGGGGGAAGGGGGAAGAGTAAAGGGGGGGAAAGGGTGGGGGTAAACTTGGAGAAAAAGGGATTTCCCTTAAAAAGGGGAGGGAAGGAAAAGAAGAGAGAGAGAGGAAAAGAAGAGGAGAGAGAGGAAGGGGAGGGAAGAAGAGAGAGGGGAGAGAAAAAGAGAGAGAGGAGGAAGAAGAGGAAAAAAGGGGAATTTTAAAAAAAAATAAGAAAATAAGATTTATCCCATCAGCCGCCAACCAAAATACGGATTACTTTCCAAAAACCCCCCACTGCCGAACTACGGCCCCAAAACCCCGCCCCGGGGGGGGAAGTGAAGGGAAAAAGGGACCAAAAAGAAGAGGGAAGGAGAGAGAGAGAGGAGAGAGAAGAGGGGGGGGGGGAAAAAAGGGAAAAAACCCCCCCCCTCCCCCCCCCCGTCGCCCCCCCCCCCCCCCCCCCCCCCCCCCCCCCCCCCCCCCCCCCCCCCCCCCCCCCCCCCCCCCCGCCGGGGGGGTCGGGGCCCCCCCCTTCCCCCGCCCACCCCCCCCGCCCCCCCCCCCCCCCGGGGTGGGGAAAAAAAAAAAAGGGGCGCAGAAAGGGGAGGGGCACCCGGGGCCACCCCCAACCCCCCCAAAACCCCCGGGGGCAAACGCGACAAAAGGGCCCCACCCCCCTGCTCCCCCCGGAAAACCCCCCACCGCCCCAGGGCCCTCTGGAAACTTAGGGGGGAAGGACGGGGCCCCCCCCCGATTCCCCCCCAGCCCCGCCCGCCCCCGGCAAACCACCACCCCCCCACCCCACCCCCGGGTTTTCCGGGGAAAGGGGGAGGGGGGAAGAATTTGGGGCCCTTTTAAATTTACCAGGAAAACCAGGCCCGGGGGCCCCCCCAAATGGTACGGCCGCCCAACCTTTTA
>JACEEZ010016729.1:0-45000 GCA_016584305.1 Chionoecetes opilio
AATCTTACAACTACGTTATTGATCTGCCCTATTGAAAACTGGTTGCTTGGATTGCCTTGACACTCGCACCCCCACCCACGATCACCTCGGTGTACAACACTCAAACCGCACATCATGGCACCGCATCGGCTTTACTCATCATATTCGCTATCACAGCCAACTTCTTATTCGCAATGCTTTAGTCACGTATTAAACTCTTCATCGGAGCTTAACTTTAATTATGACATTTTGTTTTTTTTTTTGCTAGTCTACCTTAAATTTTTTTTTTTTTTTTTTAATAATTGTAATAATATATACGAGGCTATATATATATATATATAATATATATATATAATATATATATATATATATATATATATAGAGAGAGAGAGAGAGAGAGAGAGAGAGGAGAGAGAGAGAGGAGAGAGAGAGAGAGAGAGAGGAGAGAGAGAGAGAGAGAGAGAGAGAGAGAGAGAGAGAGAGAGAGAGAGAGAGAGAGAGACAAACTTTTCATCGGAGCTTAACTTTAATTATGACCTTTTGTTTTTTTTGCTAGTCTACCTATAAAATTTTTTTTTTTAGTAATAATAGTAATAATATATACAAGGCTATATATATATATATATATATATATATATATATAGAGAGAGAGAGAGAGAGAGAGAGAGAGAGAGAGAGAGAGAGAGGATGAAGAGAGAGAGAGAGAGAGAGAGAGAGAGAGAGAGAGAGAGAGATACATACATACAGGTTGATCATCACTAATCCGGCAATCAATATTCCGGTTCCATCAGTTTTCCGGCTCTTCTATCTACCTTGGTCTTATACAGGGAGGTTAGAAAGCTAAAACAGTTACCTGCTCAGCCAGTTAGAGGAGGAGGAGGAGGAGGAGGAGGAGGAGGAGGAGGAGGAGGAGGAGGAGGAGGAGGAGGAGGAGGAGGAGGAGGAGGAAGAATACATAGGAATACATAGGAATAACAGACACCAGGAGACCTATTGGTCCATAACTAGGGTATCTGTTGAACTACATACCACTAACTATCAACTACATGTAAGAAAACAGTTGGAAAATGATACCATGTCCCTAAGGAAGATAGGAACATGGAAGTTTCGTAGTGAAGAATGATAGGATATGAAATATACTAACTACAACTACCACTAACACTAATCGATCCGGGGGACTATAATATGAATTCGCAGGGCACTATCAATACCCATTTACTTTACAGTGCGCGTCAAGTCTGTTTTTAAATGTAGTTATTGTGCTGGCTTCGACAACATTTGCTGGTAACTTGTTCCATCGATCAACAACTCTAACATTGAAATAATTTTTACGGAGATCGGTGATGCAACGTTGACCGTTTAGTTTTAAACCGTTATTTCTTGTTGTCACTTGAGGAGAAAGCTCGAATAGGTTCTCTTGATTAATGACATCAAATCCTTTTAAGATCTTAAAGGTTTCTATCAAGTCCCCACGGATTCTACGATCCTTTAAGGAAAACATATTAAGTTTCCGCAGTCTCTCTTCATAAGATGAATTTTGCAGAGATGGAATTTGTTTGGTTGCTCTTCTTTGCACTGATTCCAATTTGGCTTGATCTTTTACGAAACAAGGCGACCAGAATTGCACGGCATATTCTAAGTGCGGCCTAACCAAAGACGTGTATAATTGTGTCATTACTTTCGGAGTTATATGATCAAAGTTGCGTTTAATGAAGCCCAACATCATATTCGCCTTTTTACTGGCAGCTATGCAATGCGGACTGGTTTTAAGATCATTACTGATGATGACACCTAAATCCTTTTCCTGCTGTACTTCAGTTAACGATTTATTTTCCATTTGATAGTTATATTTGAAGTTATCGTTGCCTATATGCATTACTTTACATTTATCGGAATTGAATTTTAATAGCCATTTATCACTCCAATCTGATAGTTTGTCGAGATCACGTTGTATGAGTTCGCAGTTTTCTCTAGTATATGCTTTACCGCCTAATTTGGTGTCATCTGCAAATTTCGATATTTTAGATTCAAGTCCGCAGTCCAAATCATTGATATATATATATATATCAGAAAAAGAGTAGGACCCAAGACCGAGCCCTGAGGCACCCCACTAGTAACATCTAACCAATCAGATGCCTCGCCATTTATTACTACCCGTTGTTTACGATTTGAAAGCCAATCGCCAATCCATGAACATAATTGCTCTCCTAAGCCATGTGCCCTTAGCTTGGTCAAAAGTCGCTTATGGGGAACTGTATCGAAGGCTTTCTGAAAATCAAGGTATATTATATCCGAGGGAATTTTAGCGTCCCAGTTTGAATAAATGACATTAAAAAAACCGAGTAGGTTTGTTAAGCAGGATCTCTTATTTCGAAATCCATGCTGGGAGTTTAATATTGAGTTATTTTCATCGAGAAAAGACATTATTTTATCTCGCAATATTTTCTCAAATAGTTTAACAATCACAGACTTTAGACTAATTGGGCGATAATTACTTGCGAGGCTCTTACTCCCTTTCTTGAATATCGGTGTAACATTAGCTAATTTCCACATACTAGGAACATTTTTGTCCATTAGCGATTTATTGAGAATAATCTTTAATGGGAGCGAAAGCTGACTGTGACATTCGCGAAGTAATCGCGGCGAGATTTCGTCCACCCCCACGGATTTAGCTGGGTCAAGTTTCTGCAAATACTTTGATATTTCGTCTAATGTTATCTCTCCTATTACCAATCTATCACTTTCGAGTCCCGCATACATATTTACTGGTTCTGGTAATGGAGCTTCGTCTTCTTTAATAAATACCGCATTAAAGTAATCATTGAGTACGAACGCCATACTCTTATTATCATTTGCCAAGATGTTATTCTTATTTTTCAGTGGCCCAATACATGTTTTGACGTTTTTCTTACTTCGAACGTATTGAAAGAATCTTTTCGGGTTTTATTTGGATTCCTTTGCAATTTTTTCTTCATACTCGCGCTTTTTAGACTTAATAAATACTTTGCAACGACGCTTTACGTCATTGTATTCTCTAGAATCGCAGTCCGCATTTGATCGCTTGTAAACTTTATACGCTCGGCGCTTTCTGCCAATGATTTGTTGAATCTCATTAGTCATCCAACAGGGTCTGTTTATGTTATTCAAACGTTTTCCTACCATGGGAACATGTTTTTCAACCACCGATTGGAGTTTATTTGTGAATAAATTACACATGTTTTCGGCGTTATTACCATTTAGTAGGTCAATCCAATCAACTTCGCTTAGTACCCTGCTGATCTTGGTGAAATCTGCTTTATTATAATTGGGAACTAATAACCGATTTTCTGTGATGTCTACATTGCAATTTATGCCGCATCTGATTAACCTGTGATCACTGTTTGCCAAATGTTCACCTATATCGCAGTAATCAATCAGATCAATGTCGGTAGTGAAAACTAAATCTAGGATACTATTATCCCTTGTAGGCTCACGGACCACCTGATTTAAATATACTTCGTTTACCATATCAAGCAATTGCATACCTTCTCTATCAGCAGAATTATTATTCCAGTTTATACGAGGTAGGTTAAAATCTCCACATATAATTGTATCGTTATTATTGTTGACAACTGACTTTATCTCATCATATAGGAGGCAATCGACTTCCGCATTTGATTTGGGAGGACGATTTGTTTTTGTTTGATTTGTTTGAAGAATTTCGTCAGTTATCGACGCAGCTGAGATGGATCTCCAGTGTAACCAGACAGCTTTCTCTCAGATTACCCCTAGAGAGCTGTCTGCTAGTGCTTATAGTGTTGGCCGAAGCCAGCACCCCGGGAGGCGGGTTACAAACCCCCGGCTAACACCCGGTACCCATTCACTGCTGGGTGGACAGGGGCTCGGGTTTTAAGGAAACAGCCCAACTGTTTCCGCTCCGCCCGGGGATCGAACCCGGGACTTCTCGGTTGTGAGCCGAGCGTGCTACCCCTACACTACGGAGTACTCCGATATATTGTCCCAATAGTTAGCAATTTACCGTTTAGCTTAATCTTTGCGTAGACTGAGTCATAATGATCTTTATTTACTCTATCGATTTCGATTGCTTGCAAATTATCTTTAATGTAAAGAATGACACCTCCACCTGCTTTATGCGTACGACAATTTAGGAATTTCTTGTAGCCTAGAATGGCTATTTCAGATAATAAATGTTTATCTTTGGTGTTGATTCAGCTCTCAGTGATACTAACGATATCTGGCGTTTCGGCAACAACGTATGCTAATAATTCGTTACGCTTTAGAATAATGCTTCTGGCATTAATGTAGAGTAATTTAAGTTCCTTAATAGTTTTGGTAACCTTGCGTGAAGGCTTACCGCCAGGATGACTAGGGTCTACTGTAACAGAGCGTTTGATTAAGTTACTTTGATTAGTATTTGCGGGAACGGAACGTGACCCAGCGTTGCTGTGGGGTAAGAAAGGGGTTAAGGTGATGCTGCTACTGCCGTCCGCTCGTCGTTTTTTGGTCTGTAAGAAGAAACTTTATCATTTAGCAGACGTCCTAATCGTGCATGGCCAACGGGGCTGAGGTTGGAGTCCGTCCATCCCCAAACAGGTTTGGAATCTCAACCAAGGATGGAGCCTCGTAGAAATTATCCCAGAAGTTTGCGAAGTCTACATTTTCCTGTGCACAAAGAGACCTTAGCCGGTTATTTACGCTGAACGCTTTATCGTAAAAGCGTTGGCCTACTCCTAGTCTGGGGAGAATTCCTGAAATAATTATATGATTAGTTTTGGTCTTGAATTTCCGGTTCAACTACCTGTACTTGTCCAGAGGAGGAGGAGGAGGAGGAGGAGGAGGAGGAGGAGGAGGAGGAGGAGGAGGAGGAGGAGGAGGAAGGAGGAGGAGGAGGAGGAGGAGGAGGAGGAGGAGGAGGAGGAGGGAAACGTTTCAATACACTTCAAGGATAAACACAAAAAAAAAAACTGAATAATTGAATACGATACAAAAATTTTATTTAATATATTGATAAGAAAAACTGGAAATATATAATATACAAAGCCTGCTGCAACCATCGTCTTTTGTTCACCATTCATATTCTATTTCTCTTATAAAGGAGATTTATAATAATATTTACAATAATTTTCCCTCATAAATATTTTTTTATTTTCCCAAAATGTGTGTGCATGACAGAAATGGGGGGTCAGGGTTTATGGGGGTTTTTATGATTTTGGTCAACGTACTTGAATGATTTTTTTTTTGGGGGGATTTGAAAATATTACAACTTGACTGGAGGTTTAAAAATTAGTCTTTGACTTACTATTGATTTAGTTTGCCCACTTCTACTACGGGGGGGTATGAACAATGGGTATATTAAGGGGAAAGGATAATAAGGTTTAGGTTATGGGATTTGTGCCACCACCCCTGACGAGTATTTACTAGATTACTCCCGGGGCACGTTATATTAATATTAATATTAGATGACTTGGTAGGTCGGGGTTTTGGTACGGGGGGTTTATACCTAAAAAGGCGGAACTTTTTTTGGAAAGTGTGGGGAATTTTTTTCCAAATACAAAAATAATCCCCTGGGTTTCATAATAACACAAGAAATTTTTGAAACAAAACTCCTTTTTTTCGCCATGAAACATTATTGCTGTTTGGGGAACCGTAGACAAAAAAAAACTCTAATCGGAAGGGGCAAGCTTCTTTAGAGCATAAATCCCTTACAGAATGTTCTTGGGGAATTACCATTTTATATACCCATCGACTGAGCATATGGGTTATACCTTGAAAAAAATATATATGGGAAAGAGAATGGGGAGAAAAGGGGGGGGTGTGGGATACACAATGACCAGTGTTCTTGAGGGGAAGGCGGGGGGAGCCCCCGTTGAAGCCTCTCCCTAAGGAGAGATGGATGGAAACTCTTTTAAATAATACTTATAAGGATGGGGCACCTCCGACGTTAGGTACAAAAAACTAGATCCCCATTTTTGAAAAATAGATAACAAAATGATAAAAGGAAAGGGGGGGGGGGGGGGGAAACAGGAGCAGGTCACGACTTACCTAAGTGAGAGAGGAGGGAAACTGCCGTTGGGGCGTTAGGTCCACCCGCACCAAAGGGAAATGTTTGAATGGTGTCCCCGTGCACAAATAAAAAAAGCTTATAACCCCGAAAAAAATTTTTAAGTAATAAAAATTGCGTATATAAGAAAGTGGTTAAATATAAACCTTTTTTACTTTGATACTGAAAAAAATTTAATATGTTTAGTCTAATCCCCGAGAAAGGTATTTTTTATGGGCCCGTAAATGTGAAAAAATTTTTGGAGGAGAGGGTAAAAAATATGAAGCCTAGAAAATTTGGTAGGTTTTCATTTAGCGTGTTCATTATTACACCGCCCTTTGACCATAACCGAAAACCGATAGGGTTTTATTTTGAAAGCCATGAGGATTTGGGGGAGGGCTCCTAAATTGAGAAGGGTTTGGAAAAAAAGAAAAGAATGGAATACGTAGTTATGACTGATGCGAATAATTATTCGAGGGAATTTTCCCTCCCCCAAAAGGGGGGGTGTCGGAAAGAGGAAGTGAAAAAAAACGAAAGAAGTTTAAAACAAAATGGGTCAGGATGGCCAAAACTGAGACAAAAAAGATGGGGGAAAAAAGAAAAAAAAATACGATGAGTCAATGTAAAAATGAGAAAAAGAATTATTTAAAAAGAAAAATCGGAATTTAAATAATAATACTCATACTATCATCCCCCGAATAATGGGCATTACAGCGTCTATTCCCCGGGGAAAAAATTAAATTTTCTATGCATAAAGTAAATACTTACGGATCATGTTTCCGTTTTTAAAACTGCGTCAAGGGGAGGTTGTAGGGGACGAATTAGAGTGAATTTTAATGGAAATTCTTTGTTTTTTAAAAAAGGGGGTCTGTTTGTTTTTAGATTACACGAAAACCCAAATGAAAGAAGTATCCCAGTAAAACCTGATACTGGGTAAGGGACGTGACCGCAACCTTGACTTAGTCCATATTTCGGTGCAGGGAATATCCCAGAGGCGCACGCCGGCTAACCTTGGTAAATGATAAGAGCCCAAAAAGTCGAAAACCCCGCCACACCGCAAGGGGTTTGATGTAAGGTGAGAAGCGTAGTATACTATCTCAAAATTAAAAAACCCTCCCACAACCGGGCTTCCCCCGTGAGAATCAGACGCCCGACTTTTAGAATGAGAAACCCCTAGACCAAATTGTTTCATCTATTTGACACACACCCACCTTTGACTACAAATTTACATTGAAACTTTTCTTTAATTCCCTGAATATACCTGGTCGTGTTGTTTGAAAATTAAATTTAAAAAAATACCTTGAAAACTCACCGAACCAGACTGAGTCGTTAATGAAATTCACCTGGACTGGTACCCCCAATCAACCTCTTACCTGGATATATTAAGAACATACTGCCCCCTCAATTTGTTTTGAATCCTTGTCAATGTTTTTCATTTAACACTTTTCTTTTTTGATTTTCCACAAGGTAAAACCGGGGACCCAAATACCCAACCGGTAGGTATTAAAACTTTCAAGTTCATAAAATAAATTTTCAAGTTCATAAAAAAAATTTAAATGTTCATGTTCAAAAAATTCTTCCTTGATTTCTAAATTTAACTAATTCATATCTAACACTGCATGAAAACTCCTGGATTAGTCTTCTAGGAGGTCTCCGTAGGTGGGGTTTGTGAAGCTTGCGAGTGCGGAAACAGATGTGTCGGCCTTGCTATCGAGCAGAAAAACGTCGCTGGCCCTTGTTCACCCGGGGAGGGAAAAGATGGGCGTAGATTCGGCTCCCTTTAGGCGACGGGAAAACCCGGAAGGAAACCTTTTTCTTGTCGGGGAAAACTCTCTAGGATCTTGGAAAAAAAAAAAGGTATCCTTGCTTGAAATTGTGTCTCCATTTTTGGGGGGTGGCGTCCCCCATGTCGCCCCACAGCGGGATGATGTAGATGTTTTTAGCGCTGGGGTTTTAGCGTAAATCATGACGACGTCAGTGGGAAGGCGAGAGAATCCAAGACTTCCCCCGGCGAGGCTTCACGTCCTCCTTGCCATGGTGGTGGTTGCAGCTAGATGTGGCGCTTAGCGGTAGGAACGGCGGCTACGAAGGGCGGCGGAGCTGGGTGAAGTTGCTGCTAGGCGCGGGCGGTGATGAAAGGGGCCCACTAGCGAGCGTGGACGAGGCGCGCGACAGGCTCTAAGGGCGCGGCGGGAAAGGGCGCGGCGGGTGGGGTGGTGGCGTCCAGGCTGGCGGGGGTTGAGGCTAATGCGGCGGCACGGGTTGCTTCTTACAACTCCGCTCAATGGTCAGTTCATGTATGATTGGTTTGGTTTTTTAGGGGGGGAGATCTAATAAACCTACTATAATGACGATTACTATATGAAAAATTTATGAAAATTTGATATCTTTGTATTTTTTTTCCCCGGTGCGATTCTGTTGCTGTTATTTTTTGGAAAAATATCCCCCGCTATAGCCAGTGTCCTGACAGAAAAATTTGGGGGTCCGGTATGGGGGTTTTTGACTGGTTTAACGTTACTTGAATGATATTTTTTGGGGGTGATTGTAAATTTTACAACTTGACGGAGGATTTAACTAGTCTTCTGATTACATATGATTATAGTTTTACCCCTTTCCTGGAGATACGAAAAGGGGGTATACTTAAAGGGGAAAAATAAAAATTTTGGTTATGGGGTTTGCGCCACCCGCCCGACGAGTATTTCCCCTTGTTACCCCGGGGCACGTTATATTAATTTTAATATTGATTTATCTGGTAGTTGGTTTGGACGAGGGGTTATACCTAATAAAGGCGGAACTCTTTTGGGAAATGGGGGAATTATTTTTTCCAATACAGAATAATCACCTGGGTTTCATAATAAAACAAGAATATATTGAAAAAAACTCCTATTTTTTCGCCTGAAACATTATTTCTGTTTTAGACCGAGACACATACATAAACTCTAATCTGGAACGGGCAAGTTCTTTAGAGCATAAATTCCCCTTTCAGAAGATCTTGAATTCCACTTATATACCCATGCCTGAGCACTATAGGTATACCTTTTGAATATATATATTATAGGAAAGAGGTGGGGAATAAAGGGGTTTTATGTGGGATACACAATGACCATGTGTTCTTGAGAGGAAGGCGTGAGACGCCTCCCGTTTAAGCCTCTCCCTAATGAGAGATGGAGGGAAAATCCTGTTAATAATACATAAGGATGGGTTTTCCCCCTGTACGTTAGCGTACACTAAAAATAGATACCCATATTTGAAAAATAGATAACAAAATGATAAAAAGGAAAGGGGGGGGGGGGGGAAAAAGGAGCATGGTCAGCGACTTACCTAAGGAGAGAGGAGGAAACTGCGTCTGGGCGTTATGGTCCCCCGCACCAAAGGGAAATTGTTGAATGGTGTGCCGTGACCACAAATGAAAAGCTTAATCCCCAAATAACTATTAAGAATGAAACTTGCGTATATAAGAACATGGGTTTTTAAATAAACCGTTTTACTTTGATATGAAAATTAATATGCTTAGTCTAATACCCGAGAAAAGGTATTATTTTTGGGCCCGTAAATGTCCGAAACACATTTTTGGGGGTGAGAGGGTAAAAAATGAAGCCCAGAAAAATTTGGTAGTTTTATTTTAGCGTGTACATTATTACACCGCCCCTATATGACCATAACCGATAAAGATAGGATTATTTGAAAAACCATGAGGTTTTAGGAGGGTCCTAAATCTGAGAAGATGGTTTGGAAAAAAAGAAAACAATGGAAAGTTAGTTAGCTAATCGCAGATAATTATTCGACGGAAATTTTCCTGCACAAGGGGGTTCGGAAGAGAGGAAGTGAAAAAACGAAAAAAGATAGAACAAAAGGCGTTAGGATGGCCCCAAAATGAGGAAAAAAAGGGGAAAGAAAGAAAACGATGATCATATGTGAAACTGAGAAAAAAAAATTTTACAAGAATAAATGGGGGTTTTAAATAATAATACCATATATCACTCCCGAAAAATGGGCATTAATGTGGACTAGCCGCAAACCGCCCTCGGGGGACTTTTTGGTAGTCCTGGGGAGGGTTTTTGGGCCCCGGCCCCCCCACCCGTGTTTTGGGCCTTCGGCCCCCCCAAACACGGACTCTCAGATGCCCCTTTAACTTTCCCGAAATCAGGATGTAGAAATTAGGGATTCCCCCACCCCTTTACTCACCCCTTTCCATCACACACCCCATTCACCACCCATTACCCATCACCCCCCACCTATTCCCCAAACCCCCCACCCCCCTCACCCCCACCCATTTACTCACCCCTCACCCACACCCCCTTTTTCCCCTACCCACCCCTTCACTCACCCAAATTTCCAAACACCCTACATCAAGGTTTCCTCAATGAACCCACCCATAATACGTCACGGTTGTTTACATCGGTGCATTTTTGGGGGGTAAGGCGGGGTCGCCGGGGTGGACCTACGAAGGGAAAAAATACGGCGATGGAAGAATTTGATTTTTTTTGCGCGAAATTTATATTTAGGGCTAATTACTGGCTCTTTCTCGCGCAAAAAACATAGAGAAGACCCGGGGGGAAAGGCTGATGTGCAGAGGCTTTTAAACCAAGAAAACAGAGTCATAACAGAGCCTCGTCAAAAGGTAAGCAAACTGGTAGGTACGTAAACGTGTCCCTACCACTAGCTTACTTCTTAATGAGACTCTGCTGTGACTGTTTTCCTGGTTTAGAAGCCTCTGCACATCAACCATCACCTCAGGTCTTCTCTGTGTTGTCAGCGAGCACGGAAAATATAGCACCTGGAATATCAATTTCGCCCAAAAACAACTCGAATTTTTTTCATCGTCGTAGTCTTCTCTTTGTAGGTTGTAATATTTTTTCATGGGGATGAAAAATTTTAAAAAATACGTTAATTGAGTTTTTTTTGGGTTGGGTCTTTCTATAATAAGTGGGGGTTATTATTCTAGTGTTTGCCCAAAACCCCCCCCTCTCCCAAAAAAAACAAGCTTGGGGACCTGGGGGGGGGCGGGGTTTTTTTGGCTGGGGTACAAAATAGGGCGCCGCAACCACATAGTTTTGGGAGTTAGGGGGGGTTTTGAAAAAAATTGGGCCTAGATCTAGGGAAAAATTCATTGGATTTCTTCTGAGCCCCAAAAAACGTGGGGAACCCGACGTTTCCTCACAGAATGATGCCCCAAGTGTGAAAAACCCCCCCAACCTCCCGCTAGGGGGTTTTAGGTTAGTTTGGGGTTGGGTTTTAGGTTAGGTTGGGTTTTAGATTTGGTTAAGGTTTTATTTTGGTTTTAATTTTTGGGTTGGGTTTAACTTGGGTTTTTTTTGGTTTAGGTTGTAACTAGGTGGGGGGGTTTTATAGCTTATGGTTTGAATGGAATAAAGGGAAATACTCTTTTTTGGTCGGGTTCAGGTTCCTTTTTTTTGAAAATAAAAATCTGGAGTATAATAAAAAAATTTCAGGTTTCATAAAGGGTTTGTTCAAGGTGTATGTAAAAACTCCCCAAAGGGAACATGCGATTTTCCCACCAAAGATCCCTTCCAGTATATTTGTGGTGACAGGTTGATATAAAAATTAAAATTGATAAAGCTGATAAAACAGGGGCAAACAAAATGATAATTAAAATAAAAAATTTATTGAAGACTAAAAAATTTAAAAATAGCCCCCGTGCTACGCTGTTTCTTGTTATAGACCGCCACTGGCAGGGGAAAGGGGAAAAAGGGGGACTAAAAAGGGGTGACTATTTTTAATCGCACAGTACCCCCCCCCCTAGTGCAGGGGAAGAGGAAACGGGGATTTTGGTAGAAGTTGGTTTTTGGAGATTTTGGGTAGAGTTGGTGGGGTTGACGTGGGGGCGGGTGGGACCAGTTGCTGGCTTGGCAGTTTTTTCCCGCCAGGGCCCAAGGGGGTCCCGCCGGCTGTGGGGGCGGGCCCAGTATTACCGCCATGGCATTTGGGGGCCCCCGGGTTTTGTGGGCGGGCGTGGAAAGTGTTGGGGCCGGGCCCTGGTGCCCCCGGTTTTTGTGGCGGGCGTGGGCAGTGTTGCGCCATGGCAGGGGTTTCCCGCCGGCTTGTTTTGCGGGGGTGGGCAGTTTTGGGGCCCAAAGGGGCCTTTGGTTTGCCCCCGGGCCCTTGTGTGGGGGGTGGAAGTGTTGCGCCAGGCAGTGGGGGCCCCCCCCGGGCCCTTGTGTGGGGGCGTGGCAGTTTTTGGGGCCCCATGGAATTTGGTTTGGCCCGCCGGCAGTGAGTGGGCGGGCGGGGCAGTGTTGACGCCATGGGGGTAGTGCCCCCCGGGGCTGTGAGTCGCGGGCTTTGGCAGTGTTGGGGCCCATGGCAGGGGGTTTTCCCGGGCCGGTTTTGTGTGCGGGCGTGGCCCAAGTGTTGCCCCAGGGCCCCCAGTGTTGCAGCCGGAAATGTTGCACCCTGGGTTGGTGGGGTAATCCCCCAGGGGGGGGTGAGAAAACCCAAAAAGGGCGGGGGAGTAACCCCAAAGGGTGGGGGAGTAATCCACAGGGGGGGTGAGTAATCCACAGGGCGAGGGAGTAATCCATAGGGGGGCGACGGCGGCCGGGAGCGAGTCATTTAAAACACGGTGGGGCCCCTGAGGGTTGAGAAAAATCCACGGGGGCGGGTAATCCTTTAGGGGGGCCCGGAGCGGGGGCCCTTTTGGAAAGCGATTCAATAAAAAACCGAGGGGTGCGCAGAATGGGCGTAAAGGTTTTTTTTTTTTTTGTGCGGGAGGGCGAAGGAGGCGTCAGAGGGGTGGAGGGGTTTGCGGGAGTGCTTTATAGGCCACTGGGGGCTTTTGGAAAGGAAAGCCGGGCCCCCGCCCCAAAAACACGCAAAAAGGGCCCGCTGAGGGCCGGGCGAGGCCGTTGGGGGGGGCCGGGCAGCGGCCCCCGAAAAATTTGCGCAAGGCCCCCAGTGGGGCCTGGAGGGAAGCAGAAAGGGCGTTTTTTTTAAAAGGCCCCCGGGAAGACAGGGTTTGGCCTTTGTGAAGGGGGGCAGAAAGCCGCGCGGGAAGGGCCATGGGGCCGGGGGGACCCCATTTAAGGGCATCTGACGGGGCAGGGGCCGCCTGAAGCGCATGGGGCTGTGAGGGACGCAGTGAGGGGCCCTGGGGGGGGGGTAGGGGCCCCGCGCGGAATGCGCATGGGCCCCGCTGGGGGGAACGCATTAAGGGGGTTAAAGGGAAAAAAAAGGGCCCTGGGGAAAGGGCACGGGAAGGGGTCCCGGGGTTTGGGTAGGAAAAACCTGGCTAGGGGGCCCGGCTACAGGGAATACGTGAAATTCCCCCTACCCCGTTTTTCCCCCTTTAGCGATAAACCAGTGAAGTGGAGGTTTAGGAAAAATACAGCGGGGGCAATGGGAGGGAATTTCCCTTCCAAAAGGAACGCAGGCCCCCCAGACTAGGAAAAGGTGTGCTCTTGTGTCCAGCAAAGCATAAAAAATTGTTTTTCTATGCCAAAAGTTTGGACAGCACCAATTTTAAAGACACTAAAAAACCCAAATTAGTTTTACACTCCGGGGTCCCCTTTTGGGTAACTAGGGGGGGGAGTGTTCATAGTTAGGGGTTAAAATGGAATGAAGGATACTCATTTTGTCAGTTCAGGTTCCTTTTATTCCCATAAAAATCTGGGGAATAAAAAAAAATTTAAAGGTTTTTCATAAATGGTGATTTTAAAAGGTTTTTATGTAAAACTCCCCAAAAAATGCGAGTTTCCCCAAAGATTTTTCCCAGAAATATATTGCTGGTGCCCACTTTTGTATATAATTGATTATATTGATAAGCTGGAAACAGTGCAAAAAAAAAATGAAAAATTACAATAACAATTTTTTTTAAAAGGAACCAAAATGGGAAATAGCCCCCCGTGCTCCCCGCGATTTTTCTGTTAAAAACCGCACGGGCAGAAAAACAAAAACAGGGAAAGGATTTGAAAGGGGTGACTACTTTAAATGGGTTTACAAGGTTAGGTTGGGCCCTAGTTTTTTTTGGGTTTTTGGGCCCAATTTTTTCTCTAGAATTTTTTTTTAAATTTCCCCTAGAATCTGGGGGAATTCGGGAAAAATTTCAGGTTTTTGCCCATATCTCCCCATTCCCCCAAAAAATTTTGGGGGGACCCGGGGGGAATTTGGGGGGTTTTCGGGTGGGGGGAAACCCAAAATTATGCTTTTTGGAAACACAAAAATTTTAAGGGATTTGGGGGATAGTAGGGGGTAAAAATTTCCCGGTATTATTCTAGTGAAAACGTTTCCCCCTTTCCTTCCCCTCCCAAAAAAACAAGCTTGGGGACCTGTGGGGGGGAAAGGGGGGGTTTTTTTTTTTGGGGGAATGGGGTTTTTTGGCTGGGGTAAAAAAAATATGCTTTCGAAAACCCAATAGTTTTTGAATTAGGGGTTTTAAAAAAAATTTCCCTAGATCTAGGGAAAATTCTTTGGGTTTTTCTTCTGAGCCAGAGACAGGGAAACCGGGGGACGTTTCCTAACAAAATGATGACCGAAGTGTCGAAAACCACCCCCAAACCCCCCCGCAGAAGGTTAGGTTTAAAAATTTGGTTGGGTTTGGGGCCCAGGTTAAAAATTTGGGGAAAGGGTTAGGTTTGATTAGTTTTGGGTTTAAGGTTTAGCTTGGGTTTATATTTGGTTGGGTTTTGGTTTTAATTTTTGGGTTTAGGAAATTTTTCCCCCCCTAGATAAAAGGTTTAAATTCCCCTAACCGGGAAAAATTTTACCACCCTTACACAACTTTTAAAATTTAGGTGTTTCCGCCCGGCATAATTTGTTCCCCACCAAAAAACCCCCACTTTTAAAATTTTAAAAAACCCACATATAAAATTATGGTTTTTGCCCATACTCCCCCAATTTCCCCCCAATTTTAAACCAAACAATTTTGGGACCTGTGGGAATGCGGGGTTTTGGGTTTGGGGAAAAAATTATGCTTTCGGAAAAACATTATTTAAGATTTGGGGTTTTGGGGGGTTTTAAAATTCCCTAGTTTAAGGGTAATTACCTTATATTTAGAAAAATTTTTTGCCAAACCCCAAAAAATTAAACCAAAACCTAACCAAATAAAACCTAAGTTAACCAAACCCAAAATTTAAAAAACCCCCCCAAAAATCAAACCCAAAAACCAAAATTTAAACCCCAAACCTAACCAAAACCAAAATAACCAAACCCAAAAATTAAAACCTCCCTTTTAACCTAACCAAAAAAATAACCTCCCTTTAAACCCAAAAACCCCCAAAAGGGGGGGGTTGGGGGTTTTTCTCGACATTTTCGGTCATATTCTTTTGGGGGAAATCGTCAGGTTCCACGCTTTTTGGAAACTCAGAAAAAAACCCAATAAATTTTCCCCTAGATCTAGGCAATTTTTACAAAAACCTTTAACTCAAAAAACTATGGGTTGGGGATGCATATTTTTCCCCCAGCCAAAAAAAAACCCCATTCCCCCAGGTCCCCAAGCTTTTTTTATGGGAGAGGGGGAGTATGGGGAAACACTAGAAAAAAACCCTACTTATTATGGAAAAAGGGCCAAAAAAAAAGGAAAAATCAATTAATAACGTATTTTTTAAAACATCTAAAACCCTGAATATGTACAACCCACAAAGAGAAGAATACGACGATGAAAAAAATTTTGAGTGTTTTGGGCGAAATTTATATTCCAAAATGCTTATTTTTTCCCCTGGGTGCCCGACAAAAATAGAGAAGACTGAGGTGGGTGGTTGTGTTTCCCGGGGGGCTTCTAAACCAGGGGGAAAAAAAGTCACGCAGAAATCTATTAAGAAAATAAAACCCAAAAGTAGGGACACATTACGTACCTACCAGCGCTTACCTTTGACGGGGGCTTTGTTATGACTCTGTTTTTTTTGGTTTTTAAAAAGCCTCTGACATCAGCATTTCCCAGGGGCCCTTTTCTATAGTTTGTCAGCGAAAAAGGGGAGCACCAATTTTTAAAAAGAAACCGGGGAAAATCAATTTTGCGCAAAATAACCCCGAAAATTCTTCCCTCGCCCTATTTTTTCCTTGTAGGTCCACCCGCGGCGACCCCGCCTTATCCCCCCCAAATGCCCCCGATTTTAAACAAAAACCCTGACGTTTGTTATGTTTGGGGCCCATTTCCCCAACCCACTTTTGTTTCACCCAAATTTTCTTAAAAAGGGTGCTTAAAAAAAAAAAAAAAAAAAAAAAAGTTTTCGGAGCAAACCAAAAAGCGGGCTTTAAAACCTTCCCCCGGTCGGGCCTGGTTTCCCAAAAAATGGCCCTATTTATGGGATTGCGCCACGGGGGGGGGAAACCATTTCCCCACACACACACACACACACAGACCCGGGGCAGACAGAACCCCCCACTTTCGCTTATATTTTTAAGCGGGGCTTCCAGATAAACCCCTTCTAACCCTTTTTTTTAAAATTTTATGGATGTAGAAAAGTAGTATTCCCCCCACCCCCTTCAATCACCCATTTCCCCTCCACCCCCCCCCCATTCACTCAAAAAATTACCCATCACCCCCCCCCCCATTTATCACCCAAAATTTCCCCCTCACCACACCCCTCCATTCACTTTACCCCATTACCCATCACCCCCCCCCCATTCCCCCCACCCCTCACCCATTTACCCCCAAAACCCCTTCCCGCCCCCACCCATTTTACCACTCATTTAAACCCCCCCAAAACCCTTTCCCCTCACCCCCCCATTACTCACCCCTTACCCCCTTTCCCCCCACTCCCTCAAGGTTTCCCCAATTCTCGAAACCCACTTTTTTTTCACAATTTTTGCTAAAAAAGGCTGCTAAAAAAAAAAAAAAAAAAAAAAATGATCGGGGTCATTCAAAAAGGGGGGCTTTAAAAAAACCCCCTTTCCCCCGGGCGACCTGGTTCCAAAAATGTGCCCCCTTTTTGTGGGATTGGGGGCACGGGGGGGGCGGAAAACCCATACCACACACACCCCACACACCCCACACAGACAGACAGGGCCGGGGCAGACAGACAACTTTCGCTTATATTATTATAGATTTTTTTGGGGGGATGAAGTGTTAAACCCTTTTTTTTTATTTACCAAGGTTATTTATTTTTGGGTTTGGGGGGTGGTTTTTGTATGTTGGGGAGGGATGATAAAATAAATATTTTTGGGTTTTTAGTCTGTTTTTTCTTTAAATGATAATGATTATTGAGTTTGGGGTAAAACATTTTAAAAACAAAAAAATTTAAAAGATTACTAATATGATGAAAAAATATATGGTTTGGGAAAACAAAATATAAAAAATAAAAAAGTTTTCCTCTAGAAAAAAAAAAAAAAATCACTAATATATATTTTTTTTCATGGTTTGCCCAAAACTTTTGTTAATATTTTTGTGTATTTTTTCAGGTTTGGTTTTTGAAGGCCCCGGGCTGTTGCACCATTTTTATATGGATCTGGGAAATAAAAGTTTTTTTTTTATTATTATCATTGAATGTTAGCGTGGGCCCCCCCCGAGGGTTTTATTCGGTGGGGCCCCCCAAAGTTAGGGGACAAAAGGGTTGGGAATTTAAAAGGGGAAAAAAATTATTGGGAAAAGAAGTGTTTAATTTTTTTGGGGGGAATGGAAAGGGGTTAGCATTTTTTTATCCCTTTTAAATTTTTTTTTATTTTATTTTTTATCTTTTTTTTTTTTTTTTTTTTAGAAAGGGGACATGTTGGGGGCACGTTTGTTAATATTTCTGTCTTTTTTTTTTTAGGTTTAGTTTTTGAAAAGGGACGTTTTGTTTTCCCGCCATGTGTTTTAGAGCTGGTAAAATAAAATATTGAAGATTTTAGTCTTTTTTTACTCTTTTGGGGTGATTTAAAAAATTTTTTTGGTTTGTCATTCAACATAAAAATTAGGTTTTTACTTTTGGGTTTTGGGTTTAAATCTACCAAAAATCTTATGTTCTTTCGGAGGGCAGGTCTTAACCCCTTGAGACCAGATCATTAAAATTTTCCCTTGTAATTTGGGGCCCCCAATTTTAGACGATTTTTTTTGGATATAAGGCAAAAATTTTTTAGATATGACCTGTTTTTTTATTTCCCTTTTTCCCCTAACGAAATTTGGGGATATTAAATGACTTTTTTCCCCCTAAATTTTTTGGTTCGACAACAAAAACCCAAGTTTTTATAGCAAAAGGGAAAAATCTGGCGGGGAAGGGGTTTTTGGACGAGTTGACGGGAAATAAAAACCAGCCTTTTAAAATTAAAAACACAAGGGGATTATACAAAGTTTTAAATTTTTGTAGTTTTTTACATATCACAATATGATTTCATTGTGCGTTATTATAATTTGTTTATTCTACAGTCGTTACATAGCATGGTTTTGAAAATAGAGAAAAAAAGTTTAAAAACCTTAATCGTTTTTTCCCTTGTGAAAAAAGTTTTTTTTGGGATATTCGTTTTAAAAACTATGAACATGCCCAAAAAAAGACTCCTTCCCCCAAAAAAGGAAACTAATTTTTGATTGGGGTTTTAAAATTTTTTAAATTTTTCATATTTTTTTTCCCCCCCCCCCCCAAAAAAAAAAAAAAAAAAAAAAAAAAAAAAAAAACAATTTTTTTGGAAAAAAAAAAAGGAAAAAAAAAAAAAAGGAAACCCGTTTAATTTAAAAATTGAAAAAAAAAGAAGAAAAAAAAGAGCCGGAAAATGGGTTTTTTTAATTTAAGTATTTAATTTTTTCAATTTTTTTGCCTCATTTGAGGAAACCCGTTTTTTGTTTGTATTAAGTATTGTGATGTAAATGGGCTTGAGTGGGATTAAGGAAATTCAAAATTTTTTGTTCTCGGAAAAAAAATTGGGGATGATTAAAAATAAGGCATTTAATCGCCAACACACACAAACCCCACCACACACAAACACCCACACAACCCCACACCCCAAAAACACACACACCACAAC
Organism: Chionoecetes opilio; assembly: GCA_016584305.1. Classification (NCBI taxonomy): domain Eukaryota; kingdom Metazoa; phylum Arthropoda; class Malacostraca; order Decapoda; family Majidae; genus Chionoecetes; species Chionoecetes opilio. Next base: position 18,911 of record JACEEZ010016729.1, read on the forward strand.
CCCACAACCAAACAAAAAGGGGGTACTCCCCTAGGGGGGGTTGGTTTTGCAAGCTCGATTTTACAAAAGAGAAGTCCGGGTTTTGATCCCCGGGCGGAGCGGGGAAAAAAAAAGATGGGGGGGGTTTTCCCTTAAAAACCCGGGGCCCCCGTACCCAAACCCCGGGGAAAGGGAAAAAAAGGGGGTTTTAGCCCCGGGGTTTTTTTGGGGCCGCCCTCCGGGTGCGGGGTTCGGCCAACACAAAACCTAAGGATGAATGAAAAAAAAATTATGATATGGAGACGGGGCCCCTACGAGCGGTTTCCCCGGCCCCGTTTTAAAAAAAACTTTGATAATAGAGAAAAACACAACACACACACACCACACACCTTTGGGGAAAAATTTTGTAGTGCAAGGGGGTTTGCACGCCCCGGCCCCACAAACCGGGGAAGTTTCCCCGGGGTTTGGGTCCCCGGGGGAGGCGAAGGGAACGGGCGGTTTTTCCCTTTAAAAAACCCCAGCCCCCTTTTCCACCCAAAACCCGGGAAAGGGTACCCGGGGGTTAGGCCCGGGGGTTTGTGACCCGCCTCTCGGGGTGGGTTTTGGGTTCGGCCAAAAAACTAAAAACTAAGGGGTGAATGATAAAAAAAGTTGAATGGAGGGGCGGGGGGCCCTACGACGTTTGGGTCTGGCCCCGTAAAAACAAATTTCATAAATTAATACCACACACACACACACACACAAAACATACCCCAACCCCCAAAACACATTTAAAAACCCCCCAAAGTAAATGAAATTACGTAAAGGGAAAATTTAAATAAAAGGTTAAAGGGGTGGGGGGGATAAGCCCAAAACGGCAGGCCTCGGGGTTTTATCTCCGTGGCATTTGCCCCCTTTTATCCTGTTTTGGGGGGGAAAAAATCTGCCCAACCCCCCGGGGCAAAAGGGCTTGGTTTTTGACATCCCGGGGGTTTCCACCCGTTACCTTCCCCAAAGGGTTTTCCCCCGTACCTATTTATCAAACCCCAAAAAGGGGGAAAGAAACAGGCCCTTTTGGGGTTGCCGCGACCTTTTCCCGGGGGGGATTCGGGAAACCCGGGCCCAAAAGATTCGTTTGCCAGAACCCCCCGGGCAGCCTCCCCGTTTATACAGGCGCTATAAAAAGTTTTGTTTTTTCAGAGCCTGAGTACCCCCTTGTGGTCCCCCTTTTCCGTATCTAAAATTTATTCCCGTCTTTCTTTCCCAAATGGGGCCCTATTTTTTTGCCCATATCACCTCCCCCCATTTGTCCATTCCAAAATTCTACATTTTTTATGGGAAAGGAAGCGTATTTTTTATGTTTTTAAGACATTTTCCCCCCTTTAGTTGTTTTTTTATTTCCTCTTGGGGTTTGACCTTCTCTTTGTTTCCGAGTCAAATAGGTTTTCTCATTTTTTTTCTTCCATCTTAGGTTTTCACCCTTTTAAAAAAATTTTAATTTTAAATCTCTTTTTCTCTTCTTTGCTCAAGTGTTGGTAATTTTTTTTCCTTTTAACCTTTCCCCATAAGAAAGTTTCTTTGCTCGGGTTTCCCTCCCTTTGTTTTCCCATTCTCTGTATCCCCCTCCCCCCCTTTTTTTTACCCCTGCTTCTTTTTTTTTTTTTTATTCCTTTTGTCTTCCCCCGTGTTTTTTAAAAAACCATTGCCCCCCTCAGTTTGTTTCCCCGAAAAGTGTGGTTTTGGGGTGTAATATGACAATGAGAAATGAAATATGCACAAAAAAAAAATAAGTAAAACATATCCTATTGTTTTTAAAAGGAAAACCCAAAATAGGGGCACCTTTTGGAAAAAAGTTACCACCTATTTGTGAAAAAAAATTTTTACCCCATTTTCCCTTTTTAAAAACTACCCCTTTTCCCCGGGTTAAATCCCTTAAATTCTTGTTTTTACCCTTTTGTTCTACCTTTCTATTCCCTTTCTTCTTTCTGTCTCACGGCCTCTTGTAGTTTTCCCTTTTTTTTTATGTTCCCTTTTTGTTCTTTTTAGTATTGAGGGGGCTAAAGTCCACACCCTCAGTAGTTCCTCATCAGGGAGCCTTCTAGAGGGGGACCACCTCTCCCTTACCATCCTTCTTTAAAGCCTCCGAGCCTCTCTATAACCCTCGGATGGCGTTAGTAGCACGTAATGGCCGACACAGAGGAACACAACACGTGATCACCTTGGAGGAGACGCAGAGGCCGTGGTGGGCGAAGGTGAAGTGAAACCCACAGAATGTAAGGATTAGATTTCAGGATCTTAAATGGTCTGTATTGTCTGTTATTTTAGGGTTTTGCCAAATTGTCGCTGCTCGTGTGAAAAAATTACGTCATTATTTTTTAGAATTTCTACGAACACATGAGAAGATAACAAAATGTTTTCCTCCGTTCGGTATGTAATTTAAGGATTCAATATTTTTTGTGTATAGAATAAGAAGTTGTGTAAAAAAAAGTGTGATTGTTGTGTATACCATAAAATAGAACATGCACACAACACACACACACACACACTCAAGCCAACACAAGCACGCATGCACGCACACCCATACCCCACACACACATAAATACATACATGCAATACTGTACAGAACCTTGCTACACACACACACAGAGAGAGAGAGAGAGAGAAGAGAGACGAAGAGAGAGAGAGAGATGAGAGGAGAGAGATGGAGAGAGAGAGAGAGAGATAGAGAGCAGAGAGAGAGAGAGAATAGGAAACAGTGGCGGTTCTACGGGGGGTCAGGGGGGCCATTGGCCCCCACAGATTTTCGCTTGTCCCCCTTGCTTGGCCCCCCCACTTTTCAAGCCACGATCGTGGCCCCGTGGCAAACTGGTCGCAGAGGCCGCCGCCAAGCACAACTCACTACCGCTACCGCGATAACAGAAGTTGGTACTACTGCTTACACACAATAATAAAAATACAATAATAATTATTGTTATTATCATTATTATTATCACTATTATTATTCAGTACTAATTATTATTAATATATTAATTATTTAGACATAGTGATACATCTGTTTTCTCATATTTTGATAGAGGTTCTTTTCATCCTCATATGTTTATTTTACATTTGGATTTGGATTACAATTTGGGATTGGATTACAAGTCTTTACTGTAGTGCTTAGGAATTTTGTGGAGCTCAGTCATTGAGTGGAGGATTCATGGTGTTCAGAAACGCATTCGTGATTAACAAGCTCCTTTTGCCTATTATTTACACGCTACGGACACAGCTCAATTTGGTTTGATCAATGCTGCAAAGTAGTGCCTCAAGCAGCTGAATTCTTAAGTCCTGCCGTGAAGAAATCTATATTCGCGAGGAAACTCTGTAGTTCACGAAAAGTTCCTTTCTATACAGCATGAAATGTTTCCTGAAGAAAAAGCACGAGAACTGCAACATCTCAGTTAGCACACGGTGGTGGTTGTCGCACCACCTCATGTGAAAACGGTTTTGCTGCGGCTGGAAATGCATAATAAGAATCCTGAAGGAGACTTCTGCTGATTGACACTGCTGAATTCAGATGATTCAAGTCTGATGATTCATGATTCATTCAATGATATGAATGAATCTCACCGGATCTCGAGCTGTACGCTCGAGGTTACAGTAACTTGCGCAGATAGCGCAGAGTTTGTTTACTTACTGCATTTTTTTCTGGAAAATTCTTGAAAATTAATTAAGTATCACAGGCAGCTAAGGGACAAACCAGCAGACCTAGGAAAAGCAGTCAAGCTCATTTCCTCGCCTAGCGAAAATTAGCTGATATGCGAAACTTCAAACTTGATCGAGCAGTACTCTGCGAAGGTGAGGGAAACCTCTGTAAGAAATGCTGCATTTCCCATTAATTAAATAGGACGTCGGAGAAGAAAGCATCGACAACTGATGAATTCATCGTGCTGGAAAACCGGTCAAAGATTGAACACGTGACTAAAGTCACTTGCAGCACAGCAGCATCTTGTATGAAGTATCCGACTGGGTCTGATTAGGTATGTTAGCGAATTAGACTGTCGTTTTTCCAAAACGCTCATCTGCGATTTTTACTGGGTATTTCAGCTCTCTGTACCTGGAGGACAGGACATTCTTGTCTGAAGAAAAATGTTGAAGGCATTTGCAGTTGCATACTCAGTCAATAAAGTGATTTTACAACATGGAGATACCTAGTGACAAAAGTACTCATTTTAAAAAAATCTGACCAACCTACATCAATCGCACAATTCCGATCAATTCATATGTCCTTACAAGGCTTCATTTGACTGTTGTATACAAGTTATTGTTGATAATAGCCGTAACTCTCCTGGTACAGCGCTTTATGTGAGAGAAGCTTTTTCAAAAATGAAAGTTAGTGAAAACATTTCTCAGAAATTCTATGACAAGTAAAGCATGACTGAGTAACATTGCACTATTGTCGATTGAAGTGCCAATTGCTGAGGGAATTGATTTAGATTGCTTTGTTGATGAATTTGACAGTCGGCATGATAATCGTAAGATTAAGCTGCACTAAATATATTGCTGCCGAAATGAACAAACGTTCGATCAACCATTGTGTTTAATGTAGCATTGCATGCCCAGTCTGAATACCCTAGCTATTCCATTTACAGTATATTCAACGTATGGGTTATAGGTAGATAAGGTACTTACAGTACATAATACATTTCTGTTGATGTGCATTTGTAAAAACTGCATATTTTTTGCATCTTAAGTTTAGTATGTTTGGTATTTGCTTACTTTGTCTTTTCTTTTAATAAAACGTACCTGAGAGCATGAAATTTCACATTTCCAGATTGGATTATTATACCACCAGCAGTGGCGCGTCCTACGGCATGGGCGATCCATGGGCAATCGCCCAGGCGGCAATTGTCGAGGGGGGGCATGGAGTGCCCGAAAAAAATTATATAAAAATAATAATAATAATAAGATAATAATAAGAATAATAAGAATAATAATAATAATAATAAAATAATTAATAATATAAATATAATAATATTTAAAATAATAGCTCTAGTAGTTAGTATATGTCAGATATATATTCATGGTAGGGATGTGTATATAAAATGCTTGTAACTAAAGGCGGCAAGTGGAGCGCATCACCGATCAACTGATTGTAGAGCAGAAATTTGGAGAGCGTGTTCGGCTTCCTGCAGTCCGCTTGCATTTATTCATATATTTAGTCTAGGTCTCCTTAGTCTAAGTGACAACGTTGGGGTATGTGCGGCGCCAAAACAAATGGATAAGAAAAATGGGATAAGACCATGCAGGAGCATACATTCAAACAGTAATAGCAAGCACATTTGCGCAATTTGCAATGTGTGTAGCCTGCAACAAAACCATACAAATAAACTAACCCATTACTGATTTGGTAGGTGACATCATTATGTTGGCCTTTGCTTGTATTGACTGTACTAGATTCTTGAACCAATAAGGGAAAATTTCCAATGTGTAGGAATACGTTAAAAGATATATAAATCAGGGGCGAATTTTTTCACCCAGTAACTTTTCAAGGGGGTGGGACAATTTTTTTCGCCAGCAGTATAATAAATCCGCTAGATTTCTCGCTAGCCTCTGGGATGGAAAATTTGCCCGCCATCAGCCTGATTACCTTTTCAGGCCAAATTCTTATTTTCAGGTACTGAATCAATAAATTATGGTTTAGTGTTTGGTTGGGGGGGCTAGTGTGAGATGCTTGTCAAGTCATTACGTGAATCATTAGGCGACCAAATGAAGGTAGGTGTTCACGGACAGTGACTCGGCACATCCTAGAACAGGTAATTCAATTTTTTTTGGATTACATGAAGATCCGCCACCCCAATTTTACCACCTGAAGATCGCCAGCCCAGTCTTGCCAACCTTTTATCCATCTTATGAATATGACCACAATAATCCATATTGACAATACTGTCAGGACCTAACTGGGGAGACGCCCCCCGGCCCCATAGTTCACTAACAACCTAACCGTTATTAACCACTTTCACCCACATGAAGATCAGTCACCCCAAGGCAGTTGAGGTGGGGGTGGTGGATCTTTCATGGGATTCGATTTTTTTTACGACTGTTAGTATATATTCTGATTTCTTAGAAGGATGTAAATTTCGGAGGGGGGGGGTGGCATAAACAACAATTTTTCTCTATTTGTTTGTTTTTGTTTTTAGCTCTGTAATAACTTAAAGTAATTGTCCAGACCCATTTTTTTTTTTTTGCCTAATTATGTTGAATTCAAAACACCTAATCCACCAAAAATATGGATTTTCCAGGCCTTATTTCCTTAATAACACGACTTTGTTAAAAAGCGCGAAAAAAAAATGTCATCCCTCAAACAGGGCTACAAATGTTATTGATGGGACTCAGAGGAGGAACGCTTCAATGTAAAAAATCTGTCTGACACCTGCGTCAAATTGTTATGATGAGCGATGTAATTCGGGTCAGACATTGCAATCTGTCGCTGTGACAGATCTAGAGTACGATGCTCAATCTGAGACACGAAAAAAATGACGCTGCTCCGTTTTTACTTGAGGAAAACGAACCCTAGATGTGATGGGAGGCCCAACCCTATATATTTGAACCAGAATACGATGCGGAGGAATAGATGTTAGCGGCAACAACAACCCCTTACACAACACAACCTCCTTACACACAACAACCCCGTACACACAACAACATCCTTACACACAACAACCCTACACACAACAAACCCCCTTTACCACCACCAACCCCCCCTTAAACACAACAAACCCATTACACACAAACAAACCCCTTTAAACACAACAAACCAATTACACACAAACAACCCCCTTACACACAAACAACCCCTTACACACAACAACCCCTTACACACAAACCAACCCTTACACACAACAAACCCCTTACACACAACAACCCCTTACACACACAACCACTTACCCCACACAACCCCTTACACACAACAACCCCTTACAAACAACAACACCCTTACACAAAAAACCCCTTACAACAACAACCCCGTACACACAACAACCCCTTAACAACAACAACAACCTCTACACACAACAACCCCTTACACACCAACAACCCCCTTACACAACAAACAATTGGTGATAGTGATGGTGGTGACACAAAGCAACACAACCGCATCCGTGTGAGTGATGAGTGAGGTGTTTGTGCGGTGTGTGTGGTGAGGTGTGTGTGGGTGTGTGTGTAGTGTGTGTATGTGGGGTGGTATGTGGTGGAGGTCGTGTGTGTGGTGTGTGCTGGGAGTGTATCACTACAAATCCTGCAATACTTTCAACTTCCCGTTCCAATCTGCCCTAGTCCGCTGCACTAATCTTTTCAACACATTTTAACGTTGTCGTATCGTCGGAAAAGTGTGCAAACTTTTCTCGAAAGGCACAGCTGTACTTGCTGCACCATAAAGGATGCATGCATGTGGCATATCGCAAAAAAAATCTATCAGAAACACCCAAAAACTCAAGACTATATTTATTCTTGTGGTTTACTGCTTCTGATCAGCGAGGGGAGAGGAGGGCCTGCCTCATGTTAAGTCACCGAGCCGTGGAGCATCGTCTGCAGTTGCCACAGCTGTTTTCGAAGCCGGGGAATTTACAGATTGCTTGCGGTTTACTAAAAAACGGCGTATTGGATGCAAAAAGTGACAACTATTGTGATACACTCGATAATGGCTATACTCTTAAACTACATAAAAATCAGGAATGGATGAAATGGTCTGGACGATTTACTTGAGTTTCATTTTTCATTATTGTGGTATTATTATGTGGATATTATGGTTCTCTATATATTATTAAAATTGTTGCATTATTTGAAATGCTACGGATAAAAAAATTTGGGTTTCTAGTATCTTGATAAAAAAAATATTTAGTGTTGAAGTTGACTTTTTTTGTGTAACAACGGAAGCGAAGGGGGCGCGAAAGTTAGGTTTGCCCAGCGCGCCATTCAAGCCAGGAACCGCCACTGGTAGCCGTACAGTCTGGAATAAACTCTTCCTCACTGTGAAAGAGGAGGGAGTTGTGAGACGCCAAAGGTGACCTATATGTGGTACGCAACGCCATCTTCTCGCTGTATTTGGCGAAACTGATCCCAAAACAAGTCATGAAATCCTCTTAGGCTGCCGCAAATTATGATGATCTGTACGGGAGGAAGTCAGTCACCATAAACAGACTGGACACACTGGACTGGCAACACCGCCTTTCTTTCCCTTGATGACAGACAGGTGCACGCACGGTGTACTTACTTGTGGCAAAGAAAGGGCTAAATCTGTTGATCGTAGAGTCTGTGATATTGCTGCAATGACAATACACAGTGTCGGTAAGATCCGAACCCCCTTATATATGAATTGTGTGGTTGCGGCAGCAGGTTGGAACCGGATGAGGATGGAGTGAGGGGCGGAGGGAAAGATGAGCTTGCAGTAAACACTCAATTAGAAGTCATTATTCTGTACTATGAAGGGTTGGTGCGGCCAGCAGATTGGAAAACCAATGAGTGTGGAGTTGAGGGTGAGGAAACAGACGCCAATAAGTCATATTCCGTATTACTCATGTTTGTTTACTAACGACCCACGAGGATGAACCTCAAGTGACGATCTCTAGGACGGCGTTCTTTTCTTAATCCAGCGAAGGTCCGTGTTCTTGCACACTGGACTAAGTAATAATCAAGAACATAATGAACCAAGCGAGCGTGAAATGTTTGCCTGGATGCAAAAATCTAAAATGAAAGTACTCCGATGAAACCTGCCGGGAAATGGAGGAGGATTTCTAGATCGGACGATGACGACGGACGGTGACGGTGGAACGATGCCTTCAACGCGGCCTCCCAGCCTTGGATAGCTGGGGTGCTGGAAGCACCTCACTGTCCGCGTCAATAACATCAAACTTCGCCATCCCACGATCGCAGCTCATGGACATCTTCCAGAGCTTCGGACCCACGAGGGTGGCGCACATGCTTGGCCACCTGCCCACCGCCGCGGAGTCCCACCGGCTTTGCGGTGTGACTTACGTGCAGCACAGCACACCACGAGTCGCTGCGTGACGCCCTCGCACGCTGGCAGAGGCAGGGTACAAACGATGTCTTGCTGCGCCGCGTGGGAAACTACGTGGGATCCTATGAGAAAGTACTGCTAAGACATCGACGTGGCGGCCGTGAATGAGGGCACCCCTACCCACCGATGGGGCATCGCCTGCCACGGTCGTGAGATGGGACCCATGCCCACCGCCGGGGCATCACCTGCCACGGCCGTGATGAGGGACCCATCCCACCGCCGGGAGCATCGCCTGCCACGGCCGTGATTGAGGGGCCCCTGCACACCGCGGAGGCATCGCCTGCCACGGCCGTGATGAGGGACCCTGCCCACCGCCGGGGGCGCGCCTGCCACGGCCGTGATGAGGGACTCCTGCCCACGCCGGGGGCATTCTCTCCCACCTGCCACGGGCGGCAAGGAAACTCTGTCCCGCTATCAAAGGGCAGCAAGTCAAGCCGAGCACAAAGGATGTGCATAGTTGGGGAAGGGTCAAGGAAGAACTGGTGTAGCCGCTGAAATGGAACAAACTCCCTCACCTGGGTCGGGCTGCAAGATTCTGTCCATCGTTAAAGCTCATCAGTTCGACACCTGCTGCGCTGTCGCCGGCGTGCAGCGACTCAGCTTCATTCCACACGTCGAGCGAAGGAAGGTTCCTACACATCAAGCGGAGAGGACGTCATTCCAAAGTCGAGCGAGAGGAAGTCATTCCCACAAGTCGAGCGAGAGGAAGTCCCTCTACTATTCAATTAGGGTTGTTCGGTATCAAAAAATCTACCGGTATGCGATACCGGTTTGAAGAGTAATACCGGTACGTTCCTCACACCGGTATCAATTACGATACCGGGTTTTATACCGATACCGTACAGGATAGAACGGGATTACCGGTATCGGTATTTTGTTTTTTTTCGTGTGTTTTTTTACTTGTCCATTCTCAGACAATTATTAACCTATACACTGGCAGTGATTTTAAACCTGTGTTGACGCGGCAATTAGTGTTGCCGCGAAAGCATCCGAGGGGGTGCCGCGGGAGTTTTGAGTAGGGTGCGTGATCCTCCCTCAAAAAAGGTCATGGGACAGGGTTCCAGTGTTGTTTTGTTTAATTGTATTAGATACGTTTTAACATTTAGTATCAAACTCTTATTTTTCAATAATGCAATAAATAAATGTGTTGTTGCATTAAAGGATACAATGCATTCTCTCATGGATTCTGTAGTGTAGAACCGTCAATTTCTACTGTCATGTAGTAATGCGCATGCGTGAGTGGAAGCCTGGGAGGGGTATTGCGTGAGCGGGCCAGCCGGCGCCACAGTTGGGCAGTCTATCATGACGTGCTCAGTAAATGTAAGAGGTATAATGCTGCGTCTGTGTGGGGGCAATGTTTTATTTCGACCAACAGGATTTTGTTGTTTTTAACAAAATATTCATAGTAATTTCTTTCTTGTAAGTGGATACTAGCGCGACATTTTTGACGTGTCAGTAAGTAAGAGGTATAATGACGCGTCTGTGTGGTGCATGTTTATTTCGACAAATTCGATAAATTATTCGTTTTTTTTAACCATCGAACAATATTTCTTAGCATTGCTATTCTTTCTAAATAATCAAATCCTTTCCTTAAATACCGATGGTGTGCCTCGATCATTTCTTATTGTCTAGTCCACTGTCCCGTGAGATGAAAAAGGTTGAAAAATCATTGCTCTACCGCATCGCCCCCCCCCCCTAAAATAAGTTTCCTATAGCGTAGGCCAATTTCTTTTTTTACAATTTATTAACCCTACCGTACAGCTGGTAAAGGTAAGTAAAGATGGGAGCATACGCTTAGCTGCGCGTGGCATGCGGGACTCATCTCCGTGGGCATTAGCCCATTTAGAAGCCTGTGGTGGGTGAGAACCGTTACCCCGGACACAGGGCTAGTGTGACCCCGGGTTTACCACAGACCACAGTACCAGCATAGACCCCCCTAAAATAAAGTTTCCTGTGGCGTCGGCCATGACAGATTTAAGAGGGGGACCGAGTAACTATGGCCTAGGCCCCGCACCCCAGAGGAAAAAAATATGTTTTTCAATGAAAATCTGAATGCGGGCCATATTTATTTGCCTCGAACAGGTTTACATGCATGTAACATAATATGCAAAAATTATTACCAATATAATGTAAAATATGGGAGGAAATATCAATAAAACTAATATGAAATCTGAACCACATTTGGTAAAATTCTAGAGTCTTTCCCGCCTTATTAGTGGTTTATATTTTATCCCAGACCTTCACAAATCCCTTCGATTACCTCTAAAAGAATAATAAAGTGGGGGAGAGATTAAAAATATAAAAAATAAATGAATACCACCTAACCTGGTAAAAATTGTAGTTCTTTCCCACCCTTATATTCGTAGGAGGTTATTGGTTAGGTTGTAGTGAAGTAGGTTAGAACTTTTATTTTGGGGCCAGGGCGGGTAATATAGGGGGGACGGAGCGTTGTAGGGGCATCTCTCCCCCACTTATAATTACGTTTTAGAGGTATCTGAAGGGATCTGGTGAAGGTCTGGAGAAAAAAGACAAATAAGGGCTGGAAAGTGGACTCTAGAATTTTACCCAACCATTCATTCAGGGCCCCGCACGCCCACATACCTGGCCTATATAGGGCCTCGCACACCATAAATCGCCCCTGGCGTCGGCCATCTCTTTTTTACAATTCGATAAAACCCTACCGTCACCAGCATAGACCCCTAACATAAAGTTTTGTGACGTAGGCCATTTTTTTTTTTTTTTTACAATTCTTAACCCATACCGTACAGCATAGACCCCTAAATAAAAATGTTAGTTGGCGTAGGCCATTTCTTTTTTTGCATCAAGTAATCTAATATACTTAGGAGTAGCCGTGTGTCGGTGTGTGTGTGTGTGTGTGTGTGTGTGTGTGTGGTGTGTGGTGTGTGTGTGTGTGTGTGTGTGTGTGTCGGTTTTGGGTAGCCGAAACTGTAATTCAATTTTATGGAGTAGGCTCAAAAAATCGCAAATAAATCGTAGGTGGTAAGCGCTTGGTCCAGTCGATTAAGAATTTTGAAGTGGGGTTTTGGGCTAAAAACCAATTAGGAGTATTAGATTCCAGGAAAAACTCTGCGATAACGTAATGCCGCATTCCAGACGTTTGATTATTTATCTGAGTTATTATTATTATTATATAACTTTATTAATCATTAATACCATGACCTTATTATTTTCTTATTATATTATTAGTTTTTATTATTGCTAATAAATCATCATTTATTTTTAATTAACTTATTATTGTTATTATTTAAGGCGTAGGAGCGTAGAACGTGAGACACGTGAAACGCGATTCTTGCAAATAGGTGTAAAGATACGAGGAGTCAGTCTTATCTGAGGTGTGAACACACACACACACACACAACACACAACACACACACACAACACACACACACACACAAATTACACAGTCACACAACACACACACACACACACACACACACACACCCACACACACACCACACACACACACACACTATATATATACACAAACAAGGGTACTCCGTGGTGTAAGGGAAGCACGCTCGGTTCACAACCGGGTTCGATCCCCGGGCGGAGCCGAAACAGATGGTTGTTTCCTAAAAAAACAAGAGCCCCTGTCACCCAGCCAGTGAATGGGTACCGGGTGTTAGCCGGGGGTTAGTGACCTGCTCTCCGGGGGGGGGGCTTCGGTCAACACAAAAGCATTAAGAATGAATGATAAAAATGTTGATATGTAGACGGGGCCATACGAGCGTTGCCCTGGCCCTGTAAAAATACAACTAGATGAAGATGAATACACACCAGTCAGTCACACACACCACATATCTTTGAAATATAATTTATATAATAATAAAACTTAATAATAAATAATTTGGATCATAATAATATAAAATTAATGAAAAATGATGATGCCATTAGTAACCATAAATAATATTCGACTAAGGACGAATAATAATAATATTAATAATAATAATAATAATAACAATAATGAAAAATTTTATCTAGGCTAGAGTGTATAGTGACGCCGTGTGATATGTAATGATCCGTTTTCTGTGATGGTCTTGCCGGGGGACTCTTCCCTCAGGGGTAGGGAGGGAGGGAGGGAGGTTAATTGTCAGAGGGGCATGTCACTGAGCTGTAAGCGGCCAATGATAACACTCACTCAGATTCTGAGGCTCGAGCCAAATGAGCGTACGGCTCCCCTAAGTGTCTCGGCAGTCGGTCTGTTGCGAAAAGAAAAAAAACAATACCGAAAGCCATACCGACCAAATATATACCGATACGGTATACCGATGCAATACCAATACGTACCGGTATACCGAGGCAATTACCAATACCGATACCGGTATACCGAAGAAAAAAATACTGGTACTACGGTAATAACCGGTGCCTACACAATTACCACGTATTTCGGTATACCGAAAAACCGGTGCACATCCCTACAGATTCAGGCGAGAGGGAAGTCATTCAACAAGTTGAGCGAGAGGAAAGTCCCCACACAAGTCAAGCGAGAGGAAGTCATTCCACAAAGTTTAGCGGCGAGGCTAGAGGAGGCGGAGAACAGACAACCATGTGGGAATTACTTAAAAACCACACGAAGTCATCACATCACGAAAAAACCATCTATTGGTGAATAAGAAAATGTCAGGTAAGCTCAAATACTATTGAGCGTGATGATGACTGGGTTGTACGGGGATCGCGCATCCTTGGGAGGGCTTGGCAGGAAGCCCTGAGCGCTGCCTTCAGGGTGTCCGAGTTGGGGCAGGCGTGGAAGGACAGGGCCTTCACACCACCACGGTCTTGGCAGGTGCGGGAGCTCCTGACTGCCTTGTGGTGGCTGGGACCTCTGCGCCCCGCCCACCTCGGGACCCCAGTGGAGGCCTGCGCGGCCCGGTGGGTGTGCCGTGGTGGAATCGCCTGGCCGAGACGAGCGGTTCCTCGGCTGCATCGAGGTGGCGGTGGTTTTCCAAGCGAACACGAAGCACGCTGTGTTCACAGTCAAAACTCACGCGCGTTTGATGGTGTCTACTGGAGTGTTCTTATGCTTTTGTATGCCGTGTTTAGTTTCTCGCTTTTCTTGCGTGGAAACAAAAAATGTGATCCAGAGGAAGAGGGGACAGACGCAGAGACTTCCGCACAAGAGGATGAAGTGCCTCTTTGGAAGGGAAATGGCGTGTATAAAGCGTAAAATTGGAAGAGAAAAATGCCACAGCAATACAGAGAGAGAAAAGACAACGTGTCTTGCCAGGGCAGCGAGAGAGGCGGCGGCCAGAGCCTTGAGGCGAGACTTCCTGCCTCCTGCGGAGCTAAAGGACCCTCGTGCCCCGCCAGCGTGCCAGATATCAGCCTAGCGAAGGGCAAGACCACCTATACGCTCAAGCGACGGGAGGACGCAGGTGTCATTGCGCTTAAAGGAGGTCAGTGTCAGCACACCAGTCAATGCCGTGGAAAAGAAGCGCCCTGTTTGGAGCTTGAGCGAGATAAAACACGCGAGGCGCTCAAAGGGCAAGAACTCGCTCCCGTCGCGGCGGGATTCGACATTGCCTTCTGTTAGCGAGGCGGGACAAGGTGCGGTCGAGTGGATGTCTACGTGCAAGGAGCGGCGCAACAGAACCTTACGCCACGGGCTAGGGCGCGAGGGCATCACCAGTGTGAGCCAGGATGGCCGGTAGGTTGGTAGGCGGGGGCGGCAGCGGCTGTGTTGCGACAGCCGTGCCTATCCAATCTGAATATTGAAACGAAAGTAATACACTAAAGGAGAAAAGAAAAAAGAGTAAGAGATTAGAGTGAGGAGACAAAACACGTAAGTGAAATGAGAAGCCAGGTCAGCGAGGTGAGAAGATGTCCAAAACAAAAACCAGGAAACGCGGGACGCAGGACAATATAGGTATACGATACAGGAAGTCAAACAGATTAGGACAGCGATTAATACCTCGGCTGATGCGATGGAGGGACAAGTCAGGCGAATTCCCTTCTCCCTGGAAATGACCATAAACAAAACTTACGGCAGGAAAATGTCTAGTCATAATGTCTATTTTGGCGCCAATTATATAGAAGATTTCTTTCGCGAAATGACGTTCCAGCGATAGTGCGCCCAGATGTAATGCACCCCATTTCCCCTCTGCCTCAGTTGCTTATTGATTCCATTAATTTCCTTTCCTACATTACTACATATTATGTAGTCAGTTTTATAATAAATGTTTTTATTTCTTTAATTCGAATCTTCCCTATTTTTTTGTCATATTATATTTCCATTTGGTTTTCTATTGCATGTAGTGACTTTTAGTCATTTGATTTGTTATATAACTTATATAAAACTCTACATTCACAAGGAATGGATATACATATATATAAGGAAAAACATTGCAAGCTAAAGGGAGTAAAACTTAACATTGAACTCAAATGCCGTAGGTACATAGGTTAGGTACTATAAACCGCATGATTACCTGATATTGGCTTTCAGAAAAATTATCCAATATAATTAAATCTATATATAAATAACAATGAAAGTAAATAGAGTTCATGTTAATTTGCGGCGGGGGTTTCAATTACAGGGTCCTATAGGTATTTGGGTCAGTAATCGTTTAGTCTGTAACTTAGATTAAATGGTTAAACTATAATTTGCGTATATTTCAACTCATTTGAACTTGTTTATGCCTTATAGCGCGTGTAGGCAGTGGACCTCCAGGGCTCGGATGGTAGAGCCCTGGAGTTCACTTGAGGGCTTGATGGTGGCTCTCGCCCTTGGTGCGCAGGCGGATTTTATAGTGACGCTGTGCTTAGAGGCTCATGTCGCCCCCCTGTGTCTCCAAGCACTCGCAATCGAAGGTAGAGTTAAATGGGCAGATGTGGGTTCATTAGGCCACTGACGGTGCAGAAATAATTGTAAGTAGATTTGGTTCCTCATCGGGGATCGAAAACTCGTGGGTCACCAAAGAACGCCCTCAGAGACGATAACATCTGCTACCACCTTCCCTAAAGACACATAAAAAAAAAACTACTTAAGCTAAAAGTTATTAAAGTTCGTTACTTCAGCAACTTGGAATTGTTGATTACTTTTTCCTTCCCATATTTTTCCTTCTTAAAAGGAGGATGCAATAGTCTATCTATAAAAATCTCCCTTAACTCGCAGATTAACAAGTTAGCGTTTTTATAGCCTTTAAACCTATTATGTTCGACAAGGTACGTTTGCGACAGGTCAAAGTGGAGTCTCAGCGGTTGGTCTCAAGGTGGGGCAGCGGTGTCGCCGCAGTTTCATTTTGTGGCAGCGGTGTCGCCGCAATTGCATTTTGTGGCCGCGGTGTCGCCGCAGTTTATTTGTTGTGACAGCGGTGTCGCCGCAGTTCATTTTGTGACAGCGGGTCGCCGCAGTTTCATTTGTGACAGCGGTGTCGCCGCCAGTTTCATTTTGTGACAGCAGGTGCGGCGCAGTTCATTTGGTGACAGGCGGGGTCGCCGCAGTTTCATTTTGTGACCAAACGGTGTTGACGCAGTTTCATTTTGTGACAGCGGTTTCGCCGCAGTTTCATTTGTGCAGCCGGTGTCGCCGCCAGTTTTCATTTTGTGGACAGCGTGTCGCCGCAGTTTCATTTTGTGACAGCGGTGTCGCCGCAGTTTCATTTTGTGACAGCGGTGTCGCCGCAGTTTCATTTTGTGCATCGGTGTGTGCCGAAGTTCATTTTGTGGCAGCGTGTCGCCGACAGTTTCATTTTGTTTATGACAGCGGTGTCGCCGCAGTTTCCATTTTGTGACAAGCGGTGTAGCCGCAGTTTCTTTTGTGACAGCGGTGTCGCCGCAGTTTCATTGTGACAGCGGTTTCGCCGCAGTTATTTTGTGGCAGCGGTGTCGCCGCAGTTCATTTTGTGGCAGCGTGCCGCCGCAGTGTCATTTTGTGGCAGCGGTGTCGCGCAGTTTCAATTGTAGAAGCGGTGTCGCGCAGTTTCATTTTTCGTGGAACGGTGTCGCCGCAGTTTTCATTTTGTGACAGCGTGTCGGCGACAGTTTCTTTTGTGGACAGCGGTGTCGGCGCAGTTTCATTTTGTGACAAGCGGTGTCTCTGCACAGTTTCATTTGCGACGCGGTGCGGCGCAGTTTCATTTTGTGGCAGCGGTGTCGATACAGTTTCATTTGTGACAGCGTGTCGCCGACAGTTTCATTTGTGACAGCGGTGTCGCCGCAGTTTCATTTTGGTGGCAGCGGTGTCGTCTACATGTGTCATTTGTGACAGCGGTGTCGCCCGCAGTTTCATTTTTTGACAGCGGTGTCGCCCGCAGTTTCATTTTGTGACAACCGGTGTCGGCGCAGTTTATTTTGTAGGCAGCGGTGTCGCCGCAGTTTCATTTGTGACAGCGAGGTGTCGCCGCAGTTCATTTTGTGGTAAGCGGTGGTCGCCGCAGTTCATTTGGAAAGCGGTGTCGCCGCAGTTCATTGTGTGACAGCGGTGTCACCGCAGTTTCATATTTGTGGCAAGCAGGTGCGGCAGTTTCATTTTGTGACAGCGTGTCGCCGCAGTTCATTTGTGACAGCGGTGTCGCCGCGTTCATTTTGTGACAGCTGTGTTGGCGCAGTTTCATTTTGTGACGCGGTGTCGCTGCAGTTTCAGTTTTGTGACAGCGGTGTCGCCGAAGTTTCATTTGGTGACAGCGGTGTCGGCGCAGTTTCATTTTGTGCCAGGTTGGTAGCAGTAGTTTCATTTTGTGACAGCGGGGTCGCCGCAGTTTCCATTAGTGGCAGCCGAGTGTCGCTGCAGTTCCATTTTGTGACAGCGGTGTCGCTGCAGTTTCATTTTGTGGCAGCGGTGTCGCCGCAGTTTCATTTTGTGACAGCGGTGTTCGGCGCAGTTTCATTTTGTGAACAGCTGTGGCGGCGCAGTTTCATTTTGTGGACAGCAGTGTCGCCGCAGTTTCATTTTGTGGCAGCGGTGTCGCCTCAGTTCATTTTGTGGCAATCGGTGTCTCCGCAGTTTCATTTGTGTGGCAGCGGTGTCGGTGCAAGTTTCATTTTGTGCCGCGGTGTCGCCGCAGTTTCCATGTTGTGGCAGCGGTGTCAGGCCGCAGTTTCATTTTGTGGCAGCGGGTGTCGCCGCTGTTCATTTTGTGGACAGCGGTGTCGCCGCAATTTCATTTTGTGGCAGCGGTGTCGCCGCAGTTATTTTGTGGCAGGCGGTGTAGCCGAGTTTCAATTTTGTGGCAGCGGTTGTCACCGCAGTTTTCATTTGTGACAGCGTGTCGCCGCGCAGCAGTGTTGAGTCTCAGCGGTATCTTCCACGGGACGGCGAATATTTTGAACGTAAAAAAATTGTCAGCGGTGTCGCCTGTGGCTGAGAGTCTCAGCGGTGTCGCGATGACAGTTTGTGGCGAAGGCTGTCGCCGCGTTGGCCACCGGAGTCGGAAACGGTTTGCAGTGATGTTGCCGTTGTCTGAACGATGTGGCACCAGTGTTGCCATGGTGGGGGATAACATCGCGACATGCCCAGTCACACCCTTTGCTCCTGTCAGGTGACGGTGGAGTGGCACATCCCCCTGGGCGGTTCAGCTGTCACCAAACATCCAGACTCCTAGCTCTCTTATCTCTCTCTAGCTCATTCTCTCTCTATTTCTCTTTTCTCTGAATTTATACAGCCATATATAAATATACAGTAATATATATATAGATATATAGATTATATATATATATTATATATATATAATATATATATATTATCTATATAATATTATATATATTATAATAATAATAATATAAGCGGAAATTGTTTGTGTGTGTGTGTCTGTGTGTCTGTCTGTCTGTGTGTCGAGATAGGTGCCGCCCCAGTGCCCCAATCCCCATCCTAGGCACAGTTTTGCGAACCGGGGCGACCAGGGGCACATTTAAGTCCACTTATGAGATGAATCGATCACATTTATTTTATTTTATTTTTAGCAGCCTATTAGCGATAATGTCAAAAAAATGTGGGTTGCGGACATTAGAGAGAACTTGAAACTCGAGAATTGCCAGTGGCCTGGCAGTTTTAACTCAAAGGTTTGGTCTATGTGTTTGGCTCCGGCGACTAGTATTTTCATACATTATTTCGCGATAACATTGATGCACCGCATCTGAATACAAAAAATATAGAATATTCTTCTGTTGGTTCTACTAATTATATGGATGACAGTGCATTACGGTGGACGAACGTTCTATAATAGCAATTTAATGCAAATTACTCGCCTCGAGTAGCCAAAGCTTATATATTTTTTGACATTGTATATTGTGGCATGTAAAATTTGGGCGATGTTCACACTGTTTTCTAAGTACAGTACGCTGCGTCTGGCAAACGCTTGCAAATACAATAAGCAATGCCTTGGAAAAACGAAGAATAAAGAATGCCGAAATCGGCTTTGTTGCTGCGACAATGTAGGTTATAAGTTGTGGAGGCGACGTGCCGCGGCGGGGAGTGGTGGGCGGGGAGAGGATGTGATTGTGGGGGGAGATTGAATCAAAACATTACGACGTCACGCGCATCGACTCATTGCACTTCCATGGCTTTCTATCTGATTGATACACAATAAGAACAGGAAAATAGGACTGCTAGGTATAGATAATTCTAAACATACGTTATTGACTCTAATATCATAGAGTAACATTTACCTCGCCTCCTCAACTATAACCTATGGTATTTGGTTAAATACATGGTGTTATTCAGATCAGGCTTCTATACATATACATATAGAAGAAAAAACGTCTAAAAATTATACTTTTGTGTTTTAAGTGCAGTGGGAATAAGCCCATATTGTTCTTTCCAAGTTGGACCAACTTTCACCAAAATTGGAGGTTAAAAAACTGCCAGCGGACAAACTGGACATTTCGGAGTTGCAGTTTCTCTTAATTAGGAGAGAACTGCAAAAAAACTCCGTGAAAATGCCAGTGGTCGCGGGCAGTTTTAACTCACAATTTGTGGAAAGTGGTCAACTTGAAAGAAAAATATGGGCTTATTCCACTGCACTTTAAAAACACACAAGTATAATATAAGAAACGATTTTTTCTATATGTATATGGTATAGAAGCCTGATTCTATAAAACATTGTATATAAACCAAATAACCAAGGAGTGATAGTTGAGGAGGCGAGGTAAATGCTACTCTATGGATTATTTAAAGTCATAACGAATGTTTTAGGAAGTTATCATACCTAGGCAGTCATATTTTCTCGTTTATTATTGTGTATCAATCAGATAGAAAAAGCATTGGAAGTGCAATGAGTCGACGCGTTGAAGTCCGTTAATGTTTGATTCAATCCCCCGCCACAAATCTCCCGCCCACCCATCCCCGCCGCGGCAGTCCGCCTCCACAATTATAACCCTACATTGTCGCAGCAAACAAGCCGATTTCGGCATTCTTTATTCTTCGTTTTTCCAAGCATTGCTTATTGTATTTTGACAAGCGTTCGCCAGGACGCAGCAGTTAATGTCTAGAAAACAGTTGGAACATCGCCCAAATTTTACATTGCCACACTATACATGTCAAAATATATTTAAGCTTTCTATCGAGGCGAGTAATTTGCATTAAATTGCTATATAGAACGTTCCGTCGTAAGCATGTCATTCCATATAATTAGTAGAACAAAGAAGAACTATATTTTGGTATTCGATGCGGTGCGTGCATCAATGTTTATCGCGAATAATTTATGAAAAAATTAGTCGCGGAGACAAAACACAGTAGACCAACCTTTGAGTTAAAACTGCCAGCGACCAATGGCAATTCTCGGTTCAGTTCTCTCTAATTCTCGCAACCCACATTTTTTGACAATTTCGCTAATAGGCTGCTAAAAATTAAAAAAATAAACTAAATGTGATCGGATCATCCTCATAAGTGGACTGAAAATGTGCCACTGGTCGGACCGTTCCAAAAACTGTGCCATATGATGGGATTGCGGGCACGGGGGGCCGGCACCTACGCGATACACACGGACAGACAGACACACAGACACAACACACACACACTGTCGATGATATTATTATTATTATAGAGATATATATATATTATATATAATACTATTATATATGTATATATTAATAGATTTATATATATATTATATATATATATTATATTATATGTACTGTATATTTATTATATGCCTGTATAAATAGAAGAAAGAGAAATAGAGAGAGAATGAGCTAGAGTAGAGATAAAGAGACTAGGAGTATGGAAGGTGGTGACAGCTGTGAACCGACAGGGGGATGTGCCACTCCACCTTCACCGGACAGGAGCAAGGGTGTGAAGGGCATGTAAGAAGATGTTACCACCATGGCACACTTGTTTGCCACAGCGTTCAGACAACGGAAACATCACTGCCAAACGTTCACGATCTCGTTGCCAACGCGGCGACAGCCTCGCCACAACGCGGCGACACGCTGAGGACTCTCAGCCCCACGGCGACCACCGCGGACAATTTTTTGAACAGTTCAAAAATTCGCGGCCCGTGGGAGATACACGCTGAGACTCAACACTGCTGGCGGCGACACCGCTGCCACAAAATGAAAACTGCGGTGACCCCGCTGCCACAAAAATGAAAATGCGGCGACACCCTTGCCACAAAATTGAAACTGCGGCGACACCGCTCTTGCCACAAAAATGAAAACTGCGGCGACACCGCTGTCACAAAAATGAACACAGCGGCTCGACACCCGCTGCCAACAAAATGAAAACTGCGGCGACACGCTGCACAAAATGAAACTGCGGCGACACCGCGCACAAAATGAAACTGCACGAACCGCTGCCACAAAATGAAACTGCGGCGACACCGCTGCCACAAAAGGAAACTGCGGCGGACACCGCTGCCACAAATGAAAACTGCGGCGACACTGCTGCCACAAAATGAAACTGCGCGACCACCGCTTTCACAAATGAAACTGCGCCGGACACCGCTGTCACAAATATGGAAACTGCGGCGCACCGCTGCCACAAAATGAAACTGCCCAGCGCACAACGCTGTCACAAATGAAAGCGCGAGAACGCGCCACTAAATGAAACTGCGGCGACACCGCTGTCACCAAAATGAAACTACTGCGACACCGCTGCCACAAAATGAAGACTGCGCCGAAACCGCTGTCACAAAATGAAACTGCGGCGACACGCTGTCACAAAATGAAACTGCGCGGACAACGCTGTCACCAAAATGAAACACTGCGCCAACACCGCTGTCACAAAAGGAAACTTGCGGCCCCCCCGACAACCGCTGTACAAAATGAAACTGCGGGCGACCACCGCTGTCACAAAATGAAAAATCTGCCAGCGACACATTGCTGCACAAAAATGAAAACTGCGGTGACACCCCCGCTGTAACAAAAGCAACTGCGGCGACACCGCCTTTCCCAAAATGAAGACTGCGGCGGGACACCGCTGTTTCACAAAATGAAATGCGGCGACACCGCTGTACAACATGATAACTGCGGCGAACCACACGCTGCAACAAAAATGAAACTGCGCCGGACACCGGTGTCACAAATGAAACTGCGGCGGAACACCGCTGTCACAAAATGGAAACTGCGGCGACACCGCTGTCACAAATGAAACTGTAGCGACAACGCGCCACAAATGAAACTGCGGCGACAACCGCTGTCACAAAATGAAAACTGCGGGACACCGCGTCACAAAATGAAACTGTAGCGACACCGCTGCCCACAAAATGAAACTTGTACGCCGACACGCTGTCACAAAATGACACTGCAGCGACACCGCTGTCCACAAAATGAAACTGCGCCGACACCGCTGCACAAAAATGAAACTGCGCCGACCACCGCTGTCACAAAATGAAACTGCGGCGACACCAGCTGCCACAAAAGAAACTGCGGCGACACCGGCTGACTACAAAATGAAACTGCGGTCGACACCGCTGCACAAAATGAAACTGCGGCGACCACGCTGCCCAAAATGACATGCGGCGGAACACCGCTGCACAAAATGACAACTGCGGCGAAACGCTGTCACAAAATGAAACTGCGGCGACAACCCGCCATGTCACAAAATAAATGAAATCTGCGGCGACACCGCTGTACAAAATGGGACAACTGCGGCGACACGCTGTCACAAAATGAAACTGCCGGCGACACGCTGCCACAAAATGAAACTGCGGCGACACCCGCTGCCACAAAATGAACTGCGGCGAAACCGCTGTCACAAAATGAAACGGCGGCGACAACGCTGTCACAAAATGAAAAACTGCGCGACACCCCCTGGCACAAATGAAACTGCGGCGACACCGCGCCACAAAATGAAACGCGGCGGGGAAAACGCTAGCACAAAAAGCAACTGCGGCAGACACCGTTGTCACAAAAATGAAACTGCGGCGACACGCTGTCACAAAATGAATACTGCGCCGACACCGCTGTCACAAAATGAAACTGCGGATCCGGACACCGCTGTCACAAATGAAACTGCGGCGACACCGCTGTCACAAAATGAAAACTGCGGCGGACACGCTGTCCACAAAATGAAAACCTGCGGCGACACGCGCCTCACAAAATGAAATGCGGCGACCCCGCTGCCACAAAATGAACTGCGGCGACACGCTGGCCACACCTTTGAGCACCGCCTGAGACCCACTTTGGAAACATGCGCAAACGACCTTGTCGAACATAATAATGTTTAACAGGCTATACAACGGCTAAACTTTTAATCGCGAGTTAAGTTAAGGAGATTTTTATAGATGAGACTATTGCACCTCCTTTTAAGAAGGAAAATAAGTGGAAGGAAAAAGTATCATGTAATCAATTCCCAAGTTGCTGAAGTAAAGTAACTTTATAACCCCTTTTAGCAATAGTTTTTTTTTATGTTGTACTTTAGGCAAGTGGTAGCAGAGTGGTTAGTTCTCTGAGGGGCGTTCTTGTGACCCGAGTTCGATCACCGATGGAACCAACATCTATTAAAATCTTTCTGCACCGTCGAGGGCCTAAGAAACCCCACTGCTGCCATTAACGGCTACCTTCGATTGCGAGTGCATTGGAGGACACAGGGGGGCGACATGAGCCTCTATCAAGGGTCACTATAAAAATCCTGCCTGCGCACCAAAGGCGAGAGCCAACCATCACAGCCCTCAAGTGAACTCCAAGGGGATCTACCATCGGGCCCTGGAGCGTCCCTTTTTTAAGGTCACTGCCTACACGCGCTATAGGCAATAAACAAGTTCAAATGAGTTGAAATATCGCAAAATGATAGTTTAACCCATTAATCTAAGTTTACAGACTAAAAACTGATTACGTGACTCCAATACCTATAGGACAATGTAATTGAAACCCCCGCCGCAAAAGTAAATGAACTCGTATTTACTTCATTGTTATTATATATAGATTTAATTCTCATGATACATTTTCTGAAACCAAATATCAGGTAACATGCGGTTGTTCATAGTATCTACCTATCTACTAGGAATTGAGTTCAATTTCGTTTACTCCCTTCTAGCTCTGCAATGTTGTCTTATATTATAGTATATACATTATTAGTGAATGTATAGTTATATAAGTTATATAACAAATCAAATGGACTAAAAGTCATTACTGCAATAGAAAAAACAAATGGAATAGAATATGACAAAAAATAAGGAAGATTCGAGTAAAGACAAAGAAAACATTTATATAAACTGAATACATTAATAGGGTAGTAATGTAAGAAGGAAATTAATGGAATCAATAAAGCAACTGAGCGGAAATGTTGCCATTACATCGGGCGCACTATAGCTGGAACGTCATTCGGCGAAAAGAAAATCTGCTATATAATTGTAATTGGGCGCCAAATATAGACATAGACTAGACATTTCCTGACCGTAGTTTTTTATGTCATTTTCCAGGGAGGAGGGAATTCGCTGACTGTGTCCCTTCCATCAGCATCAGCCGAGGTATTAATCCTGTACCTCAATCCATGTTTTGACTTCCTGTATTCGTATACCTATAAGTGTCACTGCGTCCCGGCGTTCCTGGTGTTGGTTTGGACCATCTTCTCCACCTCGCTTGTACGTGGCTTCTCATTTCACTTGACGTGGTTTGTCCTCCTCAGCTCTATTCTCTACTCTTCTTTTCTTTTCTCCTTTAGTGTATTCTTTCGTTTCAATATTCAGATGTGGATAGGACACGGCTGTCGCTAACACAGCCGCTGCCGCCCCCGCTACCAACCTACCGGCCATCCTGGCTCCCACTGTGTATGCCCATCGCGCCCCTTTAGGCCACGTTGGCGTAGGTTCTGGGGCGCCGCTCCTTGACGGAGACAGACCCACGCGCCGCCCACCCTTGTTTTTTTTTTACCCCGCCTCCGCTAATATAAGGCAATGTCAATCCCGCCGCAGACGGGAGCGAGTTCTTGCCCTTGAGTCGCCTCGCGTGGTTTATCTCGCTTAAGCTCCAAACAGGGCGCTATTTTTCAACGGCATTGGACTGGTGTGCTGACACTGCCATCTTAAGCCAAATGACACCGCGTCTCACGTCCCCGCTGAGGCGTATAGGTGGGTCTTTGCCTTCGCTAGGGCTGATTCTGCACGCTTCGGCGGGTGGCACGAGGTCCTTTATCCCAGGAGGCAAGGAATTCATGCCTCAAGGCTCGGCCGCGCCTTCTCGTCGCTGCCCTGGCAAGACACGGTTGGTCTTTCTCTTCATCTGTAGCTGGGGCTTTTTCTTCTTCCAATTTTTACGCTTGATACACGCCACTTTCCCTTCCAGAGGCACCTCATCCTCTGGCGGAGTCCTCTGCGTCTTGTCACCCTCTTCCTCTGGGTCAATTTCTTAGTTCCACGCCAAGAAAAAGCGAGAAACCTAAACACCGACATACAAAAGCATAAAACACTCCAGTAGACACCAGACAAACCGCGTGAGTTTTGCTGTGAACACCGCGTGCTCGTGTTCGGCTGAACCCGCCACCTCGAGGCAGCGAGGAACCGCCTCGTCTGCCAGGCGATTCCAACACGCGCACACCACCGGGGCCGCGCAGGCCTCCACTGGGTCCCGAGGTGGGGCCGGGGCGCAGATGGGTCCCCAGCCACCACAAGCAGTCAGGAGCTCCGACCTGCCAATCCGTGGTGGTGTGAAGGCCCTTGTCCCCACGCCTGCACCACCTCGGACACAC
>JACEEZ010016732.1:0-2500 GCA_016584305.1 Chionoecetes opilio
ATAATAACAGCCATTTTTTTTTTTATAAATTTTTTTTTTTTTACTTTTTTCCAAATTTTTCTTCACATTTTTTCTGAAAGGATAAAAAATAAAACTCAAAATTTTAAGGGATATCAACTTTTATTTTTTATTTTCAGACTTTTTTTTCTTATTATAATTTGACACGAACTTTGAAAATACAAAATGAAACGATCAAGACAATACGAAATGACTTATTATTATTATTATTATTATTATTATTATTATTATTATTATTATTATTATTATTATTATTAATTATTTCAGCCCTGTACTTTATTTGGTTCTTTTAATTATTTACTTATTTATTGTATCGGTAACAAGGATAATATACGTATAAATATGTACACACACACACACACACACACACACACACACACCCACACCCACACCCACACACACACACACACACATACCCACACACACCCACACCCACACCCACACCCACCCACACGCACCAACACACACACACACACACCCACACCCACACCCACACACACACACACCCACACCCACACCCACACCCACCCACACACACCCACACACCCACACACCCACCCACACACCCCACCACACCCCACACCCCACCACACCACACCCACCCACACCACAACACACCCACACCACACACACACACACACACACACACACACACACCACACCCACCACCACCCACCCACCCACCCACCCACACACACACACACACACACACACACACACACACACACACACACACACACCACACACCCACACACACACACACCCACACACACACACACACACACAATAACAAATAAATAAAAAGAAATATTTAGATAAAAAGATTCATTTCTTTATATTTCTGTTTTTTTTTCTTTGAATTAATAAGCAATATTTTGTTCTTTATTTCTTGTGATTTTTTTTTTTTTCTCTCTCTCTCTCTCTCTCTCTCCTCTCTCTCTCTCTCTCTCTCTCTCTCTCTCTCTTTCTCTCTCTCTCTCTCTCTCTCACTCAATCACTCAGTCACTCTCTCTCTCCCTTTGTCTCTCACTCAGTCAGTCACTCTCTCTCTCTCTCTCTCTCTCTCTCTCTCTCTCTCTCTCTCTCTCTCTCTCTCTCTCTCTCTCTCTCTCTCTCACACACGTAAACAAATAATCACTCTCACTTTAATGGTTTTCTCACATTCACACTTTTAAGATTAGAGCAAATATCATGTTCGGGTCATGTTCTTTGTTTTTTGTTGGATCAGCGAACATGACACTTGGAATGAAGGTGAAGTTATCATGTCATATTCCTTGTCTTTTTTTTTTTTTATGGTCGTCAATTTTTTTTTATGAGTCACTTTCAGTCATTTTCATGTTTTTTTCACTTTCATTTCGCTTTTTTATTTTTTATGAACGTCAATTTTTTTTTATGAGTCATTTTCAGTCATTTTCATGTTTTTTTCACTTTCATTTCGCTTTTTTTTTTTTATGGACGTCAATTTTTTTTTATGAGTCACTTTCAGTCATTTTCATCTGGTTTTTTTCACTTTCCATCTCATGTTTTTTAGTACTTATTTTCCTTCTGACATTAAAGTCATTTTCTATATTTATTTATTACGTCACTTTCACTCATCATCCTTCATTTTCCTAACTATCCATTGAAGTAATTTTGTCACTTTCACTGTCATATTCTCTTCACTTTCTTATTTTCTCTCATTTTCCTCTCTTTTCATCACCTTCTTCTCTCTTCTCTTCTCAAATATTCGCTCACTTTCCCTCACTCTCATCTGTCACTTTCATGGAGCACACGCACTTTCCTCGCCTCATTTTCTTTCTAAAGCCTGTATGGATTTGCTATTCCAGGAGGAGGAGGAGGAGGAGGAGGAGGAGGAGGAGGAGGAGGAATCTTTCCTTTCCGTCACTCACAAGCTCTCTCTCTCTCTCTCTCTCTCTCTCTCTCTCTCTCTCTCTCTCTCTCTCTCTCTCTCTCTCTCTCTCTCTCCATTTTTCAAAAAGGAGGAGGAGTGAGAGAGAAATAAAGGAGATGTAAGAAGAGAAAGGAGGAGGAGGAGGAGGAGGAGGAGGAGGAGGAGGAGGAGGAGGAGGAGGAGGAGGAGGAGGAGGAGGAGGAGGAGGGGGAGGAAGAGGAGGAGGAGGAGGAGGAGAGAAATGCGAAAAGAGGAGGAGGTAAAAATGTGTAAAGATGAGGAGGAGGAGGAAGAGGAGGAGGAGGAGGAAGAGGGGGAGGAGGAGGAGGAGGAGGAGTAAAAAAATCACCTTTTCAAATTCTTTTCAAAATTTTTTCCTCTTTTCTTAAATCCAAATTTTTTTCTGGCAAAATTTTTTTCTCCCTCCTTGCTTTCTTTTCTTACTTTTTTTTTTCTTTTTTTCATCTTTTCATTTTTTTTGTCATGTCATTAAGTCAATCATTATTATTAACATTATCATCATCATCATCATCATCATCCATTGGCCTTAAATAACGTTGGGTTAAGATATCGTTTTGAGCTTCTATTTTA
>JACEEZ010016732.1:7500-10000 GCA_016584305.1 Chionoecetes opilio
TAATAAGCTCCAAGCTCGCACTGAGAGGGGTGAAACTGGCCGATCGCGAGCCAGCTTCGCGTGGACAAGACCATGGGTGAATGACACACACACACCACAACACACACACAACCACACCCCACACACCCCACAAACACACACACACCACACACACAAATGAATTGAGAAAAAAAAATAAAATAAAAAATCATATATAACCAAAAAAGCAAAACCGCACAATTGAAAAGGTTTAAAAAAAAGTAACCAGATTTTTTTTTTAAACCATGAAAAATAAAATAGCTTAAAAACTACATAGAACTTCTCACAAATAGGAATAAAAAGTAGTAGTAGTAGTAGTAGTAGTATGGTAGTAGTATAGTAGAATAGTGTAGTAGTATAGTAGTAAAGTAGTGAGTAGTAGTAGTAGTAGTAGTAGTAGTTAGTAGAGCAGTAGTAGTTTAGTAGTACAGTAGTTAGTAGTAGTAGTAGTAGTAGTAGGTATTTAGTAGTAGAAAGTAGTAGTAGCAGTGTGTATTAGTAGTAGTTAGTAGTAGTAGTAGTAGCAGTAGTAGTAGTAGTAGTTGTAGTTGTCATAGAGTAGTGTAGTAACGTAGTAGTAGTAGTAGTAGTAGTAGTAGTAGTACAGTAGTAGTAGTTGTAGTTGTAGTAGTAGTAGTAGTAGTAGTAGCGTAGTAGTAGTAGTAGTAGTAGCAGTAGTAGTAGTAGTAGTTGTAGTTGTAGTAGTAGTAGTAGTAGCAGTATTTAGTAGTAGTAGTAGTAGCAGTAGTAGTAGTAGTAGTAGTAGTAGTAGTAGTAGTAGTAGCCAGTAGTAGTAGTAGTAGCAGCAGTAGTTAGTAGTAGTAGTAGTAGTAGTAGTAGTAGTAGTAGTAGTAGTAGTAGTAGTAGTAGTAGTAGTAGTAGTAGTAGCAGTAGTAGTTTTCTTGTTATCATATCGTTTAAAAATAAGTTTCCGTCAAATGTCAGAACAGATAAAAAAACGGATGCGAGAGAGAGAGAGAGAGGAGAGAGGAGAGGGGAGGGGAGAGAGCAGAGGAGAGAGGAGGGAGGGAGACGAGGGGGGAGAGAGAGAGAGAGAGAGGAGAGAGGAGGAGAGAGAGAAGAGAGAAAAGAGAGAGAGAGAGAGAGGAAAGGGATACACGTTGCATGAAAAGCGAGGTAAAAGGTCAAATTAAGGTAGGGGAAGAGAGAGGGGAAGGGGAAGGAGGAAAGAGAGAAAAAGGAAAAGAGAGAGAGAGAAAGAGAGAGAGAGAGAGAGAGAGAGAGAGAGAGAGAGAGAGAGAGAGAGAGAGAGAGAGAGAGGTCAGTTAGGAGTCAAAGTGAGACAGTAAATCTAACTTCGACTTTTTAAATTAGGAAGGAAGAGGGGGAGGAGGAATAAAAAAGGAATACAAAGGAATAAAAAAGGAAACACAAACAGCAACAGACCAATAGGTCCTTACAAGGCTGTTTGCTTTAACTACAACTACACTACTAGATAATAAGAGAGAAAGGATAGGAAGTAGAAGGCTCCTCCCCACCCACCCATCCCTCCAGCCGAAGCTGGCCGGAAAAGAAGTGATACCATGCAATATAGAAAAACTGCATGGAAATTTTGTGAGGAAAGTTGAAGCTGTAATCTATGGCTAACTACTACTAGTTTGTGGGGGTAGGTTTAGTGCTTGATAGATAGGTCATGTTATGGGTATTTTGTAATGGTGTGAACACAGTGTGGGGTTCAAAGGGTGGTGCGGCAGCCTTTCCTGGCGCTTTCTTGGGAGGCAGCAGTCAATCAGGTCCCAGCTCCCTTCAATCCACTGCGGATTGTGTACTTTCCATGTAGGGACGCCCTACACTTCAATGCCTCCTGCAGCAGTGACCCCTGGTACCTTAAATCCCGATGGTGGTCACTAACTGTCAGGGACCCTAACGAAACCACAACCCGTCACAGGTCGAGAGTAGTAGTGGTAACCGTTAACTCGGGGCTATCTGTGTGTGTTATGAGGTCTAATGTAGTGTTGGTGTAGGCTCTGTGTGGAAGTTCAAAAGGGTGGTGCAGCAGCCTTGCCTGGCGCTTTCTTGGGAGGCAGCAGTCAATCAGGCCCCAGCTCGTTTTAATCCACTGCGGTAGTGCACTTTCCAAGTAGGACGCCGTTCACTTCAATGCCCCCTGCAGCAGGACCCCTGGTATATAAATCCCGATGGTGGTCACTAACTGACAGGGCCCTTACTGAACCACAGCCCGTCACAGGTCAAAAGTTGTAGTAGTTGGGCCGTTTACTCGGGGCGTCTGAGACGTGTGGGAGGGGTTGTGTAGACGCGACTCGCAAAACATTTTACGCAATGAGAGTAAGTTTCAGAGGCCCGCGAGATAAATTTATTATTTCCCAGATAAACAGTGACAACCGGGGATTTGATATGAAATATTTATCGAGGCGACTTTTAAATGATTCTATTGTATTTGAGTTTACTACGTCTGAGGGCAGCCCATTCCATACGTTACAACACGGTTTGGGAAAAAGTA
>JACEEZ010016734.1:0-10787 GCA_016584305.1 Chionoecetes opilio
AATATATATAATTATATTTTATAAATAATATTATATATATATATATTATATATATATATATTGTTACGCAGGGCACTCACTTTTTTATAAAACCCAAGGGGCCCCTCTCGTAAACATTAATCTGACGGAGGTTCGGCAGAAGTACCTGAGGCGAGTAGCTTTCTCACCGCTGATGGCACCTTTATCATTCACCCGGAGGAAGGGACACTGAGCACACTGTATTACACTGTCTAATTTATTGGCGGAGGTCACAATACACTGTACTGAAGGTGGAGAGAGAGACTCACATGTTACACTGTCTATGATTGTTCCTAACACACACTGGAGGCTACGTGAGAATGGCACACACACACGGGTACTGACTTAAGGCGAGACGCTGACTTATACGAGACACTCACATTCTCCTTAATCCATCGGCAGATACACAAAGGGCGGCACGTGGTGTAATAAACCCTTGTCCCCTCCACGCTGTCGGCTGCCGCGCTCCCAAGACCACCTTGCCTCCTCCCTCGTGCCTCTCTCCGCTCTCTCTCCCCGTCTACTTCACTCCCCTCCAAACCGGCAACCCCTCGTCCCCAAGGTCGCACGCCGCTCACTCGTACACACAGACATACGGACACTGCTTACCCCAACACACACACCACGACAAATACACACAGACAGACGGACATTCCTCCGCGGCTTAACAAATATATACTATATAATCTATATATATATATATTATATATATAATATATATATATATATTATATATATATATATATATTATATAATATATATATATATATAATATATATAATATAATATATTAATGTATATATATATATATATATATATATATGATAATTTCTAACAGAAGTAAAAATAAAGAAACAAACTTAATTGTTCATATCTTTTTATTTTTACTGATCTTCCTCATTTTTAACCCATTGTATGCCTATCTTCAACTTTTTTTTTTTTCTCTAATCCGTTTTCTACCCTTTTTTTTTAACCCCTTTTTCCCCTTTTTTTTTTCAAAAAAAATTTTTCTTTTATACCTTTTTTTTTAACTTTTTTTTTTACCTTTTGTTCTGCTTATTTTAGGAAAGGCCCTAAATGAAAGGGGTAATTCATTTTTTGGGTATACCCTTTTATTTTTTACCCCTTTCCCTTTTTTTTAATCCCTTTATTCCTTTTTTAAAAACTCCTTTTTTTTTTTTTTTTAAATAAACCGTTTGATATCCTTTTTTTTTTTTTTTTTTTTTTTATTTTTTGGGGCCTTTTGTCAACCTTCTTTTTGTCTAAAAAAACCGTTTTTCTCCCTTTAGCCCTCTTCTTTTTTCTTAACCTTTGTCTACTTTTTTTAACCTTTTATAATCTTTAACCCTTTTTTTCCCCTTTTTTTTTTCCTGTTGTTTCTATGTATGTTTTTTTTTTTTAGCCCTTTTAATGTTTTTCAAACCCCTATTTTCCCCTCATTTTTTTTTTTTATCTATTTGGTTTTATTTTCCCCTTGGCTTGTGATGGAGGTTGTTTGGGAGCGGGGCGGTCGAGGCTGGCTCTTCGGTTCCTTCCCGGGTTTTTCGAGATTATGCTGATGGGGTGGCGGGGGAGCCCCGCGGTGAGGAACTGGGGCGCTGGCAAAGTTTCTCCCCTCCCCCTGCCTACCCCTGGTGTGCGCGGGGCCCCCCGAGGGTGAGAGAGGGGAGAGAGAGGAGAGAGGAGGGGAGAGAGAAGGAGAGAAGAGAAAAAGAGAGGAGAGAGAGAAAAAAAAAAGGAAAAAAAATTTGTGCGGGGAGAGAGAAAAAAAAAAAACGCTCTTACATAACAGATGCAAATTTAAAAAAAAGAAGAGGAGAAGAAAAAGGGGGGGAAAAAGAGGGGAAAAAGGGCCGAGAAGGGGAGGGGGGAAGAGGACAAGGAAGGATGACAAAAATTAAAATAGACGAGAGAGGGAAGGAGAGAGAGATTTTTAAGGAAAGGTTTATAAGACAATGGGGTTTAAAAGGCAAAAAGGGGATTCAAAAGACATAAAAAAGGAGGGTTAAGGCGTAAAAGGGTAAAAAAAGAAAATAGAGGTTTAAAAAGGGGTAGAAAAGGGGTTCAAGACAAAAAAAATTCCTAAAGGCAGAAAAGGGGGTTTAATAAAGAAAAAAAAGAGAGAGAGAGAGAGAGGGGAGAGGGGGGGAAAAAGAGAGAGAGGAAGAGAGAGAGGGGGAGAGGGGGAGAAGAGAGAGAGAGAGGAGATTTGATATAGATACTTGATATTTTTTTAAACTATATTGCCTATAAAATTTAACAAGATGCTTACACAAAAAAATGGAAAATATGGCCGATGAGTAAGACCCCGGCCACACACACACCGGCGCGGCCATCCGGCCGACAAAGGGGGCGGGGGCTAGAGGGGGGCCGGTGGGGTTTTGTGGGGGGTTTTTTCATCCGGGGGGGCCTGTCGCTGCGGCCGGATAAATCAGTCGGCGCTTAAAAAATTTCCGTCCGGCGCGGCCTGCCGCCGCGTGTGTGTGGGTGCGTTCCGGCCGGGCCCGCCCCTCACCGGCCAGATAATGACAAATTGTACCATAATAATTGAATTTATGCTAATTATATTTTTAAATTAAATTTTTTACATATAATAGATAATAGAATTATAATATTTTTATATATCTTAATAAAACAAGTGCTTGTGGGCCCCGGCCCATGTATTGATGTTTGTAGTACACAGTGCACAACACTCACACACGCACCAAAACGGACCGCACGCACGCCGCACACACAAAAAAACGGTAAAGTACATGAGTCTAGGGAGAAGTGACATGCGGGCAAGACGTGAAAACAACAGCACCAAACACAACACACGCATGCATGCTTGCACACACACCACACACACACACCACAACACACACACACACCACACAACACACACACACACACACACACCACACCCCACCACCCACACACACAACCCACAAAAAACAAACGGTAAGTACATGAGTCTAGGGATAAGTGACATCCGGCAAGCGTTAGGGAGAGTTTTTCCTGTCATTAAACTCAAAAACTGTTTTTAGAAAAAAACCCCCCTTTAAAATTTTATTAAAATCAACAGGGGATAAGCTTTTTTAACCAACCTACATTTTTTTGGATTTTTTTTTTATCCTATTTCATCAAAATTAAATTTTACATTTTCGGCCCCCAAAACAGCAGACACACAGACAGACACACGGTACCCCAATATATTTGAATATCATTATATATTATTAATAATGATTGTAGCCAGTGGGGTTTCCCAGAAAATTTAAAAAAAGGGGGGGCCAATATATAATATATATATATAAATATATATTTATATATATATATTTTAAATATATAAAATATTATATTATATATTAAAAATATATATAATAAACTTATATATAATTATATATTTAATATAATATATATAATATAATTATTATATATATATATTATTATATATATATATATAATATATAATTATAATATTTAAAATAAAATTTTTAATATAAACTATATATATAAAATATATATATATATTAATATTTTTTATTATTATTATATATATATATATATATTAATATAAAAATATATATATATAATATAATATATATATTATATATATAATAATAATGTAAAATAGAAAAATTTATTATAATTTTTCTTTGCCAAAGAAGGGCCTTTCCCCCCCCCCGGCACGCCACTGATTGTACAGTCACATGATTTTAATCAAAATCATTCAAATGATGTATGGGAAAAAATTTTTCTTTTTTTTTTCACCCAAAAATTTCTCTTTGTTCTGTTTTTTTTTATTGGATTTTTTAAAGCCATACACTGCACATGCGCCCTCACCAAAAAGTATTTTTGGCAACGGATTTATGTTTACACGACGGTGGTCTGACCTGTATGTATATTTTCATGAGGCGGGGCCGGTTGTTTTTTGTGGGTCCCTCCGGCGAATTTTTTAGGCCGGATAGGCCGCGCCGGTGTTAGTCCCGGCCGCTAAGGAAGTTTCAAAGAGGATGGGGACATGCGGATAAAAGCACCAAATTTTGTTCCCCGGCATTTACAGGGTCCTACTATGATTTTTAGAGGGGGACAAAAAATCCAATTTTTCCAGAAGCCCTTGACCCCTTTTTTGGATAACGGCTAATTTTTTATTAAAAAAATCTTGATGAAATAAGACGCCTTTAATGGCAAAAGAAATATTCCGAAATTAAACATCCACTAGTTTGTTATTTTTTTATCCCTTCTTATACTTAAAGATCACACTTTTAAATTTCCCGGGACAACCGTTCTATTACAATGGAATACAATGGAACCCCTCTGGTCATTTGATGTTAGAGTCCCGGGATGGTGCTGCTGTGGTACACCCCTCCCAGGGGGATGGCTACTACTTTTTGACGATTAGCAAGGGGGTTTTTTTTCCCCCAATCTGAGGAACTGGAAACCTCTAAGAGTAGTTTGGTAGGGGAAGGTACCTGGACAACATATCAAAAATCACCAAGAGAAAGGGGGGGAAAGGTGTAAAAGGGAAGGGGGCAGGCCAGCCCAAGGTCCAGGAAATTTGGGCCCGATTCCTGCGTGCCCCAAAAACAAGGTAAATCTTCCAGTTCCTATCAGAGAAGATTGTATCCACTCCCTTTCCCAGAAGGGAAAGCGGGGCTTTGAACACGGGGCCCTCGAGTCTCAGTGCACTGACCACTCGTGCCGCCATGTGACCACAAAAGAGGCAGACACAAAAATTTTGTGGCCATCTAAAGAGCCCTAGAGAGGGATGCAAAATGTTGGGTACGCACCGGGGTAGACGTTTTTGTCATCCTCATCGGAAGTATCACTTTCTAGCCAAGTATCCATCGGCTGACATCGGGTCCCCTTCGGCAGTGGCAAGAATTTCCCTTTCCTACACATAATGCCACCTGTATACTTGGGCAAAGAGAATCCACAGCGCTATCAGTTTTTCCACAGCTTCACAGGGTGTGATACGACTTTTTTCTTTTTTTGGGAAAAGGGGGGAAAAAGTCGGTTTGGGAAGCAGGGGGGCCTACCGAAGTCACAGATGCCTTCAACTTCATCGTAGAACACCACTGCACAAACACCGTGGTTTTCCAGGGTTCCAGAGCGGGAACGTTCACAGTCGTATATATGACAAGACCAGCCCTCTGGTGCGGTAAATGAAGCAAGAAAGGAATGTTCTGCCGAAAAAAAAGAACGATGGAGAACATTCCCCCAATCAACAGGCCCTGCGCACCACCAAGCGTGCAGTGACCAGGCTGGCATCTGGACAAAACCCGTCACCCCGGGCCCAAAAAACAGACACCAATGGAAGGTGCGTTTGGGAAATGGGTGCAGAAACAAAGTCCCGGTCCCGTCTGGGGGCCGCAGCCCGCGGCAGCAAAAAGGCTGAAATGAAAATTGTAAGTGTGCCGCAAAAGTGCGCAGGTTGTGGCGGGGGATGTTATGCAAGAAAGCCAGCTGGAAATCACCGAACTTGGGAGCGCAAATGTAAGTAGACACATAATTACAATTTGAATCAACGATTGGATACTGGGGCTTAACAAAGACATGGGATTTCCCGCAGGGGACAGGGAAAAAACTGTTTTGTATAATGACTTTAAAGAATACTTTTTTTTCATAATGACCGTCGTAGATTAACCCTTTCATTTTGAATTGCAAAGGGGTATTTTTAATTCGTGTTCTGCTAAAAACTACATGGGATTTTTGCGATGTCCGCAGGGAGTTTAAAATCGAATAAATATTAATTTTTGTTTTTTGACAGCCATTGGGAAAATTTTTTGGAGTTATTTAAATAATATAAAAAGATAACTGCACCAATAAAAAATTATCCTTAGGGCTTTCTTTTAAAAAACCCATTTACCCTAATTTCCACATGCGAAAAGTCAAAAAAAAAGAAGCGTTCCTTATACCATCTGAGTGATGGGATCATTTTTCCCCTCCAAATCAAGCTAGGGGCCCTTTGAGTGCCTGAAAAAATTTTTTGCTTTTATCCCGGGATGTCCCCATCTTTCACTAACGCCGGGCTATGTGTTGTTCCGGCTTATACGGACCTCAAGGGAGAAAGAAAACGATCAATTTTTAGAAGGGAACCATAATACGTTATAGGAATGTATTTTTATTTAAAAATGCTTACCATATATGTACACACATACAAAACTCACATCTTAATAGCATGTTTCCCCATATATATTTTCAACATCAAAGGTCCCTACGTGTGCCCCACTAAGTATATACATAAAACATCCATACGTAAATCCTAAGAATAGAACTATAAATGTAGATGCCAGTGTCAATGCACCTCAGGTAGTACATAGTCAGTTTCCCTCAAGCACCTACACCCCACTTTTGCTGTTTAGAGAGAGAGAGAGAGAGGAAAAGGAGAGAGAGAGGAGAGAGAGAGAGAGAGAGGGGAAAGGGGAGAGAGAGAGAGAGAGGGAAAGAGAGGGGGAAGAGAGAGAGAGAGGAGAGAGAGAGGTGGTTTCGTAATGTTGAAATGTATGTAAAAAAATGATGAATATGGGAAATAAAAATGAATGCCCAAAGATGTTCTCAACTTGTTGTAATGTTCCAGAAGCTTGATGAGCCCCCCCGTGGTGTCGGGGGGCGCTACCGGGGCCTGAGGTGCTGGGGAAAGGGCTGCCCGTGGAAAAAAACGAGCTTCCCCCCCCCAAGGGAGTCGGGGCACTCATGGACAGTTTGGGAGAAGGTGTGTGAAGGAGGAGCTGGTGGGGTGTGTGTGTGTGTGTGTGGGTGTGTGGTGTGTTTGTGTGTGTTGTGTGTGTGTTGTATGTGTTTTCATTTTTATAAAGGGCCAAAATATTTAGATTTTAATAAAGGGCCCCTTTCCCTTTGTCTTTTTTTAAATTTAGGGGTTTTTTTTTATGTTCGTGGGGGTAGGAATGTCCTTTTCCCTTTGAGTACTTTTAAAAGTTGTGAATTTTGTGTGTGGCGTGTGCGTGTGCGTGTGCTTGCGTGTGCGGTGCGTGTGAGGTGAGTGTGGGTGAGTGTGGGTCTTTAGAGGGTGTTTTCCTTGTTCCGGAAACTTTAAAAGTTCTTTCCGTCGCACAGGGCACCTAAACCCCGTTGTGTGCTTTTTAAACCATGTGGAACCCCACATCCACTGCGATTTTGATTGGGTAGGGTAGTTTTTTTATTTTTTTTTACTGTTTTAAAATTTTTTTATCTTTTTTATTTTTTTTTGGGTTTAGGCTTTTTAAATGCGCAAAAAATTTTTTATAATTTGTATTTTTTCTTTTTTAAAACAAAATTTTGTATCCGTTTTTTAGGCTGATGAGGCTTAGAAACCGAAACTTTCAAAAAAACAATCAAGATGTTTCTACCCGCGTGGTTTTATCTTAAAAGACTCGTTTCCCTCAGGAGAAAGTTTTGCCTTCTCTCTCTCTCTCTCTCTTCTTCTTCTTCTCTTCCCCTCTCTCTCTCTCTCTCTTCTCTCCTCTCTCTCCCCTTCTCTCTTCTCTCTCTTATTTTATATTTATATAATATATTAGGGTGGCCCTTGTATGTATGTAAATTTAAATTTTTGAGAAATTTTATTTTCCAAACCCCGGATATATGTTCTATGTTAAAAAATACTATTGAGAAAATTTTCAGCTGAATCTTTTCACGAAAAGAGTTGCACACGCCTCCCCAAATTTTTCCCCCTGGCCCGGCCCGGCCCCCCCTCAGTGAGGTTTAGCCGCTCGAAGGCGGGGTATCTGCTTGCGGGCCCCTCACTGGGGCCCGGTGGGGGCCCCGGGGTGCGTTTCCCCGCGGGTCCGGGAAGGCCTTCCGGGGTCCCCACACTTAAGGGGGAACTAAAGGGTTTCTATCCTTTGTGGTTATCCTTTGAACTTTGGATGAGGAAAACCCCTCTTTCCGCGGGGTCATTCCCCACGCGAGGTTTCCCGGGACGATCTGAAGGCCGCTGGAACCCCCGTCCATCGCCAGGGTCCGGTGGCAGATCGGGAAGGCCTCATCCAGGTTAGTTCCCGGAAAAGTGGAGAGTCGTCCCACTGACGAAGTCTTCATGGGGGGATTCGGCCGACTTTTTTGGAACGTGATCTTTTCGGAGCCGGTCCTCCCGTAAAATTTCCTTGGGGTTAGGGCCGAACCATGGCGTTTTTGGTCTCGCAGGACAGTCGGGTCGAAGAAGGACACCCCAACCCAGTTCTTCTGCACGTACCCGTGGTTGACAGTTTCACAGCGCGACGCCCCGATCTCGGGGTCGATTTGTGTAGGTCCCGGGGGCCTTGAGGGTTCGAGGTCGAGCGGGGGCTTGAACCGAGAAAGAACCCTCAATCCAGGCCTTTCGTAGACCGGACGACGAAGGGCACAACCGCGGGGTCCCGTCCCCCTTTTCGTCAAGCGGAACGGCCCGGAAATCCAAAATCTTGAAGGGAGAGGACTTTTGACATCCATTGGCCCGGGCATTTTCTCCCGGGCAGGGATCGAATTCCACCGGGAGGGCACCACCCAGAAAATGATGACAATTTTTACCAAAATTTCCCGTAGCATCGCGAAAGGGCCTCACCTCTTTAAGGACTTGAAGAGTCCATCGAAGAGCCTCATCCTGAGTCCCCTAGAACAGTCGCCACTTCCCCCACCATGATTCCCCCGGGCCCAAGTCCTCCGTCGTGCTTCCCATGAGGTTTTTAAAGGTTTGAAGAGCAGATGCTCGGGGGATGAGGAACACCCCGAAAAACGGACGAACACCGCATGACCACAGCTCCAGGATATGGGGACGACGGCGAAAGCAGCAGGGCTTCCCCATTTTTTGTTCGATGAGGACACAGGCCCCGTTTTTTTTGCGGCCCGGGGTTTGGTGCCGTGGGGCGAAGGGAACCCGATACCTGATCCGCGACTCCCCATGTCTCCGGGCCGGACCACCGCGCCCCCATGCTCCCCCTCCCGGCCCCTTTCCCCCTTTTCGACGGCGAGCAGTTTTGGGGGCCCCCAACCGGAAATGATGATCGGGAGACGGTCCCCAAAGTTCTTTGGGGGTCAGGTCCATCACGAGCTTCACCAGGGACCACACGGAGTTCCGCCCAAAAACCTCTTGACTTTGAGGCATGGCCGACGATGTTTCAAGCGTTGGGGTCGGATGGATGAGGGTTGATGTTTAGCTTTCGACTTCTGGCCTAGGGAACGTGCCCGGGTTCGCAGCACGTAGTCGCGGAAAGATCGGTCAGCTTGGTTCGATCCAGGTGCGCCAGTGTGGAAGACGATTTTTTCGTGGCCCCCTTCGCCCCCTTCGCAGGACTCGCTTCCAACTGTCCGTATTTTTTCATCTGAGGGCAACAGCTGAAGTGTTGGACTGGACGCGGCGAGGACCGAGCTGCGCCACAGATGAGGAAGCGGCAGCCCCTTTTTGTTTGGGGGGAGAAAGCAGCGGCCCTTTTTCCCAAACGAAGAGATTTGCCCCGTCTCCTGAGCAGCAAGGCGGAACGCGCCGCCCCTCCTTTCCCCGACTCCTGGGGCCCCCTTGGGCGAGGAGGAACTCTTTGTCCTCCCGGTTTGGTCATCATGGGCAGGCATTCCCGTTGCCCCGTCGAAAAGGTGTCGAGAAAATACCTCAAAATCCTTTTCTTTCGAGATTTGAGCCTCCGATCGCCGATGCGACCCTTTTTTTGAGGAGCCGTACTCCCGATGGGCTTTTTCAATTTTGGGGACAATGTTTTCTTTTGGATCATTGGGGTCCCGCCATATCCCAAAAATGAGCCCCCTGGGGGTCAGGCCAGGTGACATCGCGGAGATTATCTTTTTTTAGCGTAGACGGTGGGG
This sequence comes from Chionoecetes opilio, assembly GCA_016584305.1. Lineage (NCBI taxonomy): Eukaryota > Metazoa > Arthropoda > Malacostraca > Decapoda > Majidae > Chionoecetes > Chionoecetes opilio. Next base: position 9,787 of record JACEEZ010016734.1, read on the forward strand.
GAACGACCCCGAAACCCTTTTTGGGAAGGGAGTTTGGAGCCAATTACCCCCGTTTGGGGAACCCCAAAAAAAATCTTTGTCCTAGTCGCCATATCAAAAATGAAAAAGAAAGGAGAATATGTTAGAACTTAATTTTTGGGCAAGTAGAATCGAATTCGGAAGGGAAAAAATTGTGAAAAAAGGGGGAGGAAATGGAGTATGTTCCAATAACACCCGACCCGTCGAACGGTCACAGAGGGAAAAAATTTGGGTCATGTGTGAACATCTTCCTACACCCAATTCCTAAAAAAAATTTGGGTGATTTCCACTTGAAGGGAACAAAAACCCGGGTAGGAACAAAACAATTCAACTTTTGTTTTTTTTAAAGGGCCACCTAAATATATATAATATTATATATATATAATATTGCAATTGACAAAAAAATTATGTTTTTTTTTTTGTTTTAAATTGAACCTTTTTTATGAACTGAAAACCTACAAAAAAAAAAAAAAAAAAAAAAAAAAAAAAAATATATTAAAAAATATTTTATATATTTTTAATATAAAATTAAAAAAAATTATATATATATATATTATAATATATATATATATAATAATATTATATATTATATATATATAATAATTATAATTTCAACACAAAAAACAAACAAAAAATTTAAATTGCCAGGCAAAAACTACATAATAAACAAACTTTTAATGAAAGGCTACACATTTAAAAACAAAAAAAACTAACTATACCAGGCTACACCTCATCATCATATTATAAAAACCCTCTCCGTGTTTAAAAAGGGGGGGGGCAGGGGGAGAGGTCAGGAAAAAGAGAACAAACAGAGAAATAGTAAAAAATCACCCTGTGAATGGGTCACACAGCCTTTCACTCTCCCATTCAACCCTCAGAAAACATGACTTCCCCCCAACGCAAATTTTTTCCCATCAACACAAGTCGCTTTACCTGAGTGTGAGCTACAACAAAAAAATAAAAAAATGAAAAAATTAAACACA
>JACEEZ010016735.1:0-21332 GCA_016584305.1 Chionoecetes opilio
TTTGGGCTTAGGGAGAAAGGGAAATTTGGGGGTGGGCACTTCGCCCACCCCCCCACCAAAAAGTAATAGGAAGTAGGCCAGTGAAGTAATAGGACTGAAGTAATAAGACAGAAGTAACTCTGAAGTAATAGGAAGTAGGCTAGTGAAGTAATAGGACTGAAGTAATAGGACAGAAGTAACTCTGAAGTAATAGGACAGAAGTAACTTGAAGTAATAGGACAGAATTAACTCTGAAGTATAGGAAGTAGGCTACTGAAGTAATAGGACTGAAGTAATAGTACTGAAGTAATAGGACTGAAGTAAAAGAAACCGTCGTCAGTCGTGCGTTCGTTTCGATATCTTTCTTTTTTCATGCAAATATCTCCGCGTAAAATAATAAAAAAAATAACAATTCTCGCTAATAATAAAAAAAGAAAAAAAAAAAGTGATCGAATCATCCCCAAAATGACCTTAAAACCTTCCCCTGGTCGAATTTTTTCCCACAAATGTGCCATATGAGGGGATTGCGCCACTGGGGGCGGAACCTATAGCGGACACACACACCGACGTATACACTTTCGATTATATTATTATAGACGAGTATACAAGTGTTTGTGGACCCTTCGGACCCATGTATTGATGTTTGTAGAAATAGTATATGTTAGACAACAATGGCTTTGCAAAATACAATCGTTAAGTTGCTGTCGTCGGTCACTGGTCAAAGGTGCCCCCTCGGGGTAGACCACCTACCACCCCCAGTAGCCTGCCTCCCCCCAGTTTCAATGAAATAAGTTTTTCGTAGCATTTGTACATTATTCATTGTCCATATGAACTGGTATGTCAAACAGTTTTAAAGTATATTGAGGCGTGCTACGTCCTTTGATGAACAACAACGTGTCCCTTGCGGTCAGGGGCCCAGGCGGAATCGCCACACTTTTGCCGAAATTGAGAATAGTGTTAGAAAAGCAGAATATAGAAACGTTTTTCTCCTTTTGATTGCAAAGTGGAGGCAAGTCACTGCACTTCCGTGACCTTGGCGGGTAGCTGGGTCAGCGCGGGGCAGGTAGCGGTGGAGGGAGGCAGGGCGTGGACGCGGTGGACCATGTGGAACAGGCATGGTTGTGGGGACGTGGGGCAGCGGGTGGAGCAAGTGACCACACAAGAGGCAGGATTGAGAAAACATTTGGGCCTATCTGAATTTTTTTTTTTATATAAAAATATAAGAATATAAGAAAATAAGGAAGCTACAAGAGGCCGTGAGACCTACACGTGGTAGTTCCTGTTACTTAACAGTACCTGTGGAATTTTGTCACATACATATATTTAATATGAGGCTTACCTAATCAATCAAACCCATGTCTATCTCCCGACACATTACCCAGCTAATCAAAATAACTAGGTACTTATCGGTGGATAGTGGGTTTAGATGGGCTGTAGGCTCGTATAATACTGCATGACGTGTGATCCCAAGTGGTCGCCGGGATCGAAGCCGCCCGTGAATGACTGAAGCGGGGGCTGGAGACTAGTGTTTTCGATATCAGGGGCGTCAGAAGGGTTTTCACACCAAGTTATCCATGACGCGAGGCTATAATCACTTGTGCGAATTTTAACACAGTCCAATTGTCCTTACACTATATGTACCCCTTAAAACGTATGAAACAAAATCTCTTCTTTAAATCAAGAAGAGATATTAACTCGATGGAGGTGTGGAGTAAATTTGTACTTGTGGGACAGAGCACGTATATATTAACAATAATGTTATCCTCACGGATGCCTGGAGTGTACTGATTCTCCAAGGGGGCGGCTGCGATCGCCGCACAAATCCTACCTACACGTTGTCAATCTGGTGGCGGCGAGGCGCACCCCTACCAATACCTGCCACGAATACAGCAGGATAGGAACAAATATTATGACGACTCCCCAAATAGCCAGTCGCTCCAATCAAGGTGCTAATTATAAGGTGCAAATGCTTAATATTACTGGAATGTTAATTAATATTATCCCAGTACTTATCATTTACTTACTTACCTTAAACATACCCATTACCCTTATAATTATATATACATCCCTACTAAACACTCCCCCTATGACGAGCGGAAAATACCTCCTCACAAGGGGCGGGGGGAAACAAAACCACCACTTACCAATTATGAGAGGGGGGTTTGATGGATTTTTCCCCACACTGGGGCGGCGAATACTGAATTCTGCTTCATGTGACATCACCCAGGCCACATAGCGCCGGAAATTTGATAGTGTTTCGGCACTTGGTCTTTAGCTATTTTAAAATTAACAGCTCTGATAGAAGTACCAGTGAATATGCTGACATATACTTGATCGGGGGAGAGTTTTCTCCTGATGTTATAGTATCCCCAGTATAGTCATCCCCATTGACCGCAAATGGTTTTAGGAGCTCATTATCAGCGGGAGTTCAGGGGACCTAGATAGGAGACTAGTCTACACTCAGATCTATTAAATTTAATAGAGATTTGAGGTAAATTTGACTGCTGTCTACCATGATTTATCCAAAATTGACACCTGATATGGGCTAGTATTGTAGCCTTTCCCCCATGTAATGAGTTCCTATGATATTCTTCCCCAACAATTAGAAAGATGATGGCGTTTGGGAATTATATGGACGGCAGGTGATATTTGGAAGATCAGTTTTAAAATTTTCGACCTCGACACCTAATTATGCCCTCATGATCAAGGTAAGACCTAATAATATGGTAAATTTGTTCCTATGGGGGCGGGGGCTGAGGCCAAAGCTGATATTCCTCAGGAAATACCTGCTTCTGTATTTTTTCTGATCCAAAACTTCGAAGGATCAGAGCTATCCCTTTTAATGGATTTGAAGACCCAAATTAGTAGTCTTAATTAGTTTGCTCAGTAAGGAAAACCTTTCTATGTCTATCACAGGATCTGGGATCAATTCTGGTTCCCTTATTATATATACAGATATGTCTGGCTGAGTGGAAACCTGTATATGCATATTATTACACTCTTTCAGCCAGGTAGGGCCTTTAAACAATAATCCTGTATTTAATTTGCGGGTAGAATTTCCTCGTGACACATTATTATTAGGATTTCCATTAGTGGCAATGTATTCATTATTAGCTGGAACATCACTTTCCTCTAATACCTGACTAATTGGTTTGGGCAAGAAAGTGGTTCCTATTCTGGTAATTAGTACGGTTGTGCATGACTAGGAATACTCTCCTGTTGTTCGCTTGGTGAGATGGGGATGGGCCCCCATTATTACCTTACCACCAGCATATTTCAACCTAGAGACGTTATGTATTTTGATGACCTTCCTTAGGTAACGCCCGAAATAATCAGCTATTATTAATTGGAAGGGACCATCAACGTCTTCGAAGGTATTACTAACTAGTTTAACACCATTATCCCTCAGCATTTCAGCTGTCTTTTTTAGTCCATTAACAGTTAAACTGATACCAATATTATTTACTACTACAGCAGCTACCCTACATTTATATCTTCCTAATTGGACTAGGAGTTGAAGTATGTCAAAGGTTTGAGCCTCATTATTGGCAAGAAAACCTGAAGTGGCAAAATTCACTTTATTAATTATGGGTAGTTGTAATATTTCAACTATCTCCCTGCTTATGAAGGATCGTTGTGCACCACTGTCAAACATGGTCTTTACATTGACTGAATGACCATTATGGGTCACATTCAAATCCGCAGTGGGAACAGCTGCTGAACTACTCTTATTAGTGACTGCCGTTTTAACTACTGTAGGGTCTGAGTTATTATCACTGTTAGGACAAAGAGCGATGTTTTATGAATAGATTGTTTACTTTTCCTACAAGTTCTTAAGTTTAAAAGGGCATGCTTTGAAGCATGTTTACCACGGAGAGAGGTTAAGCAATTACCAAGGGCATTAACCTTTCAACCTCTGTGTAACAATCTGAATATATTTTACATGTGGAGGTGGATGTCCCCCCTCACATAAGACACCTTATTTTTTCGTACTTCATTAAAGTAGCCCTGGATGTAGGGATTGTATCTATTATTTGAGTAGGTCAAGTAGTTTACTGGTAGGCTGAGAAGTTTGAATCTTAATTACAGGCTGTTTGATTTGCGTAACAGGCGCAGGATAAATACCCACAAACGAGAGATCTTTAAACTCTGAGGGTGGCTGATATAGCTGATTACCCTCAGGCGTAATAATCGTGATCTCCCTGTGGGGGGGTATTTGTTTAATACCTTGCAAACTTTGGGTTAAAGAAGCTATAGCTGTTGATGGAATATGAGCACACTCCAGTACTCCCTCATATTCAATTACTTTATCGAGATATCTTTGACATTCGTGTTCATGATTGATAACACATTGCCGAATCATTTCTTTATCCCCAGCTTGTCTTAATTGAACTTCATATTGGAAGTAAACCTCCTCATATTTATTCCATTGCTCATTTAACAATGGTAGACCTGTCTTTAAATTAATATAATCAATAGGAATTGCCTTAATTGCGTCCTCACACATATTATAAATTCGTGTCAGCATTGCTAACTTAGCTGATAATAAGTGCTTAGCTAACTTCGCCATGATTTAGTTGATTAACTCAAATAAAATATTAAATGCAGGATTATGTTACTATATATAATTGTTAGTTGATACTTAATTGTATTATAAGTGCGGGAAGCGCTGTTGGCTGGCCTAACAAGGCGCATAACCAGGCCTATGACCAACCACCACTTAAACTATTACAACTAACTAGTCTACATAACCTCTGACGTTATCTACTACCTGGAGTATGGTAGTTACCCGGCTGAGTCATTCCTGACGCCGCAAAACAGCCCGCCTCCAGCCTCATAACCAGCAATTATGGTAGGCTCATAATTATACGCCTCACAACGACCATCTTGAATCACATGAACATCAATATTCCTCTACTCGGTACACCAATGGGGGAAATTTTTGTCACATACATATATTTAATATGAGGTTTTTAAACCTAATCAATAAAAACCCATGTCTATCTCCCGAAAACATTACCCAGCAAATCAACTAACTGGATACATATCGGTGGATAGGGGGTTTGAAATGGGCTGTGGGCTTGTATTTAATACTGCATGACGTGTGATCCGAAGTGGTCGCCGGGATCGAGGCCGCCGTGAATGACTGAAGGGGGGCTGGAGACTAGGTTTCGATTGGGCGTCTAAAGGGTTTTCACACCAAGTTATCCATGACGCGAGGCTAAATCACTTGTGCTAAATTTTTAACACAGCCCTATTGTCTTTACACTATATGTTCAAATTAGCGTATGTACAAAATCTCCTCTTTATATTCAAAGAAGAGATATTAACTCGATGGAGGTGTGGAGTGAACTTGTACTTGTAGACAAGCACGTATATATTAACAATAGATGTTATCCTCACGGATGCCTGGAGTGTACTGATTCTCCGAGTGGGCGGCTGCGATCGCCGCACAAATCCTACCTACACGTGTCAATCGTGGTAGCGGCGAGGCGCATCCCTACCAATACCTGCCACGAATACACGCAGGATAGGAACAAATATTATGACGACTACCAATAGCCAGTCGCCACAATCAAGGTGCTAATTATAAGGTGCAAATGCTTAATATTACTGGGAATGTTAATTAATATTATCCCAGCACTTATTATTTACTTACATTACCTTAAAACATACCCATTCCATTTAATTATAAAATATCCCTACTCACACTCCCCTATGACGAGCGGAAAATTCCTCACTCACAAGGGGGGGGGGGAAACAAAACCACCACTCTACCAATTATGAGAGGGTGGTTGATGGATGATAATTTCCACACTACCTACATCCACCTTTCATCCCCATCCATGACATACAAATCCATAGCATGTCAAGGAAAAGTAAAATAAAGTTCATAGAAACGGTAAAATTTATCTTATCACTACTAATTCAGTAAAAACTGGGTTTCAATGTGATTCCTGTGTTGGGTTGACTTTTTAGGTGATCATAGTTTGAACTCACTACCTGGTCGGAGTGAAATGGCTGATGTAGGCGGAGATAAGAAAGTATGATTTTTTCTGATATTCCAAATTTTGATCCCAAGGTTCATGGGGATTAGGTTTTTTCATTTGTCGAAGTCGATAGTTTTGGTTCATATCGATGCTGCCCCTGTAGTATATATGGTGGTGAAGTGTCGTGCCAAATTTCAGCTCATTCCATTAGGTTTAGGGTTTGCGCACTTTCGCCCGTATATCGGGCTGCAGTCAAATTCCGTGAAATCCCTTTTTTGAAATAATTTTTTTTTTTCTTTCTTAGGTAAAATGGCGGCCCACTAGAAAGTCTTCGCAGATTGGTTGCTCGACAAGGCTCCAGAACCAGACATCCCTTGGTGCTCGCTTGCCCTCGCGGGAGCAAGTGTTCCTTTTTTTCATGTATCAGCACCCCCGTATTCAAGAAAAATGTCCCTGATTCCGTGTCGGCAACGAGTGAGAAGCTGAAGGCCATCTGGGGCAAGGCGAGGCTGACAACGAAAACCGACGCGAAAATTAGGAAGAACGTCAAAAATCTGTTCGAGGAGTACCAAGCCCCGAAGAAGGTCGGAACAGGATAAATGACGGGCAGAGCTGAAGCGGAAAATTTGGAAGGGCGACCTGGAAGATCTTTTCGACATCTCCGCCCCAGACGTTCTTGAAAGGAGGGATATCTTGGATGAGGACAAAAGCTTCCTCATTCGCAGGAGAAGATCGTTCCAGTTCGTCCATGGCCGGCGTCGATGTCGCCGAAGTGGCGAAAGAAAAGAGAAAAAGGAAGCCCCTAAAACGTTGGAAAACCGCAAGCGGAAGCAGGAAGCTGAAACGGAAGCCTACTGGGGGAGTCCCTATCCGCGATCTGGCCTTTCCTCATCGTCTACTACATCGTCGGAAGATGAGGACGGCGACTTCAAGGCACCGGCAACAAAAATACCCCGGCGAGCACCAACCCAAAAAAGCTGTCCCTAAATATCGAGCTAACGTCGGCCTGGGACCGAGAAGGGGTGTCCGTGCGTCAGGCTCGAGGCTTTCATCGCGACAGCGAAGGACTTGGGGCCCCGATGTCAGTCAGCTTGTCATTTCGCCGAGCACTGTCCATCGTTCAAGGACCAGGAACAGGATACACTTGACATCAACTGGAAAGGGAGGCCTTCAAGGATCCTCCTCCGTTGGTTCTCCACGGGACGGCAAATACTACCGAAAGCGACTTCGAAATGGCCTTCAGAGGACCGCATTGCCGTGGTTACGACCGGGCAGAACTTCGAGGAGATCCTGGGAGTCCCCGTCGCCCAAGATGGAACGGGTAAGAAGTCGCAAGGACGGTTTCCAGGAGGTCGAGCGAGTCGGTGCCAGGGAGCAGATCATTGGCCTTTCCTTCGATACGACGGCCTCGAACAGCGGCATGCTCGCAGGCGCCTGTGTACACCTTTAAAATCTCCTCGGTCGCTCCCCGCTCTGGCTGGCATGCCGGCACCACGTACTGGAGGTTGTCTTGAAGCACGTCTTCGAAAAGTGCTGCGGCCCTTCCAATGGTCCGAGATCCCAACCTTCAAGCGCTTCCCGTCACGCTGGAATCCCTTGATCGTGGATCGTACCGCACATTGAATGATGAGGAGCCACTTTGGGGAACGCCTTGAGCTGCCCCGCGTACAGATGGTATGTTCCTGCAAACAGTTTTCTCCATGACGGAAGCAACCCACGAGAGGACTACGATGAACCCACCGACTGTGCCTCCTTTCCTCGGGGGAAGCGAGGGACAGATCCGATTCTGAGCTCCCGGTGCCTACCACCAAGCAAGGTGGATGGCCAAGGCCAAAATACGCCGTCAAGATGGGCCTCTTCGCCGACCAGTTGGAGCTGCCAGCTCGCATTCAACGAGGGGCCCCCGTCAAGTGGCGCTGTTCGTCAGCTCTTGTACATCAAACACTGTCACGAGGCACTGATTCCGGAGTACGCTCCAAAGAACGATCTGGAGCTCCTGCAGGCCCCCCAACGAGTATCCTGACAAGGAAGTCGGCGCAGAGGGGACCAGGGCTCTGTCTCGCACCTCTGGTATGTATCTTTTAGAAAACCTGATCGCGCTGGCTTTCTTCGACGACCGAGTCGAGGATGGGGAGAAAAAGCGGATGCTGGAGAACCTGGTAAGGCCTGCGTCCAAGAAAGCAATTGAAGAGGCTCTAGGGGGAAAGGTTGAGAGTGACCAACACCACGACCCTGAGCGGCTTTTTCACCAGTCGCAGCAAGCGGCTGTTCGAGCTGCTGGGCGGATCGGAAAATAACACCCCCAGAACCTACTCGCGGACGAAGCATGAAGAACCGCGTCAGGCTCGAAAGGGGGTCAATGACAGCGCTGAGCGTGCGATCGCCCTCATCAAGCATTTTTCCGGCGCTGTAAAGGACGAGGGCCAGCGCCAGGGACCCTCCTGCGCGTCGTCAAGCACCACCGCAGTGAGGTTCCCAAGCGGACCCAAAAGGGCCCCCTGCTCGGCCTTTCCCTCTGGTGCAATAGAGGTGCGTCATGTAATCAGAGGTCCGATCAGGGGGTCGATCGACGAGGCACTGAAGAACCACGTCAGGCTCTGAAGGTGGTCAATGACGGCGCTGTGAAGGATGAGGGCCAGCTCCAGTACCTCCTGCGCGTCGACAAGCACTACAGCAGAGAGGTTCCCAAGCGGACCAAGGGCCCCCTGCTCGGCCTTCCTCCCTCTGAGTGCTACGGCAGTCATGTGCGCAACCTGTAAATTTTATTTGTTTTGTTGAAAGAGGTATCAATCGCATCCAGTTTAAATAATAAAACAGGGGAAAGTCGATATGGAGAAGTATCTGAACTTGTATTTTTCCCTATAATATGGAACACCCTAATGGTGATGTTTTTCAGTACAACATGTTCTTGACTTTCATATTTTGTGTACATCCAAGCAGGTGTTCATGAGGTGGCGAGTCAACGAGTAGGACGATGCACTTGTGGTTATCAGTGTGAGGAGTGTAGTCGGACTCATCTTGTGTGATATACGAGTGTGTATGTACATGTTTTTTTTTCCTTTTTCATGTGGCCGGAAATTGATTATGTATTCATCCTTATTTCGTGTGGTTTGTATTTTTAATCCTGACTATCATTGATATATTAAAGAATATGTACTGTGAATTAAATGACACACTAATAATGTGTAAAGGGAACTACAGATTAATAGTGTTTCGTGGTTTTGCGAATATGAAACACTGACTTGATAATATTATCTGGTTTGATGCAATAAAAACTAACATTGAAGATGACAAATGTGTGTGACAAGAGACTCAAGAGACAAACATTTTGCCGAAATCAATTATTGATTCTTTAAAGTGCTAGTAATGATAGTCCGTATTTGCTGACGGTAATTTTCGTAGTATTGTGAGCTTGTGTTAAGAACCAAACCATAAATTCGTCTTTCTTTATTGCAAACATTCATGCTCATAGATTGAATAGATAAATGAATATATGATGAATAATATGAGGGGCGAGTAAACAGGTGATTAATGAAGGTGGGTGGAGGTCCTGAGCGTGGGGTGTTGGCGTAGCGGTATTCGTCAGAGTCAACCCCGAGAAGGGATTTCTGGCCGCCTTGAAGAACTCGTGAGGGCTCGCGGGAATCGAAGCGGTTCTCAAGAGATCGCGGGAGGCGGAGGGGAACTCGGACTCGGTGGATTGGCGGCTGAACACCGCACTGCTGGGGCGGGAGGCCGGGCTGGTTCTGGGGGCGGTATAGACTCGCCTTTCGCGGGACTCAAGGGACTCAAAGGAAGACCTGCCGAACTCGCGGGACTCGAAGGACTCGAAGGACTCATTGGAGTCGGGGAAGCGAGCCTCGCCCTTATAGCTGACCTCAGCCAGGTAGCCGCTGTCGCCGTCGAAGCGGTAGGAGACCTGCTGCAGGCGGCCGTCGGGCAGCTGCACGGAGTAGGTCCCTTCGGTGTTTTCCAGGTTGCGGGCCTCCTAGTGGGCGAAGTCGTTGCGGGAGTCGTCGTCCCTCACGGCCCACCTGAAGTTATAATTGGGCCTGGCGGCGGAGGCGGCGGCGGCCAGGGCCAGGAGGATGGTCAGCTGTGGGCCAAACACGGACAGAGATTGCGTTACTACATATACAGTGTGTGGTCCCTATATTAAGGCCTGGTGGTGTTATTGTAATTATTATCGTTTATGTATCTCTATTTTTTTTTCTTATTCATTTTCTTATTATTATTGTCATAATTATAATCATTTATTACTTTATTGTATTCATAATTATCATTAATTACTTAATATGAAGGTTTCATCCCATTCATTATTGGTTTAGTGTACTTTGATGCAAATGTATTTTGTTCAGTCTAACTGTATCCTGTGTTACCTTTGTAACCAGTAAATGAAAGAGAGAGAAAGAGAGAATTAGAGAGAGAAAGTGAGAGTGAGAATGAATCCCATCGCACCTTAGTGTTCATGATGAATGTGTCGATCATGAGGGTCACAGCTCTCTTATATACACCAGCAGCAGCGTCCTGGGGCGAGTTTTTCAGGCCTCAGTAATAGATCCTATAATCCAGTTGACTGAAATGGAGGCATGTTTACATTGAATATTTTTGTATACGAAAGAAAAGTGAAATCGCTTGATAATACTCATGATGGGTCTTGTTTCATATACCATATATGGTAATTGGTAGTATTGCCCAGAACACTGGAATTAAAAGAACGTTATATATGATTCCTCCTATAAGGCTTGATTATATTATGGGAGGATACGAGTTTAGGGGATTTTCTAGGTTAAACAAGATAAAAGAAAACTTACAGCCTACTGACCGTCCTTCACACACACCACACACACACACGATGGATTTTTGTTATAATTGATATACCCTGAGTGCCCACTGCTACTAAAGGAAGTCGTAAGCACCTGACAACCTCGGTGGTCTGATCACTGAGTTCAAGGGGCACCTGCACATTCGATACTGACGGTAAACAGAACTCGCATACTGGTTCAGACTCCTGGAGTAAACAAAGTAGTTCCAGCTTCACGTCACAGTTATGGACTATGGCCACTTTGTTGGTTCAGAGATGGAAAGAATAGTAAAGGCGAAGTAGATGAGGAGCTGGCAATATATCCAAGCAATTTGAAGGAAGGAGGAGGCAGGAGCAGCTCAAACAAAACAGCCAAGGATGTAGCTGCGTGATTATGCCCAGCCTGGCTTAATATAATATCAGTTAGCTGTGTCTACAGCTGTAACCACTGCTATCAACGACTTTAACTGACCAAGATGGAAAACATAGGCTAACGAAATGCAACGGTACTGCCTTCTGAATAAGTATGAATATGAAAAGCTAGAAGCAGTACTCTCGGAGGGACAACTTGCGCATATCTAGGGCTTGAAGAGAACGAGACGGAGGTCTGAGTCTGAGGAAGTGCTGGAAGCCAAGATCGACTACAGCTGCTGACGAAATCAGTGTGAAAACTCAAACCAGATAAAATCTCAGTTACACTAGGGTGGGAAAGCCTAGGAGAAGGACGGTGGCCAGTGATTTGTGAGATTTTGTCATTGAAAAAAAAAAATGAAATAATGGTAACAAGAAAAAAGATCAAAGGTAGGCCACGGAAGGCGTACATAAATTGACGACTTAAACCCTAAGGGCCAAATGTTGAGTCTGGAAAGAAACATGAAGAGTGAAAAATGTTGTCCACAAGGGAGGGAAGTATACGGGCCTGGCTAAATAGTGTAGCAGGCCTCGCCCTGTGGTCATAAAATAATCCTGATGATCTACAAAAAGTAGGCATTACTTCTCCTGATTGGAAAAAAAACCTTTTTAAAACTGACTATTTAATTCAGGTTCTAGGGACTGTGCTGGAACCAGCACACGATCTATGAACAATACTACACTCACAGTGAAAGAATATTTACCCTGGACCAGTATAGCAACAACACAATACACTCACACTGAACAATACTAACCCGTTGTCAGGGAATGAACATCAAAAATGAACTCACACGAACAATAATCAACCCTGGCTATGTACACCACAATACAATATTAACCTGTGCCATATATATCCCACCAACTGTTTATTGATGTTCTATCTCCAATGTATATCAAGTCAAAAGCTTTTATCAGTAGATTTGTTTAACCACTAAAAAGCTATTGGATTGTCTTTGTTTTTGTGAAACAAAATGCAATGATGCTGGACATGAAATACATGAGGACAGCATGAACATTTTGGTTTGACCTGTGTTTAAAAAAACAGATGCAAATTAAGTAGATTCAAGTCGGTGGGTATCCTTTGCTAGTCAAAACGGATATTTGCTTCAAGTTTGGAGAACGATAAGAAATAACTATGAACCTCTGTACTATTAATTATAATAGATAGGAGGAGTGTAGTTTCGATCAGAATTGGTAATCAGCATGTTACATCAATCCCTCACACTCAAGGTATGCAAAGTAAAACATTTTGATGAACTAGATGATTTTTATTTACCAACTAACCACGCAATGATTATGCACATATAACTTTGTGGTGATTTAATACTATACTATCACTATGCCTTATGTTCCATATGTTTCTGTTAGTGGTGATGATAATGTGTCTGTGGTGTTCCCTACAGAAAGTTAATGATCTTGGCATAGCTGTGTGACAGAGCTAACAGGACCTAAACAGACAAGAATTTTTATGGCAGAAAATTGGGTGGAGGTTTGTAAAAACAATCAAGTAGTTATGTTAATGGTTAGATTAGGTGAGATGTGCTGTGGAAAATTTACAACACATAAACAACTATATACTATTTTCTAGGGTTCCCCATTAGTTAGCATTGTGTTGTAGTGTTAGAAATACTTGATTATGATGCATTATTCTCTGTGTACACTGTGGGCTACATGAACAACTGAAATTCAATAGTACAGGTAATATACCCAATGTAAATACAAATGCATGCTAAATGTAAGCAGGAAGTTGTGAAAAACCAGGTAAAGGAAAGCTGAGAAAAATGTGAGTTGGTATGAAAGGACCATTGATTGTAGGCAAGGTCAAATGGGATAATAGCAAAATATAGATGAATTAATATCTGTTGATGATATATCAGGAACTAAAGCAAATTGATGAGCCTGGCTACAAGCCCTTCCACAATATAAGAGGGAAAACATATCTAAAAAAGAGTAATAATGCCATCTTAGAGTGGTATGATAATCAGTGTTGGCAAGTAAGAAAAGAATATCACAAAGCCAGCATAAGTACAATTTGCATAGGAATAGGGTAATTTTCAAACTATGATTGAGAAAAGCAAAAAGATCAAAAGGGAATTAAAAAAAGAGGAAAATCTAAAGAAGGAAAAAACTTAATAAAGGAACTTAGAAAAAACAAAAAGTTGTGATTACTAAAGCATACTGTAAAATACTAAATGGCAAAAAAGAACCCCCCCCCCAGTAAGATTCCCATTACACTAACAAAAAAGTCTGAGCATTTTAAACAGGCTTGCCAGTGATGGGACAGTATTCTAACATCGCAATAAACAACAATCATCGATTATGATTACAAACACTGACCCCTTACCAATACTTAAAGACCCCTAACTGAGGAAGACGTGAGAGAAAAAATTACAAGAAACTAAAGAACAAAAGCCCAGCAACTGACATGATGTTAAACCCGTCGGGTGACCAAGGACGTATATATCGTCGGCAGGGCTGTTTACTCCAGTGCCAGCGACTTATATATACGTCGGCATAATTAAAAATTCATTTCGGCAAAACTATTCAACTTATTATTTCCATTCCACCATAGGGTGACACATGAACCCTTTGACGATGTGGCAAGCAGTATACATGTGGTAATATGCACTTACACCAAGTGGTCGAGTTGAGTCGAGTCAATTTGGAGAGTATAGTCATAACGAGTGAAGACTCGTTGTGATTCGAATTGACTATTACTAACTCGAATTGTTTGGTGTAAAACGAACTCCTCTCACGAATTGTTTGGTTGTAAAACCGATCCTCTCGCGAAATGTTTGTGTAAAACGAATCCTCTCTCGAATTGTTTGTGTAAAAACGAATGCTTATATTTTCCATTCCACATAGGGTGACACATGCACCCTTTGGAGCGATGTGGCAACGTATAGCCATGGGATAATTACGTACCTACACCAAGGGGGTCGAGTCGAATCGAGTGGAGTGCGAAGTCAAGGAGAGTATTGTCATGAACGAGTGAAGACCTCATTGTGATTCCAAATTGACTCGGAACTCGACTCGAATTGTTTGGTGTAAACGAATCCTACGGTGTGCATAGGTAATATAGGGATAAGGATTGAGGTGTTTCGTATGTTTGTCACCACGAGCGCTTTATGGTCGCGTACCAGAAAGCGAACTTTGACAGACCCTGAGTTAGTTGAAGAAATTTTTAGGGAGAACATAAGTGACTTTGATTCTGACGACTCTTTTGACGACTCTTGTGATGACCGGGACTTACGTCAATCATCAGAAAACGTCGTCGAGTGGTGAAGAGAGTGAGGTTTTTAAACCCTCGCCACGCAAGATGGTTGTACGATGTTGTACGGGAAGGCATCGACGGCTATGCGTTCGCCATCCACCTTCAAGGCGATGATGAAGAGGAAGTGAACGAACCCCAGACATCACGGTGCCCACATGGCTCGACAGTCCAGGGCCATGCAACGAACATCCATTACCAGGAAATCCACTCAGAACAAAGCGAATGAAAGTGAGTGGTGTGTGCATCTTATCACCCAAGGGTTCTTACCCCTGCCCCTCTCTTCCCGCTGATGCCGACATGCCGTCTCACCTAATCACCTGACACACCAACACCTCTTCCTCAACATCCCCACAAACCTGGTCGAGTTGCGGATGCAGAACAGGGAAATGAAGGGGAAGCAGCAATCGTCCCAGCGTAGGGCTTCACGTGGTGGGGCCGCCGCAGGGGAGGGTAATATTCATGCACATCAACGACGTGCCTGACCGCGAATCGACGAACACAGGATTGGGAGTGAAAACTGACTTTGTGTGGGAGTGGGAGGAGGAGATTATAGCTCACCCCAACCATTAACCCCGTCCTCGACGAGGCCAATCGCAGGGGTCAATGTCCTGAATCACTCCTGAGTCATTTTATGCAGATTATTTATATAAATTCTTCCCAGTGGCCCTCATAGAAAACAATAGTGGGCTAACAACTCTACAATCATTCAGATATGGGGGCGAAGGTGCAGACAACATACAACTCGACGTTCCATTGGAAGGATATTGAATGTCAAGGACTTTTACTCCTTCACATTTGTGTCGTCTTCTGATGGGAGTGGTATAAAAAAAAGTCTTAATGCAAGAAAGTATTGGTTCAACGACCCCTTAGCGGCTACCCCCATTTTTGGCCAAATAATGTCAAAAAACGGTTCTACGATATCATGGGGAACTTGCATTGCTTGATAACTCGATCCTGCCTATGATAGAGAAAAACTGGACGGTATGAGAAGGATTAGGCTTGTTTTTGACACCTAGGGGCAAGTTCTCGTCATCATTCAATCCCCACCAGAAAACTTCGTGATCGACGAGAGCTTGGTATTGTGCCGAGGCAATCTCAGTTTCCGCCAATTTTCATACCAAGCAACGTCCACCGTTTTGGCTTCAAAACTCTTTGTGATGTTGCGCCTGTCAAAAGGGGTACATACCAGGATATGCTTCTCTACACTGGCCAGCAAACAGAGATAGTGAGGACCAGGAAATATGGAGTCTCAGGTGAAAAGTGGTCAAGGGCCATGTGATTGGGAGGTACTTGGGCGAGGCCATATATTGTACCATTGACAAACTGGTATACAGCCCCCTACTCGTGATTACCTTCTTCAAGCGCGACACAGTGTTTGTGGTACCGTCAAGAGGGGCCGAAACCCACATGCCAACATCCCCCGTGTCAAGAAAGGCGCGAGTGCACTATTTCACAACCAAAACATCATCGCCATGTCATGGATAGACAAAAGAGATGTAAACCCGCTCTTAGTGTCCATCGACCATTCATGCCAGACTCAAAATCATAGGACTACAAGGAGAAGAAATACATCGAACAAACCTTGAAGCGGGTGAGCGGACTATAACTAAATATGAGACAGGAGGACAAATCTGTGCCATGATTTCAAGTGCTGAGTGTGCTAGGAAGAACAATGAAATGGTATAAGAAGTGTTTTTCACCTCCTTGATATGACGATTCTCAACAGCCACATTTCTCTACACTCTGAAGACAGGGGAAAAATCAATACTTAGAAGAGGTTCGTTATCGAGGTGGTGCGTAGTTGTCTTGGCCCCACACAACACGTTCAGGAGTGACACAAACGCCCTCACAGACCATTGCAGGGCCGTTCAAGAGTATACACCCGCGCTTTGTTTGGAGTCTGGCACTTTCATGTCTCAAACAACCCGGCCACGGGAACACAAACGGTTCCACAACGACGGTGCCACGTCTGCCAGGCAAACCACACGATATGCCAAGAAGCGGAAGGACACGCGTTACCAGTGTGCAGTGACTGTAATGTAGGGCTTTGCCTGGGAGCCCTGCTTCAAAGAATATCATACATTAATTCCATTTACTGATAAGAGGGGAGATGTATGTCGAGTAGTGAAATAAAACGTCCCAATGACATTGTAATATACTGTAATAAATTAAGTTAATGAAAATTATTATTAGATTTGAAAATGTTATTGTAGTCTGTATACTTCAAGGGTTGAAATGTAGTCATGCATCACACGTAAACAATAAACTCTTAGGATAAAAAAACCGAAATATAGCAAAAATGTCATAGCTAAATTTTGACATGAAAAATAAAATTTGTAAGGGGTGTTTGTCTGTATATTTGTTTAATTTACCATAAGGGACCACAAATAAAAAAAAAAAAAAAAAATTTAAACTAAAAAAATATCGAAAATCGGGCCAGCCACTGGCGTGGGTCATATGTCAAAAATTGGCCAGCCACCCGACGGGTTTAAATGAATATATTAAAAGTTACTCAGGCACATCTGTTCCCTCTATATGTCAAGCTACTTAATAAGATACTTGATAGTGGTTATCATGCCATCGAGTGGCTGGTTGGTATGATAGTGCCACTCTATAAGAACAAAGGAGACATTCTAGACGAACAATAATTACCGCGGGGATCACCGGCTTGCTGCCTGGGCCAAAATGGGTCACCTCTATACTCAATCGATAGGACTGACTAAATATTTATAATATAAGCAATATATAATGAAAAACAAGCTGGTTTTAGGCATGGAGTACTATACCTTTAGACCATATAATTTTTGCTTACAATGCATAATGAAATTGTTCAACTAGAGCAAAAAAAAGAAGCTTTTTGTTTATTTGTGGAATACAAGAAAGCCTTTGAATGGTGTGGCGTGAGGGTTTATGGTACAAGCTAGTGAGTAGAAAGTTGAAGGGAAAAAACACAAAAAAAAAAAAACACAAAAAAATAATGAATGTAATCAGAAATATGTATAGTAAACATCAAAGTCTTGTGTAATGTTAAACCAAGATGATGTCTAATACATTTGTATGGAAACATTGGGAGTAAGGGCAAGGGGTAAATTTGTCGCCCTGCTTTTCGCTTTTACATTAATGATATGAAAGTAAATTACTTAAGGTAACTGCAATTTCTAGGATTTTGGTCATGTTTGATTAAAACTCGTAGTTCAAACTTTTTGTTCTAATGTACGAGATGATACAATATATGTGTGACAGGAAGAAGGAATGAGCAGGCTCTGATTGCATTGTATACTTACTGTAATGGGTGAAAATTAAAGATTAATTGTAACAAAACAAAAAAGTGGTGTTCAGAGGGGAAAATCTCATCTCAAGTAATTATAAATTTGGAATTTGGTTATGAAATATGTTGAGGTGGTTAGAAGATTACACAGTACCTTGGTGATTGTATTTAACTTACAATGGCAGGTTCCGTAAAGGAAGCGGATATGAAAGAAACAAGCAACAAGAGCAATGTATTCAATAAAGTAATGGAGAAATTTTGACTTGCAGGTTGAAGCAGTTGGATTACTAAATTACCATGGTTATGTTACTCAGTTACGAATATGCAGCTAGATTTGGGGAGATTATATGATTAGAGAGCTAGAGTAATTACTCTTAAAATTCTTAAAACAGATGTTGTGTGTTCTTAAAAACGCTAGCAAATGGATATGGTATAATGAACTTGGAGGTACCCAGTGGAAATTCATTGAAGTGCCGAATGTTAGGTTATGGTCTCGGCTAATTTCAGGTTAAAAACACTAAAATTATGCTATATACTGTATCAAGTTTGTCTGCATTGGATATGTTAGGGTTATACACTTCCCATGGTTGCTTGCAATTAAGAATAATAGATGTAATCAGTGTGCTTATGTCAGGAATGTGGTTATCACAAAATGTGCCAAAACTTTATGGTTAGGAAAGCAGTTGAAGTAGTGAGATTAAAGATCAGTGGATTACTGCCTGGCATCATAATTTATCAACAAAAACTTTATGTAGTAACTACATATATTTAAGACTGATTTATGGTTGGAGTTGTAACCTCGTCAAAACTACGAAAGTATTCGCATCCAGGTAATAGATCAGAACAAGCAACAATAAACTACCAATAAATTGGGTAGATACACCGGTGTAAACAGAGAAGATGCGTCTTTGCTAGCAAGTGTTGCTAATGTTGTCGGAGATGAATTTCATGTCTTTCGAGTGTACTAACGAGAAATGTAATGCTGCGGGATATGTATATCCGAAAATTACTACACCAATTAGGCAAACGCATTTTAAGTATGTTGCGTGTATGCAAAGTACCAGTGTGAATGGTTTTGAAGAGCGGTCATATTCATTCAGATCAATTTTCAGCATGTTTAGATAGGCTAAACAAGTGTATCTGGGGTATGATAGTTTTATTTATTTATATTTTTCTAGATCACTAGTTATGGAAATGACAATTGGATTTCACCTAAACTTTCACTTACGTAAGTCTACTTATCTGTATGGTCGATTAGAAACGTTCTAAAAATGTCATGCCAAATGTATTGTATCCTTATAAGAGCTGTGCTCCATATTTTATTTAGAAATTCCTGAGCAATAATAAAATGCTTTCTAGTTCTATATATTCAACACACACACAAACACCACACACAACACACAACACACACACACAAACAAAACACACACACACACCACACACACCGTATTCAGTATAATGGGTACCGTTATGAACATATGTTCCATATGATGATTATCAGGGTACCTCGTATATAGTGGTTGCGGTCGTTGGTGCGCAGTCGCGAGTCGAGTAAAGTTAGAAACAACTCGAACCAGTGAACGTACTAGTGCTTTGACAGCGCGGCAACCGCGGTCGTTGAGCTTTTACAGCGTAAATTGATCGTGACCTTCAGTATACTGTTATTATATAGGTTTATATTGAGTAAATGTTGTATAATTCAATTATACAGTCAGAAGCAAATCATTAACCAAAAACACGGCTCTGTCTGCCGGTGGTAGCAAGTACATGAGGAGCGCAGTAGCGGAGGAAGTTGGTGTTCGGTCGCGAGCGAATACAGTTTCTGATAAATTGAATTCTGGCAGAGTTTGGATAGCTGACAACCGGTTGTTCAACACAGTGGATTATTTTAGATCAAACTCCCCTTCAGAATTATTCAATCGACATGGGACCAACGCGTTACCACAGGGACGCTTATTGCGATTTTTTTAAGCCGTACTCTCATCAAAAATGAATTTACAGTTTATACACACTAAGAAAAATGGTGCAGGAAAGATGCAAATTTGACATTTAGGGTGCAAAATCCGCTTGCCGGGCGGAAGGTGAACTTTTGCACCTCTAAAGGTACTTGTAGGGTGTGTAGTGTCCCCTTTTATAGCTTTATAGCTTTGACGTTAACTCGACGGGCTCCACAATCCTGGCTATTACGCTGCCACCACCCACAATAAGTGGGAAAAAATATATAAGATTAAGAAAATATGTAAGTACTAATGGGTCTGAATAAACAACTCGTTATCAGAAAATCAGTATATTGACACTTTACTGATTCACCAGTAATTTACTTCCCTCCTTCTTAACCTAATGTCTTTCAACACAAATACATACTTAATACTATAACAACGACACGACGCGACTCTCAGCTCGTGCTCAAAGCGTAACCCTATAACTCCTTCACCCTAAATCACTGAGTAAATTTCCCGTCACACTGATTCTTTGTGTAGCTTTCCCGTCACACTGGTTCTCTGTGTAACTTTCCCGTCACACTGATTCTCTGAGTAAAGTATCAATACCCACACACTCTAGCTATGAAACAAAGCCTTAGCTGTATCCTGGTGTATCCAGCCAGGGTCATCCACTCAGCTCCCACAGCTCACAGCTGTTCCACACGCTCACCGCTGCTCACCCCGCCGGCTTCACACCGCCACCTTCACACCGCTCCCTAAACCCCTATAAATAACATATGGCCATGAGCTTTCATGCTATAACAGATAAATAATCAATCTTCTCTGCATCCCTACCAACACATTTCCCCGCTCATACCTTGAACAGGGTTGATAAGCCACACCTCCCCACACGTCTTACCACCTGGAGACGTGGACAGAGACAACTAATATGGCTACCTGCCTTCCTCCTCGACTGGCCTGCTGACGTCAGCAGCTATCGTCGGCACAAAATATCGTCGAAAAATATATATATATATATAGTGATTCAGAACTGAGCAGTGAAGGAAAATGACGCATTTAATTACTCGACATTTTTATATTACTTTACCCCTTCCCACTCAACGTAAACTCTTCGTCAATCATGAGTCAAAAGTTTTAACCCTTTTTCTCGCGTTACAGGTGCAAACATAGAAAGGTGCAAAACTTGCACCTTTCTTGATATTTATGCAAGGCGGATGGGCCAGGAAAATAATTATATAAAATATTTTTCTGTTGTTATTATCAATATTATTATTATTATCATTATTATTATTATCATTTCTATATATTTTTTGTATTTCTATTATCCTCATTATTATCAATATCATTATAATTCATCATTGATATTTATATCACTATCATTATTTTTTTTATCATTATAATTGATATCATTACCTCCGCCAACGAAGTTGGTTTGGTTATGTTTTCACCCCGATCTGTCTGTCTGTCTCTCTGTCTGTCTGTCTGTCTGTCTGTCTGTTTGTTGGTGTACAGGATGTCTCGAAAAGTTATGAATAGATTTGGACCAAACTCGGTATACCAAGTTTATTTGGTATAAGGAAGAACTGATTTAATTTTGGATGAAATTTATTGACAACTGTTGCCATGGCAACCAATTGATGAAAAAATTAGGCAGGGGGGGAAA
>JACEEZ010016737.1:0-11557 GCA_016584305.1 Chionoecetes opilio
TTTTTTATTTTTTTGTATGGGAAGTCTGGTAAGGGGGGAGGGCCCAGGGGGGTGGCGGTGGAGGAGGAGGTTTTGGGGGGGGCGGGGGGGTGGGTTAAATGAGGTAGCAACAGGAGACCGCCGCCCGCCAACCCCACCCAGAACACCCTAGTAGACATTTTGACGGGTGGTACCCGGTCTTTTCTAAAATCACACCCCCTTCACTTCACCGATCATGTACGGGAAAAAGGAAACGGAGAGGTGTTCTTTCTTACTTTCCATTTTTTTCATTATCGATATCACATTAAAATAAATTTTATTTGTACCTCTTATTCTATACTGTTGAGCATTTTCGTCTTTTATCAATTTTTTTGTTATAAATTATGTAACAAAGAAGAGAGAGAGAGAGGAGAGAAAAGGGAGAGAGAAGGAGAGAGGGGAGAGAGAAGAGAGAGGTTAAGCGCTGCTTATCGTTTTTTTTGTTCATTTTGGAACATCATTTTTCAAAATGCTATAATAACCCTTATTGTATCCATGAAAATTCACGATCGTTCATTTTCAGCTTTTTAATCCTCACCTGTTTATTTTATCCCTTCCGGTTATTGGGTGTTTTGCAAAACTGTAATTTTTTCTTTTTTTGCCAAACTGGAAGGTCCGTGGATTCCGAGGGATGTCGGGTGATCTGCCCAAAGGGTCGGCGGGGGTAGTGCCAGGGCGGGGTTAAGGGCCCGGGTTCCCCCTTTAGCCGCTTCTACGGCCGCCGTTTCCCGTACACCGCCCAACAATGACGTCACCATAACACTGCTTAGGGGTTTTTGTTGTGGTCTGGGCACGTTTTGCACCTCCCTGGCGGCACCGCCAAACGGGAGAGATAATTTTTTTTTTAACTTTGTACGGCGCCCGTACCAGCGGTTATGGCGATGCGGCGACTTTTTTTTTGTACGCCCCTTTTTTTGGGCGGTGAACGGCATCGGCGCCGTAGCAAGCGGGGCTAGTGGGACCGGTTTCACCTTCCAATAGGGGTCTTTACAACGTCCCCCCTGCACTATACACACCACAACACAGGGGTCTCTTAACCCTTGAGACCCAAAACGTAATTTCTTTTGTAATTTGTGAAATTTAGACGTTTTTTTTAGAAATATAAGCAAAATTTTTATAGATATGAGCTGTTTAAAATCCTTGGAATAAAAATTTGGGATATGTAGTTACTTTTCGTAATTTTATAACACCCACACAATTTTTTTTTTATAGCAAAGGAAAAATCTGGGGGTGAAGGGGTTAAGCACTCGAATTGGTTTTTTTTTTTACCAAGAAAAAATTCCCTACAAAAATTTTGGGATAAAGGTTTCTAGTTTTCCTTATTTTTTCTAGGAAACATTCTCTCTATGAGCTTCCGTCGCAAATCATTACTTTTTTTTTGGGGATAATGACATGTTTGTTCCTAGGAGGAAAACAAGTTTTACGTCCCCCCCAACCCCTTCTTTTCTTGTGGCCTCCTTCGCCCTGTTCTTTCAAAACCGCGGAACTTTTTTAAGAGGGTTTTTGGGTTTTCTAGGGGGTTATAACGTGGGGTTAGGTTAGGTTAGGTTTTGCGAGTCAAAAGGTGGAGGTTTTAAAATTTTCATATCTCCTATAACTCTCCTTCCTATTGAAAACATATTTTATTCCCCCAAAAAATAGTGATTTGCGACGGGGGTCTTTAGAGAAAAATGTTTCCCAGAACCATTTAAAAAAACATAAAACATGCCCCCAAAATTTGGTAGGGAAATTTTTGGTCCTAGGTAAAAAATTTACCCTCGAATTTAACCGTTCATGATAACCCACGTGGGGAGGCTAATACGGGACTAAACGGGAACAAAAGGGTAGGATACTGTACTTCGCTTCTCGGGTGTATAATGACCCCCTGTATTTTTCCGTTACGCTTGTGGGGGCCCCCCGGGGGTTTTTTTTTTTTTTTTTTTTTTTTTTTTTTTTTTTTTGGGGGGGTTTAATGTTTCTTTTGCCGACATAAAACCCTCCCTTATTTTGTTTTCCTTTTTTATTTTTTTCTGGCCCCGGTGGGCGGGCGTGGTTTTCCTCCTTTTGTTTCCCCCCCAATTTTGGGGCCCCCCCCCCACCCGGCTGGGGGGTTTCCCCAATTGTGGTCCCCATATCCCGCCGATTAAAAAAAAAATTATTATTTTTTTATTATTTCCTAATTTTTTTAATTTTTTTACCAAACCCTATTAAATTTGGGAGTAACCATTTTGTTATTACCATGGGTTTATTTTATGTGAGGGCTAAATCTTTTTTATGGGCCCTAATTATATTTTATTTTATGGGGGGGGCCTGTCTGTGGTTTATTTGTTGGGGGGACGGGGGTGTTTTTTTATGTACTTTAGGGTGGTTTTGTGTCGTGCGGTACATACTGCGTTTTTTTTATTATACTTTTACTGTCTGTTTTTTAATTATGTTTTTTTATTTTTGGGTTTTGGGGGCGTTTCTTAGTTTGTTCCCGGTCGGAAATTGAAAACGGGAACGGGGTTTTAAATGTTTTCGTGACGTTTCGTTGTTTGTTGTTAGTGTAGGTTTTTTGTAGTGTAGTTTTTCTGGTCCCCGTAATATGTGGGGAAGGTATGTTTTAGGGTTGTGAATGTTTTACGGCCGTGTCGGTATTTTATGTGTGGGAAAGGAGCCCCCCCTTTGCCCGGGGTTTTTTTGGGTTGTTTTTGGTTTTGGGTTGGGGTTTTTTTTTTTTTTTTTTTTCCCTTTTTTTTTTTTTTTTTTTTAATCCCTAATTGTTTGTGGGGGGGGTGGGGGTTTTGTTTAGGTTACCCGTGGGAAGTTTTTTTTGTTTTTGGGGTTTTTGGTTTTTGGGTTTTGCTTTTTTTGGGGGGGCTGGGTTTTCGGTTTTTGTTTTGGTTTTTTTATTTTTGTTTTTTTGTTGTGTCGTTGGTGTTTGTTTGGTTTTTGGGTGTGTTTGGGGTTTGGGTTATTTTGGTCTTTTTGGGGTTTTCGTTTTTGGGGAAATTTTTTTTTGTGTTTTTTTTGGGGTTCGTTTTTTAGTTTGGGTTGGTTTTTGTCGTTTTTCGTTTTTTGGTTTTTTGAAAGGGGTTAGGGGTGTGTTTTTGGGGTGTCTTTTTTGTGTGGTTTTTTTAATGTCGGTTTTGTTTTTTTGTGGTGTAATGTTGGGTTTTTTTTTTTGTTTTTTTGGTTGTTTTTTTGTGGGGGGGTGTGTTTTTTTGGGTTGGTTTTGGTTTTTGGGGTTGTGCCCGGGTTTTTTTGGGGTGGTTGTTAGTATTGTTTTGGGTTGGGGTTTTTGGGAAGGTTGTTGCGCTGTATAGTGCAGTTTTAGGTGTTGCGCTGTATGGGTGCAGTGTTAGGTGTTGCGAGTATGGGGCCCAGTGTTGGGTTTTGTTGCTTTGTATATGCGGTTTTAGGTGTTGCGCTGTATAGTTGCAGTTTTTTGTTTTGCGATGTATGGGCCCAGTGTTAGGTGTTGCGTTTTTATAGTGCAGGTTAGGTTTGCCTTTTAGTGCAGTGTTGGGTTGTTGCGATGTATAGTGCAGTGTTGGGTTTGCGATGATATTTGCGGGGGTTTAGGGGTTGCGTTTTAATATTTGGCAGTTTTAGGTTTTGCGAGTAAAAGTGCAGTTTTAGGTTTGCGTGAAAGGGGCAGGTTGGTGTTGCATGAAAAGGCGTTTTAGGTGTTGCGATGTTTTAGTGCAGTGTTGGTTTTGCGATGATAGTGCAGTGTTAGGTTTTTTTGCGTTTTAAAATGCAGTTTGGGTTTGCGCTTGATAGTGCAGTGTTAGGGGGTTGCGGTAAAAGTGCAGTTTTTGGGTTTGTTGCGCTGTATAGTGCAGTGTTGGGTGTTGCGATTTTTAGTCAGTGTTAGGTGTTGGTGTATAGTGCAGGGGTTTTTTTAGGGGGTTGCGTGTAAGTGAAAGTGTAGGGTTGGGGCGTTAGTGCAGTGTTAGGTGTTGCGCTTTTAAAAGTGCAGGGTTAGGTGTTCCCGATGTATAGGGGCAGTGTTAGGTTTTGCGTTTGTATAGGGGCAGTGTTAGGTTTTGGCGATGTATGGGGCCCAGTGTTGGGTGTTGCGATGGATAGGCAGTGTTAGGTGTTGCGCTTTTATATTTAGTGTTAGGTTTTGCGCTGTTTTAGGGCCAGTGTTAGGTGTTGGATGTATAGTGCAGTTTTTGGGGTTTTGCGCTGTATAGTGCAGTGTTAGGTTTTGCGATGTATAGTGCAGTTTTTGGGTGTTGCGATGTATGGGCCGGGTGTTAGGTTTTCGCGCATAGTGCGTGTTAGGTTTTTGGCGCTTTTATAGTGCCGTGTTTAGGTTTTTGCGCTGTATAGTGCAGGTTAGGTGGGGCGCGTATAGTGGTGTTAGGTTTTTTGGCGATGTATAGTCCCCCCCGGGGTGTTGGGTGTTGCGCTGTATATGCAGGTTAGGTGTTGCGCTGTATAGGCAGTGTTAGGGTTCCCGATGTTTTAGTGCAGTGTTAGGTGTTGCAATATTTTATTTAAACCAAGTATAGAGCTGTGTTATAATTTTGCTTTCTTTAGATGTGAGTTACGAAATTATTTTTTTTCTTTTTTTGTAAAAAAAAACTACAAAAGCTTTAAAAAATTTCCGTTGTAAAGTGAAAAATATTTCCCAAAAAACCTATACATAAAAGGGAAACAATAAGATTTTTAAAAAATTTCACAATATACTTGTGCAATAGGGCGCCTTTGCCTCAAAGCCCTACGGGAATGTATATATACCACCTTTAAAACATTTTCCCCCTTTACCCTTGTAAAGATAAAAACTTTATATTTGGGATACAAGGTTTGCAAATTTCCCATATATAGCCCTCAGCAGAAAACCTTTTATTCCCTGCCGTTTTTTGCCCCACTCAAAAAAACGAGGGGAGAACGCAAACCGATCCTTTAAAAAGTGGAAAAGCATTCTCTCTCTCTCTCTCTCTCTCTCTCTCTCTCTCTCTCTCTCTCTCTCTCTCTCCTCCTCTCTCCCCTCTTTCTCTCTTCTCTCTCTCTCTCTCTCTCTCTCCCCCTCTCCTTTTATATTTTCATTCACCACCACCATCATCATCATCAAACAACACACTATCACAAATTTCAAAATATGTATAGTCCGCCCAAAGACCCCCAAAAACATAATGACTGAATATAGATTTTCTCCCAACACACAAACTTTATCAGATTGCCTTTATTTTATTACACCCCCCCCCCTCACACCCCACAGCCACACAAAACACACAACACAACACCACACACACACACCACACAACACACACCCCAAACACACAAAAACCACACAACACACACACACACACCACACACACACACACACACAAATCCTTTTAAAACAGTATATTTTCATTTCCCCGCCTTTGAAACAGTTTTTTTCATTTGGGTGGGGTAAGTGGAGGGCATGAATGGGTAAAGCCGCGGCCCGACTAAACAATCTTTCCATTTTCCCCCTTTGCCCCCTCGTTTTCCGTTTTTTTCCGTGGAACCCCTCCTTTTTGCGGCAAACAATAGCACTCTCATTTCCAAAGGGGCGCCATTTTCCCTTTTTTTTTTCGAATATTTACCCCTTTTCAGCATGTTTTTCGAATATTTTCTCGTGTTGGAAAATGTTTTGGGGTATATTTACTTTTTTTTTCCGCATGTTTGCTGTATATTTACCTTTATTTCAAACATTTTTTTGCGTATTATTTTTCCTTTTTTTTTGCGTTTTAAATTTTCCCCTTTTTCGTATATTTATCTCCCTTTTTTTGCGTATAAATTTTCCCCCTTGTTTTGCGTAAAATTACCTGTAGTTTTGGGGTATTTTTAACCTGTAGGGTTTTTCGTATATTTACCGTAGTTTTTTGGGTTTTAAATTTAAACCCTAGTTTTGCGTAAAATTTACCTGTAGTTTTGGTATATTTAAACCGTATTTTTTCGTATTTTTTACCCGTAGTTTTGCGTTAAAATTTCCCGTAGTTTTGCGTATATTTTTCCTGAGTTTTTGCGTTTTATTAACCTGTAGTTTTTCGATATTTTCCTGTAGTTTTTGGGGTAATTTACCGTAGTTTTGGTTATATTACCTTTGGGTTTTTCGTATATTTTCCCGTAGTTTTTTGCGTATTTTACCCTTTTTTTGGTATATTTACCCGTAGTTTTGCGTATTTTTTACCCGTAGTTTTGGGGTATATTTACCTGTAGTTTTTTTCGTATATTTACCTTGTTTGCGTAAAATTTCCTTTTAGTTTTTCGTATATTTTCCGTTTTTGGGGTATATTTACCTTGTTTTGGAAAATTTACCTGAGTTTTTTCGTATATTTACCTGTAGTTTTTCGTATATTTTCCTTTTTGCTTATATTTAACTCTTTTTTTGCGTTTTTTACCTGTAGTTTTTTCGTTATTTTTCCTGTAGTTTTTCGTATATTTTCCTTGTTTTTCGTTTTATTCACCTCTTTTTTCTGGTTTTATTTTTCCCGTAGTTTTTTCGTATATTTTTCCTGTTTTGGATATTCACCCCGGTTTTTGGGATAGTTACCTGTAGTTTTGCGTATATTTACCTTGTTTTTTTTTGGGAAAATTACCTTTTAGTTTTTTGTATGTTTAACCCGTAGTTTTGCGTATTTACCTGTAGTTTTTCGTAATTTACCCCTTTTTTTGCGTATATTTACCCGTAGTTTTGGGGTTATTTACCTGAAATTTTGCGTATTTTTTACCCCTTGTTTTGCGTTATTTACCTCTTTTTTTGCGTAGTTTTCCTCTTGTTTTTTCGTATATTTTCCCTTTTTTTGCGTATTTTACCGTAGTTTTGGTATATTTACCCTTTTTTTTGCGTTATTTACCCCTTGTTTTGCGTATATTTTCCTTGTTTTGCGTATATTTACGTAGTTTTGCGTATATTTAAACCCGTAGTTTTGGTATATTTTCCTCTTGGTTTTTCCCTTATATTTACCTGTTTTTTGGGATATTTACTGTAGTTTGGGTTTTATTTACCTGTGGGTTTTCGGGAATTTCCTTTTGTTTTTGCGTATATTTAACCCCTTGTTTTGCGTAGATTTTCCTCCTTTTTTTGGTTTTATTTTAAACCCCCCTTTTTTGCGATAAATTTCCCGTAGTTTTGGTATATTTACCTTGGGTTTTGCGTATTTTTTAAACCCCTTTTTTTTGGTAATTTAACCCCTTTTTTTTGCGTATATTTACCTGTAGTTTTGCGTAAAATTTTCCTTGTTTTTCGTATATTTACCCGTAGTTTTGCGGGATTTTTTACCTGTAGTTTGCGTAATTTCCTGAGTTTTGGGATATTTACCTTTTTTTGCGTATATTTACCTGGGAGTTTTTTCGTATATTTTCCCGTAGTTTGCGAATTTACCTCTTGTTTTTCGTTTTATTTTCCTCTTTTTTGCTTATTTTTTACCCTTTTTTGCGTATATTTTCCTCTTGGGTTTTGGGGTATATTACCCCTTTTTTTTGCGGAATTTACCTCTTGTTTTGGGTAATTTACCTCTTGTTTTGCGTATATTTACCGTGTTTTGCGTATATTTACCTTTTTTTGCGTATATTCACCTCTTTTTTTGCGTTTTATTTACCTGTTTGTTTTGCGATTTTACCGGGAGTTTTGGGGTTTTATTTACCTTGTTTTTGGGATATTTACCCGAAATTTTGGATATTTTCCTTGTTTTGCGTATATTTACCTTTTTTGCGTATATTTTCCGGGAGTTTTGCGTAGATTTAAACCCTTTTTTTGCGTTATTTACCTTGTTTTTGGGGATATTTACCGGGAGTTTTTTCGTAGATTTAAACCCGTGGGTTTTTCGTAATTTTCCCTTTTTTTGCGTATATTTACCCCCTTTTTTTGGTATATTTTCCTTGTTTGCGTATATTTACCTGTAGTTTTTCGTATATTTTCCTCTTGTTTTTTCGTTTTTTTACCTGTTTGGGTTTTTCGTATATTTACCTTTTTGCGTATATTTACCTCTTTTTTTGCCCTTTTATTTACCCGTAGTTTTTCGTATATTTTTCCTGTAGTTTTGGGGTATATTTTCCTTGTTTTGCGTATATTTTTCCTCTTGTTTTGCGTTTTATTTACCTCTTTTTTTGCGTATATTTCCCGTAGTTTTGCGTATATTTACCCGAGTTTGGTTTATTTAAACCCTTTTTTTGGTATATTTACCCCTTGGTTTTTCGTATATTTTTCCTTTGTTTTGCGTATATTTACCCCCTTTTTGTGAATTTAACCCCTTTTTTTGCGTATATAACCTGTAGTTTTTTCGAATTTTCCTTGTTTTGCGTTTTATTCACCTTGTTTTTCGTTATTTTTTCCCGTAGTTTTGCGTATATTTAACCCGTTTTGCGTATATGTAACTGTTTGTTTTGCGTTATTTTTCCTGTAGTTTTTTGTATATTTACCTGTAGTTTTGCGTATAAATTTTCCTGTAGTTTTTCCTATATTTTTCCCGGTGTTTTGCAAACGTAGATGATGCTTTTTCCCCAGTACCCCAATTTCACTTTAAATTTTCACCAAAAGGGACTTTCTATTTTATTTATACTTAAGTGTTTGTTTTCCCCCCAAAAAACACACAGGGGAAAACAACACAACACACACACACACACACACAAACACACACACACAAACACACCCCACACAAAACACAAAAACCCGCAAACACAGCTCAGCAAAAGCATAGCAACATAGCACAGCATAGTGATGTTCTGCTGATATCTGGACATTTTTTAAAGCTCTTGCCTTCCCCAGCAGGGTATTTACACGTGGCTGTAAAAAGTAATTTACCTGATCACACCTCCCCGCCAGAAATTTTCTCCCTTTCCCCTCCCAAAACCCTCCTCTCCCCTTTTTCACTTTCCCTCCCTCCCCTACTTCCCCCCCCCTACCCCTACTTTCCCCCCCATCCCCTACTTTCCCCCCCTATCCCCCACTTTTCCCCCCTATCCCCCTGAATTTTCCCTTTCCCTAAACCCCTATTTTCCCCCCCCCTTCCCCTTTCTTCCCCCCCTATCCCATAATTTCCCCCCCTACCCCCTACTTCCCTCCCTATCCAAAATTTCCCTTTCCCATCCATACTTCCCTCCCTATCCCCTACTTTCCCCACCCAACCTATATTTCCCCCCCAATCCCCCAAATTCCCCCCCTATCCCATACTTCCCCCCCATCCCCTTTCTTCCCTCCCTATCCCAAATTCCCTCCCTATCCCATACTTCCCCCTATCCCCAAATTCCCCACCATCCTATTTTTTCCCTCCTTTTCCCATACTTTCCCTTCCCCCCCTATCCCCCCTGCCTCTTTCCTCCACACCCCCTACTTCCCACCCCCATACCTACCTCTCTGGGCCCTTTAAACCAAAAAACCCGTCACGTTCCATTCAAAGTTTTTTAACACTTTTTTACGAGGGCTCATCAAAACATGGGACGTGCCCCCGGGAAAGTTTTAATTTAAAAAGTACGGGTTTCCCCGTGGGCCTTTGGGCTCATTAGCTGCGGGGTTTGGTTATGGACGCACGGGTTTTGCCTGAGGAAAAAAACGCAATGGGGTGGCAAAAAAAGCGAGGCGATGGACCCCCCGATGACCCAGAGCGCCATAAACTTTGTTTCCCTTTTAAAATTTGAGATATAATTTCGGCCCCCCAAAAAGGGGCGGCGAGGCATACATAAAAAGCCTTTCGGGCCGGGGGCCCCACACACGCAAAAAAATTATGCCGGGGGTGCAACGCGGGGTGTGGCCCCCAGGATGGGCCATGATGGTGAGGCGCGGCGACGTGCTCCTGCCTTTAGCGTGAGTGCGTGGGGTCGGGGCAGGACACCTCGAGGGGCGGGGGGCGGGTGTGGCGGGCCGGGGGGGGGGGAGGACACCCCCAGGGGCGGTTTGCGACCCGCGGGGGGGTGGGGGGATGAAAGGGGAAGAAGGAGGAAGCAGAAGAACAACAAAAAAACCTGTTGGTCCCCCACACCCGTCCCGGGTGGCGGGGGGGGGGGGTTTTGGGGGGGGCGGTTTTCCCCCCCCCGGTTGGGTTGGGCCCCCCGGGGGGGGGGGGCGGTTGGTGGGGCTGTTTAAGGGGGGTCCCCCTTGGGAGGGGGACCTTTTTTAAAATGGCTGGTGGGATTTAAAGTTAATAATTGGGTTTGGGCCTTACAAAGGGTCTGTGGGTAAAGTAGTATTTTCCCCAAAAAGTGGTTTTGAAAAAACTGCAGTATTTAAACCCCAAAAGGGGAGTGAGTAGATAAACGGGAGGGATTTAAACCCAAAAGAGAGTGTAGTAGATAAACGAGTATTTTAAACCCAAAAGAGAGGTAGTAGATAAAAAAGCAGTTTTTATTTAATCCCCAAAAGAGAAATTTAGTAGAAAAATGCAGTATTTAATCCCAAGAGAGAGTGTAGTAGATAAACTGCAGTATTCTAATCCCAAGAGAGAGTGTAGTAGATAATGCAGTTTTAATCCCAGAGAGGTGTAGTAGATAAACAACACTATCTAATCCCAAGAGAGAGTTGTATTTAGATAAACTACAGTATCTAATCCCAAGAGAAAGATGCAGGATAGTAAAGAATAGGCTAAGGTTCTCTTTCTCGAAGGAAATTTCTTGTAGGAAAAGATGAAAAACAAATTTTCCATCTCTGCCTTAAACATTTTGAGGCATTTCTGCCCACGTTTTTAAGCAAAATAATCGGTGCCGCCACACACAACAACACCCTCTAAAATCTGCATTTTTTATGTATTTTTATTTAATTTGATATATTTTTGTCAATCCGGACGGATTTTATGTATTCATCTAATATGGCCTTTGAAAGTGTTGTAAACATTTTTCGTACTGGGCAAAAGGTATTGGAGGAACCATACGTTGAAAAAAAAAAGGTTTGACTTTGTTTAACGAAAATGTTTTACCCACTATCTTCTATAAGGTGTTCTTGTTGTATTTGATCGATCGCCAGTAATCCTCAGCACTTATGTTATCTAAAGTTTAGATATTTTCAATACTTTAATTAGATTACATCGCTGCAGTTTTTCGACAGGAGGAATGGGAAATTTAATTATTGAAGTCTATCCCCGCAGGGATATTTCTCAACCGGGATTCATTGGTAATTTCCGTTGCACTTTTGGTGTTCTTTTTGTGACATTGTTCACCAAAAAACCTCGCGCAGCACTAAACATGGGATACACCAACGAAAAATTTTAATTTATAATTATGATTTTATTATTGAAAAAAGTCCATTAAACCAGTCAAGCTTGTTACCAGTTTCGAAGCTCGAGCCCCGGTAGGGGATTGAGGGGAAAAAAGGCGACTACTAGGAAGGAGGAAGGAAGGGTATAAAGAAGGGAAGGCATTGGGGTGTGTAGCATAATTTCCTTTCCAGCCCTTTTATGTTCCTTCCTGCTTCTTTCCTTTCTTTTAACCTCCCTTGTTTTCTTTCCCCCCTCTTGTTTTCTCTTCATATTTGCTTTCTTCCCGTCCTGTCTTCCTCTTACTTACCCTCACCTCCTCTCCCTTTCTCCCTTTTTCCTCCCTTTTTTTCCTTCCTTTTCCTTTTTCCCCTCCCCCCTTTTCCTTTTTTATTTTTCCACTCCCACCCCTT
>JACEEZ010016738.1:2500-15209 GCA_016584305.1 Chionoecetes opilio
CGATTTTCTTCTATATGTATATTGCATAGAAGCCTGATTCTGTAAAACATTGTATATAACCAAATAACCAAGTAGGTTATAGTTGAGGAGGCGAGGTAAATGCTACTCTATGATATTATATAGTCAATAACGAATGTTTAGAAGTTATCTATACCTAGGCAGTCATATTTTCCTGTTATTATTGTGTATCAATCAAATAGAAAGCCTGGAAGTGCAATGAGTCGACGCGTGAAGTCGTAATGTTTTGATTCAATCTCCCCGCCACAATCTCGCCGCCCACCACTCCCCGCCGCGGCGTGTCGCCTCCACAATTATAACCTACATTGTCGCAGCAACAAGCCGATTTCGGCATTCTTTATTCTTCGTTTTTCCAAGGCATTGCTTATTGTATTTTGACAAGCGTTTGCCAGAGCAGAGTACGTCTTAGAAAAAAAGTGTGAAAACGCCCAAATTTTTTCATGCCACAAAAACGTAAAAAATCTATTAAACTTTGCTACTCGGGCGAGAATTTTCATTAAAAATTGCTATTATAGAGCCTTCATCGTAATGATTCCCATATAAATTTGTAAAAAAGAAGAACTAATTTTTGGGGATTCAGATGCGGTGCATCAATGTTTATTTGCGAAAATTAAATTTTTGAAAAATATAGTCGCGGAGCCAAAAAACAGAAGACCAACTTTGAGTTAAAACTGCCAGCGACCACTGGCATTTCTCGAGTTGCAGTTCTCTCTAATTGAGGAAACCTTGATGTAGGGTGATGGGTAATGGGTGAGTGAATGGGTGGGGTGATGGGTAATGGGTGTGGGGTGATGGGTGACTGAATGGGTTTGGGGGTGATGGGTGATGGGTGAGGGAATGGTGGGGGGTGATGGGTAATGGGTGAGTGAATGGGTGTGTGGTGATGGGTAATGGGTGAGTGAATGAGTGGGGGGTGATGGGTAATGGGTGAGTGAATGGGTGGGGGGTGATGGTAATGGGTGAGTGAATGGGTGGTGGTGATGGTAATGGGTGAGTGAATGGGTGGGGGGTGATGGGTAATGGGTGAGTGAATGGGTGGGGGGTGATGGGTAATGGGTGAGTGAATGGGTGGGGGGTGATGGGTAATGGGTGGAGTGAATGGGGTGGGGGGTGATGGGTAATGGGTGAGTGAATGGGTGGGGGGAATACATACATTTCTACATCCATGATTTCAGGAAAGTTAGAAGGGGCTATCTGGAGAGTCCATGTTTGGTGGGCCGAAGGCCCACCAAACACAGGTGGTGGGCCAAAGGCACCACCAATAGCCCTCCGCAGGAGCTAGCCAAAAAGTCCGCCCGGAGGGCGGCTTTGCGGCTAGTAATATTATATATATATAATATATATATAATATATATATATATATATATTATATTATATATATATATATATATATATATATATATATATACATATATATATATATATATATATATCTTCTATATTAATATAAGCGAAAGTGTGTCTGTCTGTCTGTGTGTGTTTGTGTGTGGTATAGGTTCCGCCCCCCGTGCGCAAACACCTCATATGGCACATTTTTGGAATCAGGTTGACCAGGGAAGGTCATAAGCCCATTTATGAGATGATCCGATCACTTTTTTTTTTTTTTTTTTTAGCAGCCTATTAGCGAGAATTGTGAAAACAAAAGTGGGTTGCGAGAATTGAGGAAGCCTTGATGTAGGGTGATGGGTAATGGGTGAGTGAATGGGTGTGTGGTGATGGGTAATGGGTTGTGGGGTGATGGGTGAGTGAATGGGTGGGGGGTGATGGGTTGGGGGTGATGGGTGAGGGAATAGGTGGGGGGTGATGGGTAACGGGTGAGTGAATGGGTGTGTGGTGATGGGTAATGGGTGAGTGAATGGGTGGGGGGTGATGGGTAATGGGTGAGTGAATGGGTGGGGGGTGATGGGTAATGGGTGAGTGAATGGGTGGGGGGTAATGGGTGAGTGAATGGGTGGGGGGAATACATACATTTCTACATCCATGATTTCAGGAAAGTTAGAAGGGGCTATCTGGAGAGTCCATGTTTGGTGGGCCGAAGGCCCACCAAACACAGGTGGTGGGCCGAAGGCCCACCAATAGCCCTCCGCAGGAGCTAGCCAAAAAGTCCGCCCGGAGGGCGGCTTTGCGGCTAGTAGATAAATATTTTACTGAAATGCCACCGCCGCGTGGCTCCAGCGCCCAACTTCCTCCTCGCACACGCCACCTCCAGCAACAGCTTCGACAACACCGCGTCGAGGCTGTCAGGGAAGCGCGAGGGGAACCTGACGTGGCGGACCACCTCTTCACTCGCCAGGAACTGTCGTCGGCGAGAAAAAAAGGGCGCGACACAGCTGCAGGGACGGACGGCGTGACATACTCCATGCTCGCTCATGCCGGGCCTGACGGGGACGCCGCGCTGCTCGCCACGCTCAACGCGTCTTGGCTGGCAGGCCACCTGCCACCAGCGTGGAAGGAGGCCGATATTCAGCCCATCCCCAAGCCCAGGGAGCCCACCAAGCTCAGGCCTATCTCCCTCATCAGCTGCACGGCTAAAACAGCCGAGAGAATGGTGCTCTTGCGACTGCAGTGGCGCGTGGGAGCCCTCCACCCTCACGTGTTTGGCTTCACCCGCGGCGTGGGCACAGCTGACAGCCTCCTCACCCTGCTGACTCAGGCAACAACTGCCCCACAGTCACAGTCTTCCCTCGACCTTGAGAAAAGCGTTTCGAGCTGGCCATTTCCTCCACGCTATTCTCGCCACCCTCGCGAGGAAGGGGATCCGGGAAGACTGCTCGCCTGGCTCGAGGACTACCTCCAGCACCGTCGGGCCCAGAGTCAAGTTCCAGGGCCTCAAATCACGCTACAAGGACTGGAGAACGGGACGCCCCAGGGCGGCATCCTCAGCCCGTTCCTGTTCAACCTGCTGATGGAGGAGCTGGTCGCCTGCCCTTCCAGGCTGGCACCGTCCTGCTCAGCTACGCCGACGACCTGGCCCTCGTTGTCACCGGCGGGGTGACAGGCTTGCAAGACGCAGCGCGCTCTCGACCTCATCACCGGAAAGTGCGAGGAGCTGGCCTCAAGATCTCGGCGCAGAAGTCCCGGGCCATGACTATCAAGGCAGCCAACCCAGTCTGTCAGCTGCGCGCCAGGGCATCGGCCTGGGCCCGGACGGACTCCTACCTGTACCTCGGGGTGTGGCTCGACAGGCGGCTGTCGTTCACGGCGCAGCTTGACTACCTGAGGGAAAGGACGCAGGCCAGGCTGAACGTGATGCGGGCCATGACGCGCTTACGCCGGCGCCACCTTCTCTGTCCTCCGCCTGTACTATGTGCAGCCTGTGCGCTCCCTGGTGGATTTTGCGCCCCTGTCACCCACCCGCGCTCCCCCCACCCAGCAGAGCGGCTCGAGGGGGCTCCAAAAAAAGGGGCCCTGGGGCCTTTGCTGGGGGCTCCGAGATGGTCCCCCCCCGCGAAATGCAAGCAAGACCAGATTGGTGCCCCCCCCCACCAGGGGGCAGGGCATCAAGGGGCCTGTCGCGGGGGCCCAAGTTTTCCCGCCGCGACTTTGGAGGGCGTGGCGCGGGAGGAGACTCCGGCTGGCCAGACGAAGGGAAATTCGAGTGCCTGCGCGGCAACACTGGCTCATACACCTCGCTAGCCCCCACACCTCATTCACCGGGATAAAGGGGCGCGTGGGGGGGAGGCCGTTTTCCCCGCCCCCACCACAATGCTCCGCCCCCGTGGGGTGTGGGCGGTCTGGGGGGTTTTTGGTTATCCAAAGCAATGACAAATATAAGGAAAAATTTTGGGGGGAGAGAAGCCGTAAGAAGCCGGCCTTACGGCTTCTTGGGGCTTCTCTTTTCTTTTTTCGTGCCTCGCCAAAAACGGCTAAACAGGAGTGTTCGGGCCCCGCCCGCTCGGGTTTCACACTGAAAATTGTAAAAAAAAACCCCCTGACAAATTTGTACCGTCGAAAAAAGCCTTTAAAAAGTTACGTTTAACTGACTGACGATATTTTTAAGGGTTTCACAACCATATCCTTCACTTAAGGGGTTTTTTTGCTCCAAAAACCCCAAGGACTTTTAAAATAGGGAAAGGAAAAGAGGCGGGCACCTGCGGACATCATAGGGGGCGGGCTGGGTCGAGTTCCACATTAGTGCCCTTATTTTTTTTTTTAACTGCTGCCCCTGATGGAAAGGGCCCGGTAAAAGGAGGGATTTCTTTAACGGGCCCCTCATCTCCCCCGCCGTCCCCGGGGATTTTCCGCTTTGGGGGGTTGGGCTATTTATTTTTTGCTTGGAAATGGGGGGCGGGTTTTTCATTCTTGGCTTTTTTTGGGCATTAAATTAATCTCTCTCTCTCTCTCTCTCAGCTTAATAAATTAAACTTTTGGGGTTTTATGGGACTCAACAAATACTTTTTTCTAAATTTTAAAACTTTTTAGTTTTTTTAAAAACGGAAAAATATTGGAAAAGCAAACTACCTATTGGGAGCTAGAAAAAAGGATCACGTTCCCTCCTATCAAAAAAAGGATTTAAAAGGGGTTAAAAACAATTAAAGAAAAGAATTTTTATAAAAAATGTTTCGGCTTTTTTAAAAGCTGTAAATTTTTTTGTATCCGGAGTGGTACTAGTTTTCCATTGTCAGGGAAAATACCCCAGTACAAAAAGGAGCTAAAAGCCCTTTTAATTTCCCAAGAGCCAGAAAGACGGGTGCCAGACCCTCACGGGGGGGGTAAAAAGGGCCCTTAATTTGGGCAACTTTGCCTTCATCATCTTTAATTAGGGAAGCCCCACATTTTTTAAGTCTTGACTTTAAATTTATTTTTAATTGCCCCTTAAGTGTTTATTTTTTTCCCCCCATATGAAATACCCGTTGCATATGTTTTATATTTTACAGTATTTGAATGACTTTTAGTTCTTATTGTTTTAATGTTTAATTCATTTCCCCTTTTAATGTTTGGGTTTAAACTTTTTTTTTATGTTTTTTTTTTTTATTTGCGTGACTTTCAAGTTTTTTTTTTTAGTATATATTGCTAGAACATCTGTGATGAAAGGGTTTGATAGAAAACCATTTTTCAGGGAAAAAAATTTTTATTTTTTATTTACTCCCCCCCCCTACTCCTTCTCCCCGAGCCCCTTCTCCTTCACTTGGGTTTCGGTTTAACACTTCATGAAACCCGGCCCATACAAAACCTAAAACATAGACTGTTTTTACTATTGCAGTTTAAAAACCCTTCCCTAAAAGGGAATAGACCGCCCAGAAATTATTTTTTGTTTGTTCATACAGACAATAGTCATGTTCATAGTTCATCCAAAATTTTTTACCGATATTTGCCACCTTTTAGATAAACAGGCAAAAAATAAAAAGGGAAATGCAAAAAATAAAAAAATTTTTTGGGTTGATGTGAAATTTTATAGAAGTTTTATAAGGAAAAATTTAAAAATTTAAAAACCAAAAGCAAAAATTCCCAACTATACACTAAAAAAAAAAATGTTTTTTAAAACCTCAGTTTTTTAATCCCACAAAGGGCCAGGGGTAATCCCTGATTGGTCAAAATAATTGCAACCAAATTTAGCCAGTAAATACGATTAACATTAAATATTCAACAAATACAATTTCTCAAAACTAGTTTCATATTTTGTTTTTTCCTATAGGGCAAAAAACACTCTTGCCCCTAACCTAATCCTTTTTAATGCCCCAAAAACCGAACGATTAGGTATTACACTGATGCTCCTGTAATTTTTTCAAATTTTTAGTGTATAAAACAAAACCCTCGCTTTTCCCGGCCCCTTTATTAAAAAATACCGGCTTAACATTTTCCCTCTCCAGTCCGGTAAAATTCGGTTTTTACCGAATAATTTCAATATGCTTTTGTAGGGTTTCAAATTTTTTTTTAAATTGCCCTGTTTTCGTGTAGTATTTTTGTTTGGCTGCTTTGAAATGTAGTGTACAAACTTTCGCCCGATCTAACGGACAAATTTTCATGATACACGGAATTGGGTGGGAAATAGGGAATTTTCCCACCTCAAAAAACCGGGCACAATTTTTTTAATATGCGAAAGTTCGGATCACTGGGATAATTAAAACCTCGCATCCCCCTTTTCCCCCCCAATTTTTTTTCGTAAAAGCGAGAGTCCCTCATTTACACCATTAATTATATTTAAAAACATAAAAATCGGGCCCCACCCAAAAAAAACCATTAACCTTTTTTCATAAACATCCCTTTAAAACCCAAAAAATTACAGAAATACCCAAATATTTTTATATATATTTTAATATTAAAATATATAAAATTATAATATTTATATAAATAAAATATTTTAATATAAAAGGGTAAATTTTAAGAAAAGGGGGCTCCCCCCCCTATCTTCTTCTTATACCCAACAAGTTTTGGGGACATGGGGGGAAACCCGGGTTTTTTTTGGGTGGGGGAGACACACGGGGAAAATTGGGCCCCCAAAAAAAAAAAAATTTTCCATAAACTAGGGAAATTTCCCTATTTCTGACTTTATGGGGGCCCCCATTTTTTCCCTTTTTGGTGGGGTTTCCCCCCCCCAAAAACCCCGGTTTCCACCATGTCCCCAAGTTTGTTTTTTTATAAAAGAAGAAGATGGGGGTTGACCCTTTTTATTCAAAAGTGAAAAAACCTCTCCCGACCTAACCTAGCCCCCCCCCCTCGGCCCATCGGGCTTTTCACTAACCAAACCTGACCTGCCCCCTAACCAAACCCCCACTGGACTTGTTTTTCTCAAGAACCTGAAATTTAATATGGGCCGTGTACAAAGAAAGGGATCGGCACTCTTTAAAAATTTAAAACCCGATTTGTTAAGGACATTAATTAAAACATAGGGGCCAACTTTTGGGTCAGCTTCCCGGGTGGAGCCCTTGTTTTTAAAATTTTTCCCTCAACGCAATCCCTTTTCCTTTCCCACAATCCCTTTATCACACTTCTCCCTACCTTTAAATATTGTTCATGTCCTAAACAGTATGTAATGCTTTACTTAAGATATTTTGGGCAATTTTTTTGTGGGGGAAATTTGGGATAAATGGTAAAGGGTTTTTATGGTACTCCGTCCCCCGTCGGCGAGTTCCAACATTTTTACTTTCCCCAACAATTGTGAAGATCCCCAAAAACCAAAGTTGGAGAAATAA
Organism: Chionoecetes opilio; assembly: GCA_016584305.1. NCBI lineage: Eukaryota > Metazoa > Arthropoda > Malacostraca > Decapoda > Majidae > Chionoecetes > Chionoecetes opilio. The sequence continues at coordinate 9,652 of JACEEZ010016738.1, forward strand.
TAAATCGCAAAACGTTCCGGTCTGGTTTTGTTTGGGCAAAATTATTAAATTAAAAAAACAACGTCTTGTGTTAATTTTAAAAGACCCCGAGTGATTTCCCCAAAGACGACGCTTTTCCTATCCCATGTCATTCCATTTTAGCTCTTTTAGTGGGGTCCGAATTTTAAGCCCGTCTACAAAATGTAAAAATAAAGGCAAATTTTTCTGCCATATTATCGTGAAATTCGCAAAACTACTACGTCGCGCTGGGCCCTATCGTCCCTGAAAGAAAAATGACATTTTTTTCCCCTTTTTTTAAAAGTTGTCCTGTCGTTTCTTTTAACCTTTATATTTTTGTTCGGGGTTCTTAAGGTAGTCCATGTTTTCTATGTACCCCAAAATGTGTTTACTTGGTCCTGTTTTTTGAATTACTTTATTTCTACGCCGATACTCACTTTTCAGAATCTCGCCCTCCCCCCCCTATTTGTTGTTATCTCTTTGACTCACGGCAACAACCCGGGAAGAAGCCGGGGAAAAGCAAAGCCCGGGCTTTTCCTTTCTTATGGCTTCTTACGGCTTACCAGCTGGGCCAATCCTTAAAGCCCGGCTTCTTAAAAGTGCCTCGCCATAACAAAAACCCGCAAGCGGGCAAGAACCGGCTTCTTCCCGGCTTCTTCCCCAAAAATTTCCCTATAAAACTTTGATAAAAGGGGATTCTGCGCCCAATAGAAAATTGGGTGAAAAAATACGTGTTGGCCCCTTTGGTCCCCCTCTCACCCCTTAGTCGAGCGCATAACAAATTTTTCCCACACAGGGGATTTTTAAGGGTTTATCTTTTTTTTAAATTTTTTTAAGGGGTATCTATTGAAAATCAAAGTACCCGCTCTTTGACAGTTAAGCTTATTGTTTCGCTCATCCTGATATTATTTATTCCAAATGCCTTTTCTAACATTTTTTTCCCCTAGTAAATGTTGGGCAATAAAAGGGAGTAAAGCCTTTTATTAATCCCCAATAAAATACCATTTGGTATTTAAATGTATTTGGCCCTAATTTACCCCTTAAAATTTTTGCTGTGTTTTTTTACCTCCCGATGTTTATATTTGTTTTTCACTGGTTTCCTTTTTTGAGCGTGCTCATCCTGTAAATTTGGGTTTATTTTTAACAAAGTTAGATTATGTTTTTTCTCCTTTCATGTATTGATTATATTTCTTTAAATTTTTCCTGATATATTTTTCTCTTTCAAGGAACCCGGAAAGATGAAAATATCATTTAAAAATTTTAAAACCGCTAAAATTGGCACATTTTAAATTTAAAGGGATTGCAATTTACGCAAAGCAAACACTTGAAATTTTTTATTAGCAGTACTAAATAGGTTTTCCCAAAGGGCGAAAATTGGGATGACAATTCAGGGGCATCACAGCACGTTTAGGGGGTTTGAGAGGGGCATCCAGCACTTAGGGGTTAGAGAGGGAAACATCAAAAGCACCTTTAGGGTTTAAGAGGGCATAACAGCACAGGGGGTTTGAGAGGGACATCCAGCACGTTAGGGGTTTGAGAGGGGCCTCACCCGCACGTGAGGGGGTTTGAGAGGGACCCTCAAAAGCACATGAGGGGTTTTGAGGGGACATAACAGCACGAGGGTTAGAGAGGGACATCACCGCCCCATGATGGGTTAGGGGGACATACAAACACTTTAGGGGGTTTAAAAGGGACATCACAGCACGTGGGGGTTTGGGGGGGGGGTCATGACGAAACTTCTTTTTCCTTGGGTTTTGGCTGCGGAAGGGTCCCTTGGGGGAAAACTAAGGGGCCCTTGACGAAACTATTTCCCTTTAAAATTTTACTTTTGGGTTTTCAGCCGAAGACGCTCTTTTTATCGCCCCCAACGCCCCCTACATTCGTTCCCCCGCAAAATGGGGGAACCCTTTTGAGGTTTCCCGTAAGGGTTAAATGTATATTATAGCTTTTCCCATCATGTATAAAATAGTTTATTTTTCCAGAAAAGGTTTTTGTTTTCGGAGCCATTAGCGCGCCAAGGGGACGATGATTTTCTTTTTCATTTCATCCCCAGCCCCGGAAGGGCAAAAAAGCTTGCTCCCGGCCCCCTGCCTCACCCCACCGCCCCACGGCCGGAATTTTTCCCTGGCGGATTAAATTTGCCGTAGGATACTCTGGGGGGGTCTAACCGCTCATCTTCTCATTTATACATTTTTTTTCATCTTCCTGTCTTTCTTAGTATATCTTTTTTTCGTCTTATTACCCGTAATTTGAAATATTAAGCCACTGATGGGACACGAAACTTCTTTTAAAAACAAGGAAGCGTAGCTTTGTTGTTACTCAATCACGGGAACGAGGGCCACAGCTGAGGCAACGGGCCCCCTCCAAATGCCCGTTGTTCTTCGTCCCTGTGGCAGCCTGTCCCCCCACAATAAGGTGTAATGCATCTCCCATGTAGCGACATGATTTGTTTCCCGTCAGGGAAGGGGCCCTAGCTGCCATTCCTCATCCCAAAAAGGGAGCTCAGCATTCTCACCATGTAGGGCCCCCTTTTTTTTCTCATTTTTTTATACTTATTTCCAACCCCCCCCTGTCTTTTTTCTATATCTTTTTTCGTCTCGTTACACATAAAAGTTTAATTAAAATCAGCGCACTCGATGGATACAAATTTCTGTACGAAACCTATAGTTTTTTAAAAAAAAGGTGCGTAGCTTTGCGGGTTAAAAAATTTTACCCTTTTCCCTTTTCAAACCCAGTTACATGTACAAAAGGTGGGAGGGCCTGACAGGGTTTTGGCTTTCCGGTTTTTTCCCCCACTGAAAAGAAGTTTTAATTTTTCAGTGATTGTTTTTGTTTTTTATTGTTTGGGTTCCTCCCTTTTCTGGGAAATTTTTTTTATTGAAGTCGTTTTTCGGGATAGGGTGGTTTTCATAGTAGCCTATATTTAGCCATAATTAAATTGAGCTTATCTAGAATGGAAATTTTTCTCAACCAAAAAAGCACATTCAATATGGTTTACACTATTGGGGGAAATAAAAAAAACTGCTCTAAAACTGACGCTTGTCACTTTAAAATTTTGTCTAGTACGGGAGCCCCTTCTTATAGCCCTATAGTGAACCCCGGGGAAATGTTGAGTACAGTAAATTTTTTTGCTTTTAAATGGGAATGTAACATCCTAAGGAAGCAGAAACTGCCCGGTGGGTAAATTTTCCCTTTGGGTTTAGCAATTTGGGGATAAATTTACCCTAATTCAAAATTTTGTTTAAACTTCCTTATTAAGCCGCCTATAGAATTCCTATTTGGGGTCTAGACCTAAGTTTTAAATTCCCAATGATGTAAAAATGCAAGATGGTTTCTGTGTTATTTTTTAAATTTTTTCCATAAATTTCCCAAATTTGCAAAATTTTATTAGGTATGGGCACGAAATTTACGGGAAAATATTCCTATTTGACATAGAATATTTTTTCTAAATCAAAGCAAAAATCTGTTTTTTAAATTTAAAATTTAAAACAACATATTTTTTTCTTTTAAACAACAATTAGAAATGTGCCCGTTGGAGTTGTCGTGGAAATGGTCCGACTGGAGTCAATAAAAAAATCCCTCTGGCCCAATACAAAAAGAGAATTTCCCTTTTTTACCCTATGAAAGGTTCAGTGCAAAAGGGTCATGAGAGGCACAGAAACCGGGGGGAAAGGGTCAATTTTCATCCATTTTTACCTTTTAAACCCACCCTTTAAATGGACAAAGCCCGCCTCATGAAGAACAAAAAATAAAAAGCGGCCCGCCCCTCCAACTACCCCGGTACTAAAAATATGGAGTTTACATAATTTTTTTGGTTTCCCCCCTCAAAATTAAGAACGTAAAAAAAAAAAAAATACAAAGGTTTGCAAAAAGATGGGGGTCCCAGTTTTAAAAATTTAAAAACCCAGGGGGAAAAACCAACTGCCACCCTTTTTAAAAAAAACAATGGGGAGGAAAAACCCAACAAAAAAATTTTGTATTAAAAGATTAATGGGTTGGAAAAAGTTGAAGAAAAAACCTGGTATTTAAAAGAAGAAAAAGTCTGATGGGCCCGCTTTTTTCTTTTCTTTTGGGGTCCTTCAAAATGCATTTCTGTACCTCTTGTATTGTGTGTGTGTTTCCTGTATGCTTAGTTGTACAATAACCTTTAAAAAATAAAAAAACTGAAAACCAGGGTTGACACACACCCACTACTTTCAGGCACAACATTAATCAAGACAAACACAAGTAGACGTTCAGTAATTCAAAATAATGATAATACAGTAATATCTCTAAACGCCGTACCTCGCCCGCCCCACATGCTCCCCACACCCCCCTGCCCCAACGTTGGCAGGGATCCATTTCCCACAAAACTATAAAAATTAATTTAGCAGCCCCTTTGTGTTTCTTTGATGGGATTAATGGCTTCCCCTATCCCCCTTTGTTCCTGTTTTTTCTGAATCAAGTTAATCGCCGCCTTTTGCCCATCGAGTTTAAAGGCCCTTTGGATTTTACGCAGCCCCGGCTCCTCTTTGGGTGGTCAGAATGCGGGGGGTTTGCGGCAGATTAAACAAGTTATCCTTTTATTTTTCCCCCCCCCCTTTTTTGTTTTTTACATTGTCACATGATTTTTTTATTCTTTTTTTTTATTTTTCACCCATTTTTCAAGGGAAAAGCATAGGATGTCAGATTAATATTTTTCTAACATTTCCCCCAAAGGAAAAGAGTTTATATATATAATATATAAATATATTAATATATATATATATATATATATATATATATATATATATATTATATATTTTTATATATTAATTATTTTATACCTATATATATATATATTTTATTTTTATATATAATATATTAATATATATATATAATATATATTATAATTATTATAATATAATATAATATATATAATTATTTAATATACATTTATATTATAATATTTATTATGTTATATTACATACATGCGGGGATTTTAATTTTGTGTTTTGTGAAAATTCATATAGGGTTTATTTCTTTGTTTTTTTTTGTTTTTTTCGCGACACTTTGGAAAGTTGCCACTGCTAACACGCCGTCATTATGCTTATTTGCCGTATTATTTATTGCTAATTTAAAAAACAAAGCTAATTTATTTTTTGCTGGGCCGATGGAAATTTTTGTATTTTGTGGTCATCAATTTTTTTTTCTTTAATAATATGAAAAGTTAAAAAAAAAAATTTGATGAAAATTTTTAGCAGCTGCTAAAACCCGCCTGTAGTGTTTCAAGACTTTGTAAATTTCAAACGTTTACTACCGCAACCAGTGGAAATTTTTTTATGAAATGGCTTAATTTATATTTTTTTTAATGTGAACGTGATGTTGATTTTATCCCTGAGATAAAGTTCCGGGTCGTATTTCTGCTTGCTGATTCAAAAAAGTGTTTTGATAAAGGTTTTCCGGCTTCTAAAGTACTTATATGTTTACCGGGGATCAACGAAAGGAAATAATGGAATGTCAGCCACGGGAAATTATTTTTGCAAAATAGATGGGGTTAGATGGGACAGGATACGTTTTATGTTTAAAACAAGCATTTAATT
>JACEEZ010016740.1:10000-60000 GCA_016584305.1 Chionoecetes opilio
TAGTCAAGTGGGTAATTGAGAGGGTAGTTTGTGCGTAGAATGTATCTTGTTAACTCATTAGGCTACTGTAGAATGAACCTGTGTGTCTGGTAAGAGGTAGAGTGCGAGCCGTGTGTGGGGAAGCCTGGACGGGACACTACCTTATATGTGAACTGTAGACCGACCAGACACTTTAATTGAAGTGGCGGGTAGACTAGTCGGGCCCGGGTGGGCAGGAATGCATATAGGGTGGCCGTATATAGGGTGGCCGGTGTAAGACGAGGCCTCCTAGAACACCTAATGATAATAATAGTGGTAATGATGATGACTGCCACGCTAGTATAAGTTTCTAGTAGTAGTTATGTTGTGTAAAGTGGAGGTTTCAATGTTTGTCCTATACACAGAAGAGAGAGAGAGAGAGAGAGAGAGAGAGAGAGAGAGAGAGGTGTATACAGAGAGAGAGTGTTGTAGGAGGCCTTGGTAGGACAGACAGCCTTGGTGCCACGGGGCTGAGGCGGCGCGTGAGGGGCGAGGGTCGTGGAGGCCATCGTGGCTTCCGCACCAGGTGGCGAGTCGCGGTAAAGGTTATCGTCACTTTTCTAGAACCCCTACAGACCTACTGATGTGTATATAGCCACTTGAGTCTACGATTGTTTATCTAGAGCAGTTGCAGAGCCTTGGGTGACTCAGGCTGGCTGGAGGCGGAAGAATTTTATCCTTCACCGGTCTAGCGAGGGGTAAAGAGTGAGATTATGCCACGTGCGCTCGCATTTATAGACCTGTTTAGTTCTTTTTTCCTACTTTTTATGATTTACTGGGACTTTTTTCCCTTTCATCTAGCGGGTAAAGCTTAGTGTTTGCCAGCATTGTTGTGAAAGACATGCTAAGATGGGTGGGAGGGGAGGCACGCTTAACATTATTTTGGTCCCACACAACGCGGTCGAGAAACTCTTAGCGCTGAAGCCAAATAAGTGGTTATCATAAAATAAGAGAAATCGAAGCTACAAGAAAAATCCAATGTAGGGTGTGTATGGGCCCAATGTATATACAGTGTGTATGGGTCCAATGTGTAGGGTGTGTCTGGGCGGCTCCCGGGCGATGGGCAGTGGAAGTTGGCGGCGTGCGGAGGCGTATTGGCGAGCAGGTATAGAGGGGCGGAGGTAACAGTGATCGCCAAAAATAGTTGTGCCCAGAATGAGGAAAACGCCAAGACTAGTGACTGTGTGACGCTGCCAAGTGAGGGGTGGCCTTGACGGTCCTTACCCCCCCCCACCTTTCACGGCGGCAGGGAGGGGGGGGAGGGGTTAGACAGGCGGCATGGGAATTATTTACAAGCCTTGTTAGCGTGGCGGACGAGTTTCACATCGCATCAGGCTCACGTATACAAGCACTGTCTGTAGTATCATGTTCCCGTTTGTCTATCAACTCTTGCTTCACTCTGATCAAACCTGTTTCGCGAGTAGTTTTAGTTAGTAGTTTAGAAGGTGTCACATTTCTGGTATGTTAAGTCTCTGTAAAAGTTCTGGTCTGTTTAAAGTCCCTGTAAAAGTGCTGGTCGGTTTAAAGTCCCAGTAAAAGTTCTGGTCTGTTAAAAGTTCTGGTCTGTTAAAAGTCCCAGTAAAAGTTTTGGTCTGTTAAAAGTCCCAGTAAAAGTTCTGGTCTGTTAAAAGTCCCAGTAAAAGTTTTGGTCTGTTAAAAGTCCCAGTAAAAGTTTTGGTCTGTTAAAAGTCCCAGTAAAAGTTTTGGTCTGTTAAAAGTCCCAGTAAAAGTTCTGGTCTGTTAAAAGTCCCAGTAAAAGTTCTGGTCTGTTAAAAGTCCCAGTAAAAGTTCTGGTCGGTTTAAAGTCCCAGTAAAAGTGCTGGTCTGTTAAAAGTCCCAGTAAAAGTGCTGGTCTGTTAAAAGTCCCAGTAAAAGTTCTGGTCTGTTTAAAGTCCCTGTAAAAGTTCTGGTCTGTTTAAAGTCCCTGTAAAAGTTCTGGTCTGTTTAAAGTCCCTGTAAAAGTTCTGGTCTGTTTAAAGTCCCTGTAAAAGTTCTGGACTGTTTAAAGTCCCTGTAAAAGTTCTGGTCTGTTTAAAGTCCCTGTAAAAGTTCTGGTCTGATAAAAGGTCCCTGTAAAAGTTCTGGTCTGTTAAAAATCCCTGTTAAAGTTCTGGTCTGTTTAAAGTCCCTGTAAAAGTTCTGGTCTGTTTAAAGTCCCTGTCTGGTCTGTTTAAAGTCCCTGTCTGGTCTGTTTAAAGTCCCAGTAAAAGTTCTGGTCTGTTAAAAATCCCAGTAAAAGTTCTGGTCTGTTAAAAATCCCTGTAAAAGTACTGGTCTGTTAAAAGTCCCTGTAAAAGTTATGGTCTGTTAAAAGCTCCCTGTAAAAGTTTATGTTCTGTTAAGTCCCAGTTCTGTTCTGTTGAAAGTGCCTTGCCGGTGAAGATTCGCCAGATAGCCCTGAGCGTGGCGTCGGCGTGCCCGTGCCCCATACGTGCCCGCCTCGTGCCCCGATGAATTAAAGACACGCGTGAAACAGCACCTCGGTTTATCCTTCACTTTCCTGGAGACCCGCCAGACCTTGAGGACATTTTTTTAGCCACCACAACGTAGTCTCGTATCTGTAGCAGCATAAACTTTTGCAATATACACAGCATATACCATATACAATATCATATGACGGGACATGGTGGTCTATGGACGGGAGTATTATCTTATATTTTTAAGTATTTGGACGTAATATTTTTCTCTGAGCTTGATTGATCCAGCAGTACAGGTTGACCAGTTCGACGTAGCTTATACCTGCACGTCTAATGACATGTAGCTAGGCATGCGCATATACAGTAGAGAAGCGGTCAGGAAACGTTTTCTGTACTAAAAAAAAAAAAAAAAACATAACCCAGACTTCTTACATATCAAAAAGAGGAATAAAAGGTGATAACGCCTTGAAATCTCTCTAGCATTACCCCAAAATGTTCAAAATTATCTCATTTAGGCTAATTTCTGTTCAAAATTATATTATTTAGGCTAATTTCTGTTCAAAATTATCTTATTTAGGCTAATTTCTGTTCAAAATAATCTCATTTAGGCTAATTTCTGTTCAAAATTATCTTATTTAGGCTAATTTCTGTTCAAAATTATCTGATTTAGGCTAATTTCTGCTCAAAATTTCTTATTTAGGCTAATTTCTGTTCAAAATTCTCACTTAGGCTAATTTCTGTTCAAAATTATCTTATTTAGGCTGATTTCTGTTCAAAATGATCTTATTTAGGCTAATTTCCCTTTGCTATTATTTTTATGGTATAGTGTCAAATCAGAGTGAAAGCCGTCTGAAGGTGATGTAACAGGTATAGTGATGAATGGAACAACGCTGCCTTGACCGTGCCTGTGTTTTTAAGTCGACTTTATGTGGCCAAGGCGTCTGTCGCATTGGATGGCCGCTGACACTTCATTGTAGATCACCGCCCTTACATTCCCTGAGCGTGCCACGACCGCCTCTTGGTGATGCCGCAGAGTCTGGTACGAGTCAATAAACTGAACCAATGTCATTAACAGCTGTGGGAGATAGATTTTGTATTTGGGTCACATTCCTTATCTGGGAAACCGTATTAGTGTGGGCCTTTTGGGTATAGTTTTTTGGCGAGGGCGTTGACTGCTAGATGACTTTTGCCCTGCCCATACCACCGCTTGCCTCTGACCAATAGTGCAGAGGCCTTTGCATATTCCCCAACTCTATGTGAGTATATGATTTACGAGTGAAGACGCCTGGCTGTAGCACCGAAACTAACCCTAGGATTTTCTCGAAATTACCCTCATTTTGATTTTCACACAGTTACTGAAATAAGTCCAGGAAACCGTAACCTAACTTAACCTAACCTGACTTGTTCAAGAGTAAACGCGGCATACTGTTCCAGAAAGTGTGAATATGCAAGCCGTTCACATCCTTACTACCTGGCAGAGTGGCTTAAGGCTGATTCACACTGGCGTTTTTTCGGCATTTTTATCTGCCTAGAAGGGGTCTAGGTCTGGGGCTGGTGTCATGATCGCAATAGGTTTTCAACAAAAATCACACTCCGATCGCTCGGTCTTTCAAGAGACCGACTTCTCGTAAGATAAAAATGCCGAAAAAACGCAAGTGTGAATCAACCTTTAGGGTTTGTCAGAACAACGATGACCGCATGGCGAAGTCGCTTAAAATGTAAAGTGGTTTGTAAGATTATTCTGAAGGGGAAGGAAGAAGGGAGGAGCTCTTTTGTTGTGTACGTGAGTTAGCATGCCTTATTAAGTCATGGTTTCAGAATGCCTTATCACAATAACTGATCATTCTTTTAAGCATTTTACTATTGTGGGTACGTACGAGCTTCCTATTTGTTTTTGTGCGTGTTCTTGTTGGCATCAAAGTAACTAAGATCTAAGGTTGACATTATAGGTAAGGTAGGATCTATGTTTATTGTATGCATGTATAATAGTATAAAAAGTACAATATAGTACAATACAACTCAATATTTATACAACATATTATACAAAGATACATGCATAGAATAAACCCATAGATCCTACCTAACCTATGATGCCAACACTCTTGCGTGCTGGCCGCTTCATATTAAAAAGTCGCACCATTGTCTTCGCGGTAGTTTATAAGTGTGCACGAGTAAGCGTATGTAGGTGGTGGTCGTGTGTATAGCTGCCGTTTTGTATAGCTGCCGTTTTGTATAGCTGCCGTTTTGTATAGCTGCCGTTTTGTATAGCTGCCGTTTTGTATAGCTGCCGTTTTGTATAGCTGCCGTTTTGTATAGCTGCCGTTTTGTATAGCTGCCGTTTCCTTGGTCACGGCGGGTGGAGGGGTGCGTGATTGTTGGGTCTTGTTACCTAGTGAGCCAGGGGCGCGGTGTCGTCTCTTTAGGCCCTAGGGCAACCAGATCCGCGGAGGGGTTCGGGAATCGGCAGGGTGGAACGATGCGGAACGGGATGCATATTCCCGTTTTCTGGGAGTGTCGCGTTTACTCTTGAACAGGTTAGGTTAGGTTACGGTTCGGGTAGGTTAAGTTTCCTTGACATATATTGGTAACTTTGTGTGGGAATCACAATGAGAGCATTTTCGAGAATCCTAGGGTTAGTTTCGGAGCTACAGCCAAGTTTCTTCACTCTGAAACCACATACTGGCATAGAGTTGGGGAATAGGCGAGCGGGATGGGTTACCGCCCTTGTATGTGGTGCAGAGGGGCATTAGGCGTCATGCTCTGTTTTAAAGATTGCGATTACACAGACTTGACAAACTAAGTCAGACTTTTATCACAAAAGAAGGAAGTGGAAAAGTGTGCGGCAAACTTTTTTTTTCTTTTTTTTCTACTTTTTCTTTTCCCGTTGGAGCCTATAGCGCCTGTAGGCTTCTGGAGAGTCAGGACGCATGCATGTAAAGAGGGCAAAATGACAGGTTTGAATCAAGATATCAAAAAGGCTATGGAGCAATTGAGGTATACCATTTTAAACAAACAGACCAACCAAACAAGCTGAAATACTAGTTGATGTGAAGGCAGTCGTCAGCTCGAGCTTGCCTGCAGTATCGAATTACACCGGACGGCCTTGTAATACAAATCCCTGACATTGCACAAGGGACTGATTAGAATACGATGACGCAGTACTGACAGCAAAGCACAACGTCAGTGTTTGCCATAATGGTCCTGATGTAACGCCTGGTCAGTGCTGTGCTCAACCCAGTCTTGCAACCCTCACGAGACATTAGGTAGAGGTTATCACACACTATCACCACCTCTGCCGGGACCCATTGCAGCCTGTGTGGGGGTGATGGGAGTGTGTTGAAGGGGGTGTGAATGGGTGTTGGGGTGTTTTGTTGTTGGTGGGGGCAGGCGCGTGTAATGCATACTTGGCAGTTGGTGGTGGGACAGGTGGTGCGGTGAGCCAGCTGGGCATGATGGCCTTGAGCTGTCTGCACGTCTGTCACACCATTACGTACTTGTGTTATTTATCTATGAGCAAGAGTCAACCCGAGGGACAGACTTTGTTTTGTTGTGCAAGGGAGGAGGATATGTAGCAGTTTGAAGCAATAAGATGAAGCTCGAGTTACTGATGAGGTCGACGCGAGTGTTGCCTCCCGTTAACTTTACTATGCAATATTCTGACATAATTTTTTTTTTTGCCATTAGTAATATAGAAGACAGGCACCACTGTAATAAATGTGATGTAAGAAAATAAGGAGGCTACAAGAGACCGTGAGACCTACACGTGGTAGTTCCTGTTACTTAATACTACCTACACAAACCACCTTTCAATACCAGTCTATTAATTTATCCAGCCTCCTATTAAAGCTCCCTATTGACTCCGCACTGACCACCTGACCCGAGTCCTACCAGAGTCCATTCCAATCATTCACCACCCTATTTGTGAACCAGTTTTTCCCTATTTCCTTTTAAAATTACGCTTTTCTAGTTTGAATCCGTTACTTCTTGTTCTACCCTGATTACTAGCCGTAAGAACTTTTCCCACATCTAGTAGAATATAGAATAAGTACAGCATGACTGGGATAGTTTAGTCTGGTATAGTCTCCATTGAACACACGTACCAAGCAGCAAGTTAGCAGATTGGATTGTGATGTGGCGAGAGGGGTGAAGGCTTGTCAGTCACCACCACAATGGAGCTGGCAAGGCACAGTAGCAAGGCACGGTACGGTCGAGGCCACGCTTACTTTGGCCTGTAGCCGATGAGGTGACCTAGAGAGCGAGGACATCTGGTTGTGTGTGAAGCGAGGGTTGAGTCGGGTTCACGTGGTGCCATTCGAGAAATAAAATCATGCAGAAGATGTAGAAGATGAGGAAGAGATGTAGGAACAGTTCTTACGGCTCTTAATCAGGGTAGAATAAGAAGTAACGGATTCAAACAGGAAAAGCGTAGATAAAAACAAAAAAAGGGAAAAACTGGTTCACAAATAAAGTGGTAAATTATTGGAATGGACTAAGTCGTTAGGTAGTTAGTGCGGAGTCAATAGGGAGCTTTAAAAGGAGGCTAGATAATTTTATGGATGGGGATGAAAGGTGGATGTAGGTAGGTAAATGGATGTTAAGTATCAGGAACTCTCTCGTGTAGGTCTCGCGGCCTCTTGTAGCTTCCTTATTTTCTTATGTGCTAAAAGTTTGTGGGAGTGAGCGTGATGGTGGCCAAGGTAATTTATAGTAATTTATAGTCTGTTATTCTCTCTAAATGACCTTGGTGGTGGTGGTTGTGGTTGTGGTCGTCTAGTTATCAAGGAGAGACAAGTGGGTGAGTCATTGCGGGGGAACTGAGAGCAAGACTGACGTTAACAATACACTGACCTTCACTAAATGATGTAATTGGTGTTTCCTTGTTAGCGAGGCTGGGAGGATGAGGGAAATGTCGTGGATGGAGCTCGTGGTAGCAGAGTGATCGTAGCAAAGTCTGAAAAAGAAGAGAAAAGAAAGCAAGGCAAATTATAACTACCACAGGAACTACCACCTGTAGGTCTCGCGGCCTCTTGTAGCTTATGTTCTTATGTAGTTAGGAAAGAGAATAAGGGAGTGCGTGGTGGTGGCAAGGGTGGTAGTGAAGGTTATGGCAAGGGATAGAGCTGCAAGGGTATTATACAACCTTGTTTACTATATAATTTCTAAGCTGTCATCCACCTTATTCACACTGCACTTAGCTAAGACGTAAGAGTACAAACAAAACATTTACGAAGCTATAAACTAAACCTTTCAAAGTAGATTTTTTGTCTTCAGTAAACTTAAGAGCTTTTTAAGAGTAACAACCAACGGGCGAGTTCAACCAACATCATCAAGAACTCTATAAGCCTACAGACGCTAGGCTCCAACATAAAAAAAACACCTCAGTTGCTGGTTTACTGCTGCTACGGGTTTTTATATAAGATGTTGCTGATGTAATGCTAAAGTGCTTTACGTAGAGAGACCTTGAGAGATATTTACCATCTAAAGGTTAGGCATAAGAGGGAAGCGGCCGAGAATATAACCACTGTCACGGCACTTCAGATATTAACCCCTTGAGGCCCAGAACGTAACTTTCATTGTAATTTGGGTACCATTAGACGATTTTAATGACTAAGCAATATTTTATAACCTATGACCTGTTTAGTATCCTTTTCCACTAGCTAATTCGATATATTAAGTTAGTTTTTCGTAATTTCATGGCTAACAACAGACGATTTCATATAGCAAAGGAAAGATCTGGGCGTGAAGGTTAATTTATTTACACTATTAATTTATAACAGCCAAACTATAATGATCAATTCAAAGCCCAAGTGAAGGTTTGACTATCCTGCCACTGTACCACAACCACCACAACCGCCACAACTATCCCTGCACTACCGTCAATAACACTAAAGTCGCCACTGCACTAATTTCGCCAGGTGCCATATATGACTAATTTTAGCCTCACTACAGATTTGTATGTGCCACTAAAGAGCCATGCACAGTAGTTTATATTATGTAAGTGTCTTCAGTGGCAGATACAGGTCTGTAGTGATGCTAAAAATCGTAATATTCGCCTATAAAATACACCTGGCGACATTAGTGTTGTGGCGACTATAGTGTTATTGACGGTAGCTAAATTTCAATAGAATTAGCACCACCATCACACACGTAAGATGATAAAATGTAAGATATGGAGCGAGTCAAGGCGTAGCGAGTCTTGGTGGTGTGACCTGTTACGTGGGTGGGAGGGGAGGGAAGGGGTTACGTAGGAGGGGAGGGGGGTACGTGGGAGAGGGGGAGGGGGCTATGTGGGACGGGAGAGGAGGTGGTTACGCGAGTGGGAGGGGAGGGAAGGGAGGGGTTATGTAAGTCGTCAGAAAAAGTAGCGGGGCGGGTAGGTAGGAGGGGCCAAGGGAGGAGGCTGCAGTGTGCACGGGGGTAGCAGCCGGAACTCTGTCCTTGCACGCTCACTTGCACGCTATTTTCACGCTCCCCAAGCCATGGCGTGTGTAATGCGTGCCTATGAGCATGACGGCAACCTCGGGGAGTGAGTCTAAACCCGTGCTCTCCTATATTTCCTGGCTGGTGTCGTCATTGGTGGGGTTTATATTAGTTTGGATTGAGGTTTCCTGGCTGGTGTAGTCATTGGTGGGGTTTATATTAGTTTGGATTGAGGTTTCCTGGCTGGTGTAGTCATTGGTGGGGTTTATATTAGTTTGGATTGAGGTTTCCTGGCTGGTGTAGTCATTGGTGGGGTTTATATTAGTTTTTAGTAAAGTTTCCTGGCGGCGTGACCATGGTGGGCCCTTCAGGTGGGACGACACAGCGGCGCCCGAAGACATTAAGATGGGAATGGTATGCAGGATGTCCTTCAGCGGCGCCTCGGGGGGTTAGTGTCTTTTTTTTTTTAACAAGGCGAAACTTCCATTTTATCTTAAGGTTTCGTCCTTAAAATTATGCCTATGTTTACCTGATAATATGGTTAAGTACACACTAAGAAAAAAAGTGCAACATTGCACCTTTAAAGGTGCAAAATGATGTCACCTATTTTCCACCAATAAAGTTGCAAAGCTGCACCTCTTAAGGTGCAACCTCCCTTAGGGGTGCAACTGTGCACCCTAAAAGGTGGAAAATCTGTGACATAATTTTGCACCTTATAAAGGTGCAAAGTTGCACCTTTTTTTCTTAGTTTATGATAAAATACAACTGAATTTTAGAAGAAGCGTCTTATTCCCTCCTCCTGGCATCAATTATCAGGCAGTAAGCAGCAAGGAGTCAGGATTTTTCGCCTCTGTAAAATAACGTATAGCGTCTTGGTGGTGACCTTGAGAGTGCGGCTTGGGTAATGGGTGCGGGACGGAGCGTAACAAGGATAGTATATAGAGATAGTATATAGAGATAGATAGATAAGATAGGTAGGTAGGTGGTATGGCATAAGAGGCAGAGTGCTAAATGAGGTGCACTAGCTGATATGTTTTGACATTAATAATGTGCTTCTGCTTGCAGTGTATTGAATATAGAGATGGTCAAAGAATGTCTTGAGTAAAACAAAATTTTGTAATAGGTGGTGTTGACGGAAGGTTAGCTCAAAATACATGTGCTCAAATTATATGATTAGTAGGCAGGTAGACACAATGCTACAGGTACAACGTTTATGAATAAGCTAGGTATTATACAATTACGATTTTAACATTTTTATAGTTATTTTTTTTTTTTTTTTTTCAGTGTTCTGAATTTTTTTTATGTTTATTCTTGCAGCGACTGACTCGTACTGTTGATTTTAGCAGGGTTCTCGGTGTTCTGATTATTTTTAATGTTTGTGTACAGTGGCGGCTTGTGATAAAATATAATGGAGGGACTGCAAGCTTTACACAACAGTAGGATACACAAATTTTACCTGTCTCAGGTATGAGTTGTAGTTGATGTTCACGGATTTCAGAGTATGATAGTAGTGGTGGTGGTAGAAGGGATGGAGGGGGTGGTAGTGTTGGTAGTAGAGGGGATGGATGAGGTGGTGATGGTAGAATTACAGTATTACTTGAAAATAAAGTTGGTACCGCTTGATTTCAGTCTTTTTATTTAATGTCAGCTGGGATAAGTTTATGTTTTGCAAATACTTCACTGGATTTTCCATAGTCATAGGGTAATTAAAGAAAGCACGATTTAACCACACCGTCTACAGTCTCTACACACACTGTAAACACGACAGGGACGAGACTTGGCTGCCTCGGCTGCAGCTCTTTGTTTTCACAAGTGGCGCGGCGGCGGCGCAGGCATGAATCGTACAGCAAATATGAGAGTAACTTAACTTTTGGTCTGGTCTTAATGAAAATTCACTTAGTAACGTATTATAAATAATTAAATAACTCAATTACTTTTTATTATGATATATTTGTTAGTAGTGTATCAATTCTGCTGTCTCTAAAGACATCATACACCTGGCAGTGAGTGTCTGGAGGTGCTGCAGCTCTGCAGCCCTATGCCAAGAGTCACCACTGTTTGTGTATTCTTGCAGCGACTGACTCTTAATGTTTGTTTTAGCAGGGTTCTCGGTGTTCTGAATTTTGTTTGTTTGTTCTTGCAGCGACTGATTCTTAATGTTTGCAGGAACTACCTCGTGTAGGTCTCGCGGCCTCTTATAGCTTCCTTATTTTCTAATGTTCTTATGTATGTTTTCAGTGAGTGAGGCGTACGTGACCCTGGCCACCAACGATGGCTATGCCGTCGGGGCCTTGGTGCTGGGCCACTCCCTGCGCTCCAACAACACCTCCCGCGACCTGTGTGTCATGATCACGCCGGCCGTCAGCCCGGCCATCAGGTGGGCCATGGGGAGGGAAGAGGGAAGAAAGAGAAAAAAAGTGATTTTGCTTTGTATCAGGATTGGCCTGTATAGATACCCTTTAGATCAGTGGTCCTTAATTTTTTTTAGTGCTCGTACCCTTCAAGATCTCTTTAAATTTGTCTCGTACCCCCGGTCAGAAAAAAAGTATAATGAGGGTAAGGAGTAATGGTCGGCTTGGTAATGTTTGGTACATAAAACCGAATTCTTTAGAACCATTCCTCTTGGACATGTGACAAATTCACAGTCAGCTCAGCCAACTGGTTTTGTACCCTTTAGCTGAATGTGCATGCAGATTTCAGGCTCAAGTTTGGACGAGATGAAATTATTAGTTTCATAATAATACATCCTGGGAAAGTACATGCGTATTTTGTTTATGTATGCCAGAAATGTAGCAAGGCACTTGTGTATCTCATCCACTTGTTGGGAGAGGCAATGGTTGCAATGTCCATAGAAGACTTTATAACCAATAGTAAGAATAACAGTACAGTACAGTCGCGTCATTCGAGCATTCGTTATACGAGAATCTGGCGAGATTCGGAATTTGCATCTTCTCTGCGATATGAGCGAATGCAGTTTGATAATGGCAGTTTTTTGGCACAGCGATACCTCCCTGTTTATTTCAAATTATTTTGCATCAACTATTTAAATAATTTAATAAAGCATGATGTTTTTAATGATATTCACACGTTCACCTATCCATGTTATCCATATCCGCCTGCAAGGGGAGGCGTTAGCAGAGTGGTTAGCGTCTCCGAGTGGCGTGCTCAGTGACCAGAGTTTGATCCCCGATAAGGGCGAATATCAACTTAAATATTTCTTCAACCGTTGAGTGGCTTAACCCCTTGAGACCCAGAACGTAATTTTCATAATAATTTGGGTACCATTAGACTATTTTTAATGAATATAAGCGATATTTTATAGATATGACCTGTTTAGTATCCTTTTCCTCTAGATAATTTGGTATATTCAGTTACTTTTCGTAATTTTATGACTCCACAACTGACAATTTTATATAGCAAAGGAAAGATCTGGGCATGAAGGGGTTAAGAATGCCCACATACTGCCCATTGTATACCCACTGTATGTATCCATTGATGTATTGTATTAAAGCTGGAAAAGCGTAAATTTAAAAAGAAATAAGGGAAAAACTCTTTCACAAATAGGGTGGTAAATGATTGAAATGGACTCAGTAGACAGGTAGTTAGTGCGGAGTCATTAAAGAGTTTTAAAGGGAGGCTAGATAAATTTATGGATGGGGATGAAAGGTGGATGTAGGTAGTGTTAAGTATCAGGAACTACCACGTGTAGGTCTCACGGCCTCTTGTAGCTTCCTTATTTTCTTATGTTCTTATGTGTGCTGCAGGGCCATGCTTGAGGGTGTGTTCACCAAGGTGGCCGTGGTGGACGTGCTGGACTCCGGAGACTCTGCCCACCTGGCCCTCATGAAGCGGCCGGAACTGGGCGTCACCTTCACCAAGCTGCACTGCTGGACCCTCACACAGTACTCCAAGTGTGTGTTCCTCGACGCTGACATTCTGGTGAGCAGCTGCTGAATACCCTTGTGTTATTCCTCCCCTTGTTGTGTTATTCCTCCCCTTGTTGTGTTATTCCTCCCCTTGTTGTGTTATTCCTCCCCTTGTTGTGTTATTCCTCCCCTTGTTGTGTTATTCCTCCCCTTGTGTTATTCCTCCCCTTGTGTTATTCTCCCCTTGTTGTGTTATTCCTCCCCTTGTTGTGTTATTCCTCCCCTTGTTGTGTTATCCCTCCCCTTGTGTTATCCCTCCCCTTGTGTTATCCCTCCCCTCCTTGTGTTATCTCTCCCCTCCTTGTGTTATCCCTCCCCTTGTGTTATCCCTCCCCTTGTGTTATCCCTCCCCTTGTGATATCCCTCCCCTTGTGATATCCCTCCCCTTGTGATATCCCTCCCCTTGTGTTATCCCTCCCCTTGTGTTATCCCTCCCCTTGTGTTATCCCTCCCCTTGTGTTATCCCTCCCCCTTGTGTTATCCCTCCCCTTGTGTTATCCCTCCCCTTGTGTTATCCCTCCCTTGTGATATCCCTCCCTTGTGATATCCCTCCCCTTGTGATATCCCTCCCCTTGTGTTATCCCTCCCCTTGTGTTATCCCTCCCCTTGTGTTATCCCTCCCCTTGTGTTATCCCTCCCCTTGTGTTATCCCTCCCCTTGTGTTATCCCTCCCCTTGTGATATCTCTCCCCTTGTGTTATCCCTCCCCTTGTGTTATCCCTCCCCTTGTGTTATCCCTCCCCTTGTGTTATCCCTCCCCTTGTGATATCCCTCCCCTTGTGTTATCCCTCCCCTTGTGTTATCCCTCCCCTTGTGATATCCCTCCCCTTGTGATATCCCTCCCCTTGTGATATCTCTCTCCTTGTGTTATCCCTCCCCTTGTGTTATCCCTCCCCTTGTGTTATCCCTGGATCTGCAGTGTATGGGTGACTGAATATTGACTTCCCTAAACTTGTCTTTCTCTTGATAAGTTTCTTGCCTTCTTTGGTTATCTTGTCTGTTTTTCTTTACATTTTTTGTAAGATTTTTTGACGATCGTCTTTTTTTATGTGAAGTATTTTGAATGATAACGTTTAGTCAGCTAATGGTTCATTCATTCCTGGGACTCGATCACCACTTGAAATTAAGGAAAATCCAACAATACCCATGTCAGTAGTACTGGATATTGTGCACAGCATTGAAAAAGATTTTTCAGTACAGCTATATCCCAGCTGTTCATCCTTCCTTATACAGTTCACCCTTCCTTATACAGTTCATCCTTCCTTATACAGTTCATCCTTCCTTATACAGTTCATCCTTCCTTATACAGTTCATCCTTCCTTATACAGTTCATCCTTCCTTATACAGTTCATCCTTCCTTATACAGTTCATCCTTCCTTATACAGTTCACCCTTCCTTATACAGTTCATCCTTCCTTATACAGTTCACCCTTCCTTATACAGTTCATCCTTCCTTATACAGTTCATCCTTCCTTATACAGTTCATCCTTCCTTATACAGTTCATCCTTCCTTATACAGTTCACCCTTCCTTATACAGTTCACCCTTCCTTATACAGTTCATCCTTCCTTACGGGCTTGGGTGATAAATGGGTACCTGGGGAAACCTGTGGAAGGTAACTGTGGTAACCCGGATGTCACACTAGCCCTGTGTCCCGGGGTAGCGGGTTGTTATCCACCACAGGCTCAAGGGCTGATGTGACTTGAGATGAGCACCGAGGCCACGCGCAGCCTAGCGTGTGCCCCCGTCTTTACCTTTATATCCCAATAATACTCAACAATATGTTTTACGTATTGTATCTCAAATGGTAGTAAAGATAAAAAAGAACTCTCAGATGACAAATTATATACTGGCAAAGCATGAGGTAGAACAGGGAAAGGAGGCTGGAGAACATTTGTAACTTACACTCTTCCTGTCTTTTTGCAGTGCGTACAAAACCCTGACGACCTCTTCTCCCATCAAGAGCTGACGGCAGCATGTGACGTTGGCTGGCCAGACTGCTTCAATTCTGGCATGTTCGTGTTTGTGCCCTCCCAGGACACCTACACGCGCCTCCTGCAGCACGCTGAGTCCTCCGGCAGCTTTGACGGGGGTGACCAGGGCCTCCTGAACACATTCTTCCCTGACTGGCAGAGAGTGTCCTTCGTGTTCAACATGGTTGCCTCTGCCACCTACACCTACCTGCCAGCCTACAAGCAGTGAGTTGTCAATAGGAGTCTATTGGGGTCTTTAAAAGGAGTCTGGATAAATTCATGGATGGGGAAGAGAGGTGGATATAGGTAGAGTTAAGTAACAGGAACTGCCTCGTGTAGGTCTCACGGCCTCTTGTAGCTTCCTTATTTTCTTATGTTCTTTCTTATGTAATAGCTGCTGTAGATTGTGATAGGAGCAGTGTAGGGAAGTTTATTTTAGAAAGTGGTTAGAGTTGAAAAGTAGGTAGTTGAAAGAGACATGATGTTTATGGTGCATCTGAAGTTGCTATTTATTTGTTCTTTGTTTTATTGAAGACAAGAATCAGTTCTGGTCTACATTATTAGGATATTTCTTTTTTCCTTTCCATCTAAGGTTGTATTTTTAAGTGAGAATAATGTGTCCAGTCTGGATACTAAAAATTGTGAGGATTGTGGCAGTAGCCGTGTAGGGAAGCCTATTTTCTACTAGAATAAGAGTATCAAGAGTTAGATTATGATTTTTTTTTATGCAGAAGATGTTTGGGTTTGACCTCATAAGTGATTGAGTTAATTATTGTTTGTAGTGAAATAAGCAAGAATAAGAGGATAAAGAGTTGAATTATGCCTTTTTACACAAAAGATATTTGGGTTGTACCTCATAAGGTATTGGATTAATTATTATTTGTAGTGAAATAAACTTGAAGCCAATGCAAAAACTTAAGATTTTAATATAAGTGTCTTCAGTTTACAGAAATATTCCAAGCCAATGCAAAAACAATTAAGATTTGAATAAAAGTATATCTTCAATTAGGTTAGGTTGGGTTCGGTTAGGTGTTCCTTTGTATTAAAGTATTCCTCTTGACAGGTACGGAGGTGACGCCAAGCTGGTGCACTTCCTTGGGTCCATGAAGCCGTGGCAGCACAGGTACGACCGGGACAGTGGCAGCGTGGACACCCCCGCGGGCCACCACCACCTGGCCCCCTACCTCAACGCTTGGTGGGCCATTTACGTGCGCCTGGTCCAGCCTGGCGTGCCGGATATGGTGAGGACTTGACTGTTGGTTGGTGTGGTTAGTGATGAAGTAATGCAATGCAACAGTATTTGAGATTGTCTGTGATACTAGTTTTGGTAATTTGTTATAACTTATACAGCCCTAACCTTTCAAATTTGTGATTATCTGCACTAAAGTTTTGGTGTTACTACCATGTAACTTTTCACCAACTTCCATTCCTCTTCTTACGAACTATATTAGAATCTCTGAATATGATTATGTAATCTTTTTTCAAAGATTAATAATCTATGTATTAGATTTTAATTGAGAGGCTTCTGACATGTACCGATTTTCATGAAGCTAGTTTGAGATTACTACGAATAGAACACCTTTTTGGGATGTTTTGTGTCCCTCATCCTTGACTGGCAAGTCATTTCTAGGATATTACAAGTAATGACAAACATTGATCCACTCTCACCCTGTATTTGGCGAGCCCATGTGTTGGCAGCCTTGGACTACCTTGGTCCTAAGTAATGAATGGAGGGCCATAGGATGCTGAGTCATCACATGTATTGAATTATCACTTAAGCCATTAAATATTTTTTTTTATTTTTTTTTACATTTGTGCCTATAGCGCCTGTAGGCAGTGGTGACCCAGGGCTCCGATGATAGGCTCTGGAGGTTCACTTGAGGGCTGTGATGGTTGGTCCTCGCCCGTGGTGGCGCAGGCAGGATTTTTATAGTGACGCCTGTAGAGGCTCATGCCGCCCCCCTGTGTCCTCCGATGCACTCGCACTCGCACTCGAAGGTAGAGTTGATGGGCAGGGCGTGTGGGTGTTCTAAGGCCACTCGACGGTGCAGAAAGGTTTTGGTTTTCTCTGGGGATCGAACTCGGGTCACCGAGAACGCCAGTCGGAGACGCTAACCACTCCGCTACCGCCTCCCCCCTTAATATATAAATATATTAAGTATCCTCTGCCGTTATGCCTTGGCATAGATTCTATTAGGCTGAGTTTGCTTTAGTCAGCCCTATTTTTCCTAGTTGCTTCACTTTTGTAGTGTGATAAGCTTGTGTGGATCACTGTCATATCAGTTTCACTTAGCTGGAGACTTGTTTGTCAATTGTTTATAAGCCTCAAACCCAAGGTGAATTCAGATATTCACACACAAACAAAAAGCAGCCCCGCAACTTTTTTAAAAGCTTGCTTTGCTTATAGTCTGTGAATAATGTAAATGAATAGGAATACATAAGCGTGTATTTTAGAATAGAAAAACTAAACTGAAAAATAGTTTATGCCATCATGAAATACGTGCTGGCAAGGCACAGAGTAGAAGTTTTATGTATTTTTTCAGTACAGTAAAAAGTTACAATTTTGTTGTCAGTGCATTCAGATAGCATAAGATTTGCTGCATTCCTGTGATTCATGGAGGGAGTTCAATTCTATTTTGAAACGTACTAAAATATGCATGAGTATTTTAATGTGCAAATCTAGTACAGTAAGGCCTCGCATTTGGTGTGTTCAGATTTGGCAAATAAGTGCTTGGCGACCTCAAATAATAATAGGGTCCTGTAAAATACAACTAGGTAAATAAAGTATAGAAAGCCATTGAAGAATAGTTTTTTTAGTAAGGCATTTGATTCTTTCCAGAGATTTTATTAGAAATAATGATACAATAAAGAGATAAATAGAAATAGTATACAGTATATAATGGAGATAAGCAAACTTTTGATATCTCCTTTGTTTAAATCTCTCTGAGGGCTACGAGGGCTCTGCTACCAATTTATACTCCTTCCATGTACCAATATTTCACATTTAGAGAATTTTTATTTGGCGAGCTTTCTCCGCTACCAATTAGTTGCCAAATGCGAGACCTTACTGTAGTTTTGATACATAAATGATTGGTTTGTTTTGCCTTGGATTTTTGCATTGAGTTACTTATACTTATATTTCCCTGCACAGTGTGAGGGCTACAAGTGTGCCTTTGGTCGGTGTGATGTATTAACCACTGGCTAATGTTCTTCCATACAGGATCTACAAAATGTCGATGTGAAGTCTCCCGTTGAAGATGTACAGGTAAATTTAAGCTTTGTTAATACATCTTGTACAGTTGATAGTGCTTTTGAGAGGTGATAAACATGCTTTTTAGTGGCTATAGATTAGAGGTTATAGTTCACAAAATCTTTTAATGACTAGGTTATCAAAATCTAGAGTTGTAGATATTCTGATTCATGTCAGTACTATATGTAATTACTATTGGTACAGGGAACTAACCTTAGTGGAATAGATTTACTATCTACTCCAGTTCTGTGATTTGCCTTCCCTGGATGAGTGTTGGTTTTGTGGCAGTGCCTTTGAGTTTTAACAGGATTATGATGTGTAGACATACTGACAGATGTAAAAACGGGTGATGGAGAGACAGTCTGGGAAGAGAGTACTTTATTCCTGACTAGTTTCACCTCTTCTGAGCTCTGAAGAAGCCCAGTGGAGGTGAAACTAGTCGGGAATAAAGTACTCGCTTCCCAGCCCGTGTCTCCTTCATCACCTGTTTTTAGGATTACGATAAGGAAAGGTGGACAGCTTACAATGTTTTAACCTACATGTATATATGAACACAAAGTAAAAGTAGTGCGTGTGCTGTTCACCCTTTCTATCATGATCATCAGGTGTCATAACTCAAGGCTGTACTGTCACATCACTAAATTCCACCCAGGGGGGAGTAAACACTGAACATTATTACCCCTTGATAGCTCATTGTCACTCACAAAAATAGATATCTAGTATGGTATCAACATAGTCATCACTAGGAATCTAAGCTTAAATTACTTAAAATGTACTAATAGTCTAATTCTTTACATGCGGCCAATTCAGGAAGTGAAGGAATGTATACAAACTATAGAGAAAGAGGAACACATTGAAATATGTGACTCCATTCCAGTGTTGATTGAAGAGGTAAAGGCTGCTGTCAGTGTTCACAGCCCTGCAAGGCGTGATGCGGGTCAGGGTTTGATTGAGACTGTGATGACTGTAGAACCCATTGCTGAGAGTTGCAAAGTTCCCCTTAGTTTGAGGGAATTTCATGAACCTGATGGTGGGGGTTGTACACTTCACCCCAGTTCGAGGGAGTTTGATGAAAATTATTATGAGAGTTTCAAAGGTTCCTACAGTGTGGAGGAGTCTAACTGGTGTGTATCCATTGAAATTGATATTCATAAAGCTAAAGGCAGGGAAGCCAGTATGGAGAGTGAGAGCTCAGAGCTGACTGGTCCAGCTGAGAGTGAACCACAGGAGGTAAATAAATAACTTCCGTCTTTCCCCTCCCCCGTTTATTCAAGTGCTTCTGTTACTGCTCAGAGAATTGTCATGTCTTGGGAATCCCCGTCAGGTGAATGCTCTGCAGAGGTGATGGAGCTTTGTTGCTTTACTTGCCAAGCTGAAGGAGTGCATGAACCCTTTAGAGCCAGGTTTCAGGAGAGCAGGAATCTACATACTGTACACTTGACTTAAGAGGGTACATTACAAACCATCATGTTCATAGCTGCCTTTGCTGGCTCAGTGGCTTCAGCGTGTGCCATTCAGTGTGCTGGATGACAGAGAGTGGCAGACTGGCAGGGGGACAAGTTTGCCATTTGTCCTGGCATGCAGATTTTATTAATGCCTCCCCTAACAACTAGCGTCTTGGCTATACTGATGCTGTTTATGGGCAGCAATACACACTGGTGTTTTCAAACTTCTTTTGATTGAAGTCTGTACTTTTATACAAACTTGGATTAATGCATATGCACCCAAATGCACATTATGCATTTACAAAACATCTTTTTCAATGTTAAGTCTTAATAGTAAACAATACTTAAGAGGTCCAAGCTATGAATTAGTATTGCTATCTTGCTTGGAGTGTTAAAAGAATTTATTTATTACAAGATTGAAATTTTTTGGGAAATCGTTATTGATTTTGGGATAGTTCTCAGTCACAGGATTAATCTATTTGTGGATGTGAATTTATGTTCTAAACTTAATACAAAGAATCATGTGCAGGTTGTCCAGCAGTTGTCTGGATTGTCAGTCCGCGGTGAGGGTGAGGAAAGTCTAGAAGAAGGCAAGTCGAGGTGGGAGCGTGGGGAGCCCGACTACCTCGGCCGCGACTCCTTCGACAACATCCAGGCCTACATCGACTCCAAGCTGAAGAGTGAGAAGTAAAGAAGCGGAGGCGGTCTGCTGAGACTCCACCACGCCATACACGTGACAAAGAGTGCAAGGAAGCAGTTTCGCAATCAAAATTTGAAGTTCTGCTTCAAAGAGATGAGCTACTGGAGGATTTATGAAAGTGATCCTGTTTGTTGTGCTTTCAGTGAATGAATATTGAACACTGTGATAGAGAATGAGCATCCATATTATATGTGGATGTGTAAGTGTTGAAATGTTGCAGTGTTCAGGCATAAGTGGGAACTAGGCTGATGTTAACGATGACAATTAGCTGTGACAGTTACCTCACATGTAGGCTTTTCTTTAATGCTTTGAGCTTGTTCTGTCAGTCAGTGGTGTCCTTGTTCTCTTCCTCTAGCACCGTGTTATGAACCACAGGGAATCTCACTTTTTGTTGGATTGGATGTTGATCTAGTCTATTTAGTTGCTCAATTTCACTTAATACATAAAAGTACCCCAGCAAAAAAAAAAGCGAACTCAGTGCCTTTATCGGAGGGAAAGCATCAAGAAGGTTGTAGTTAGTGGAGTGAGAGGTGGTCTACTACTACTACTACTACTACCTACTACTACTACCACCACCACCCTAATGAACCATCACAGCCAGCACCACAAACACAAAATTGCACAAAATTTTGTTTTGACATTCCGCATTGCCCTAATAAAGGCTGCTCTCTCAAGGAAGTATTGTCCTGTTTATTTAATATTGTGCCAAATTGGTTAGTTCATGCCACTGGAATAAATAATGAGCATAACTTTATGGTTTTGTTATCCATTATAAGCCTTTTTATTTTAAGTACAGAGGTGAACTATAGAAATGTTTTGCAAGGTGAAGGCTGGAGTGAAGTATATGATGACTTCTGTATCCCCAGACCTTTACAAAATCAATATACAAAGACAGATATTGGCAATGATTAATGACAATAATAATATCCTAGAACTACTTCACAAGCTGTAATGTATCTCAATTCAATACACTTAATACTGGTAATGAGCGTACGTAGAAGTTCTGAATCAAGAGTTTTTACACGATATCTACGTCGATTAAGCTTTTATCTAGTGGGGCTATATTTAGTTTTTATGCTAAACTAGGACATTATGTATGCAATGATATGAATGCTGAAGATACAAACCATGGTAGATTTAATTTCATTCTAATCCTGATTTAGAGACTGCTATATAACATATCTGTTGAGCATCCCCATGAGGGCAGATGTAAAGGAATGGTTTGTTCAGGTACTCCTTGATATTAATCTATATAATTTGAATTTTTTTTTTTATGATAAGTGGAATTTAGAAACATTAAAATCAAGCTAAAAATGATTATAAGTCCTCCATAATTTGTACCTAACAGAATTATGGACAATAGCATTCTTTAACAACTTCCTCAAAATTCATGCTTTGTATATACCTTTAGCTATGCACTAAAAGGAAATACTGGATCTATCCCGCGTGCACAGCCCTTCATAAGACTAGCAGGAATTATACGGATCATAGTATCTGATATCACTTAATTAACTTTCCTAAATGTGTGTGGCTGGAAATGCTTCAATGAAGTATGTGTTACCTCAATTATTGTATGTATTGTGCATTATGATATAAATAAGGGCATGATGGCTTTAAAGTTTAATTATCATGCTGAATTATAGTGTTAGCTGCAGATTCTGATCTCCTTGAGTCTTGAGGTCTTGTCTACCACCTGCCTGACCCATATCCTACACCATTCCTAAGCAACATAGTGATAGCTGCGGGACAATCAAGACTAAGAAATCCCTTTCGGGCCTTTGTGACCGTCTAGGCTGGCCTTACAATCTCTTCAAGTTTCAACACGTGAGGCGTTGCATTGATATTGGTGTGTGGGATGAAGAACACAAACACTTATGATGTGTTATTCCTGCTTGATTGTGTGGCTGCAAATTAATTTTGTCACTTATTTTAGTTTGTCTTCTTTATTTTACTGATTTCAATTTTCTGCTTCAGACTTTGGTGCTATCCAGTGTGTCTAGAATGCCTCCATGAACGCTGACCTCGCTACTGAATTTAAAATTGATTAAATGTACTGTATCTTGCTGCTCTTGCTAGCATATGATACTGATACATGACTGATTATCTCAATACCAACACTGAAAGCTTTACTGATTATTAGTCTCATTTTTTTAAGGTTGGTCCATATGTTTTACACTTTTTCTTAAAGATTATTTCGGCTGCACTGAAATTTACTTATGGCCTAAAGTGAATATCTAGAAGATAGTCCCGCCCAGCTAACGAGAAATGGAAATCTCCTCTAAAAATTTGTACTGACGTAAAAGCCTCAACTCTATAGTTAGAATCTGCCATAAAATATTTATGAGAGCTTCACTCACATGATTTGTAAAATGAACCGAGTTCCTCAAACCAAAAACTATCTAAGTACATATTTCAGTGTGTACATATTTAGTCCGGCCGCTAAGGACCAGATTTCAAGAGGATGGGGACATGCCGGATAAAAGCACCAAATTTTGTTCAGGCATTCTACAGGGTCCTAGCTATGATTTTGAGAGGGGAGACAAACGATCCAATTACTCAGAAGCCTCTATGAACCATTTTTGTGATAACGGCTAATTTTCACTTAGAAAAATCTTGATGAAATCAAGATTCGCCTTTAATGGCAAAAGAAATATTCCGTATATGCAATACATCCACTAGTTTGTTATTTTTTTCATCCCTTCTTATACTTCAAGATCACACTTTTCAAATTTTACCAGGACAACCGTTCTATTACAATGGAATTTAGGCTTACATGTATGACCATGAATTACTTACGTACATGTACTTAGTTAAGGATGCAACAATGTCTGCTAACTGTTTTGTTTTGTGTGTTGCAGATTTTGAAGAGCCCCAGTCCTCATCTGTGATGGATTGGTCAGCGTGTGCAGTCTGCCAGAAGAAAAAACCTCTGAGCCACTTCGCTGTCCCTTAAATGCACATGGAGCGGACAAGTCGGCGCCAGCTGTCTATGGATCTTTCCTGGAGAAAGTGACTCAGTTCAGAGAACTCAACGCTCTGCCAGTGCCTCTTGCATTTGGTGCTGCCACAGACGTGGATGAGTTGATCAGGAATCATGCACAGTGGCACAAATCATGTCACGACCAATTCAACACACAGAAACTGGCAAGGGGAAGAAGCGAGGGAGAGATAGCACTCCTGCTCCAGAAGACCGATGCCGTCGTCCACGCAAATGTTTCGACAAGACCAGCTGCATATTTTTGCACCAAAGAAGATGGACTCCTGCATGAGTTCAAAACCCTAGGGGCAGATGACAATGTTAGGTCAATGGCCCGAGATCTGTTGGATTCAGATTTGTTGACCAGGATTGAAGGTGTCGGTGACCTCATTGCACTGGAGGCCAAGTACCATCTTGCTTGCTTGGTTGGACTGCGGAATCGTCACCGGTCCCTGATCAGGAACAGGGAAAACCTACAGGATGCCAGTAAACCAGACAAGAAAGCCCGAGCAAGAGCATTTGCTGAGCTGGTCACTTACATAGAGAATGAAGTGGAAGAAGGCACATTGCTCTTCAAGTTTGCTTCCCTACGGCATCTCTAAGAAAGTCGTCTTGCTGACTTTGGCATCAGGAGTGAAGTCAACAAAGTTCGCTTTAAAGAGCAAATCCTGAAGCACTTTCCATATTCACAAGAGCAAAGTGATGGAAAAAATGTGCTACTTGTCTTTGAAAAAGGCATGCAACAAATGCTGAAACAGGCCATGGAGACTGACTATGAAGGAGATGCACTAATTTTGGCAAAAGCTGCCAGGATTGTGCGAGAGGACATCTTTCGTTCCTGTGGTTTCAACTTCAGTGGCTCCTTTCCCCCTGACTGCCAGAAGAACTCTGTTCCAGCCAACCTCAAGAGTATGGTGACCATGCTGATGAAAGGAGCTGACTTGAAAGATCAGGACTGCACAGATTCCCAGGCCTGTCTCACTGCCTCACAGATCATACTCTTCAACTGCAAAAAGAGAGCCAGAAGAGACAAGCAAATACCAAGCAGTCGATCACGACATTCGTTGGAATAAATATTGAATTTATGTTTTTTTGACAGCCATATTGGAATATTTTGTTCTGGAGTTATTAAATAATAATAATAAGATAACTTGCATCCAATAAACATTATCCTTATGACTATTCTTTTAAAAAACCCATTTACCCTAATTTCCACATGCGGAAATGTCAAAATAATAAAGAAGCGTTCCTTATAGCCATCTGAGTGATGGGATCATTTGTCTCCCCTCTCAAAATCATAGCTAGGAGCCTGTAGAGTGCCTGAAAAAATTTTGGTGCTTTTATCCGGCATGTCCCCATCATTTCACTAAGCTGCCGGACTAATTTAAGTATGTATCATAATGCCTTCGAAGGAAAAGTAAAATAGGCTACCGTACATATTACTTTACACGTAGTCTTTCAGCTTAAATATGAATAACTATTGAAATGCATGCAGAGTTTACGAATTCAAACTAGAAAAACGTAGATTTAAAACAGAAATAGGGAGAAACTGGTTCACAAATAGGGTGATAAATGATTATAATGGACTCAAGTCGTCAGGTAGTTAGTGCAGTCAATAAGGAGCTTCAAAATAAGGCTAGACAGTTTAATGGATGTGGATGAAAGGTGGATGTAGCTTCCTTCCTCCTCTTCTTCCTTCCTCCTCCTCCTCCTCCTTCCTTCTTCCTACTCCTTCTTCCTTCTCCGCCTCCTCCTCCTCCTACCTCTTTCCTATTCCTCCTTCTTCCTCCTCCTTCTCCTTCCTATTCCTCCTTCTTCTTCCTCCTCCTTCTTCCTATTCCTCCTTCTTCCTCCTCCTCCTTGCCAACTCATACAAAACGACTTAAACACGCTAACAGAATGGTAAAAAACATGGCAAATGAATTTCAACCTTGACAAATGCCATGTACTACATATCGGTAATAACAACCCTCATAAAAGTTACGTGATGAACGATTTCCAACTAACAAGTGTTGATAAAGAAAAAGATTTAGGCGTTATAATCTCGAAAGATCTCAAACCGAATAACCAAATTATAGAGGTAGTAAAAACTGCAAATAAATTGGTTGGCTTTATTGGACGAACTTTCAGTTTCAAATCTGAAAAAGTTATACTCACTCTTTTTAACTCGCTTGTTCGCCCCCATCTAGAATACTGTGTGCAGTTCTGGTCACCTTATTATAAAAAGGACATAGATAAACTAGAAAAAATACAGCGCAGAGTAACCAAAATGATACCTAGATTGCGAAATAAATCGTACGAAAATCGGCTCAAAGAACTTAACTTATTCCCACTAACAAAACGAAGGATAAGAGGTGACCTCATCGAAGTATTTAAAATCTTCAACGGATTTACGAACGTAGTCCCAGAAAATCTTTTCACGCTAGACCGGTCAAGCTCAACTAGAAACAACGGATTTGAAATAAGCAGGAAACGGTTTGTAACGAACGAAGCAAAGTACTTCTTCACAAACCGTGTTGTAAACGTATGGAATGGGCTGCCGTCAGACGTAGTAAACTCAAATACAATAGAATCATTTAAAAGTCGCCTCGATAAATATTTCATATCAAATCCCCGGTTGTCACTGTTTATCTCGGAATAATAAATTTATCTCGCGGGCCTCTGAAACTTACTCTCATTGTGTAAAATGATTGCGAGTCGCGTCTACACAACCCCTCCCACACGTCTCAGACAGCCCCGAGTAAAAACGGTCACTACTACAACTTTTGACCTGTGACGGGCTGTGGTTCAGTAAGGGCCCTGTCAGTTAGTGACCACCATCGGGATTTATATACCAGGGGTCACTGCTGCAGGGGGCATTGAAGTGCACGGCGTCCTACTTGGAAAGTGCACTACCGCAGTGGATTGAAACGGAGCTGGGGCCTGATTGACTGCTGCCTCCCAAGAAAGCGCCAGGCAAGGCTGCCGCACCACCCCTGAACTTCCACACTGAGCCTACACCAACACTACATTAGACCTCATAACACACACAGATAGCCCCGAGTTAACGGTTACCACTACTACTCTCGACCTGTGACGGGCTGTGGTTCAGTTAGGGTCCTGACAGTTAGTGACCACCATCGGGATTTAAGGTACCAGGGGTCACTGCTGCAGGAGGCATTGAAGTGTACGGCGTCCTACATGGAAGTACACAATCCGCAGTGGATTGAACGGAGCTGGGGCCTGATTGACTGCTGCCTCCCAAGAAAGCGCCAGGCAAGGCTGCCGCACCACCCTTGAACCTCCACACTGTGTTCACACCATTACAAAACACACATAACATGACCTATCTATCAAGCACTAAACCTACCCCCACAAACTAGTAGTAGTTAGCCATAGATTACAGCTTTCAACTTTCCTCACAAATTCCATGCAGTTTTTCTATATTGCATGCGGTATCACTTCTTTTCCGGCCAGCTTCGGCTGGAGGGATGGGTGGGTGAGGAGGAGCCTTCTACTTCCTATCCTTTCTCTCTTATTATCTAGTTAGTGTAGTATAGTTAAAGCAAACAGTCTTGTAAGGACCTATCGGTCTGTTGCTGTTTGTGTTTCCTTTGTATTCCTTTGTATTCCTTCCTATTCCTCCTTCTTCTTCCTCCTCCTCCTTCCTATTCCTCCTTCTTCTTCCTCCTCCTCCTTCCTATTCCTCCTTCCTCCTCCTCCTCCTCCTCCTCCTCCTTCTTCCTTCTTCCTACTCCTCCTTCTTCCTTCTCCGCCTCCTCCTCCTACCTCCTTCCTATTCCTCCTTCCTCCTCCTCCTCCTTCCTATTCCTCCTCCTTCCTCCTCCTCCTCCTTCCTACTCCTCCTTCTTCTTCCTCCTCCTCCTCCTTCCTATTCCTCCTCCTTCCTCCTCCTCCTCCTTCCTATTCCTCCTTCTTCTTCCTCCTCCTCCTCCTTCTTCTTCCTCCTCCTCCTTCCTATTCCTCCTTCTTCCTCCTCCTCCTCCTTCCTATTCCTCCTCCTTCCTCCTCCTCCTCCTCCTTCCTATTCCTCCTTCCTCCTTCAAATGTTATTATGTTTGGCGGTACAAATATCACGTGACTGCTGGACGCGCTGTGATTGGCGGACTGGACACATCAAACAGCGCCACATGGTCCCGCACAGCTGATCAACCCTGGATGCTGCATGTGTACGTATAGAGACTTTATGCATGCCCCAGACGGCTAGATAACATTATAGTATTGTTTCTAATGTGGTAAAGCACTAAGGCGACGGCAGGAAAAGTAATAAGTGCGTTGGGAGGTAATAGAACATGGAGGCAGTGATGTGTGTGTGTGTGTCTGGCCGTGCCCTCTCACGGCTTGTTGCTGGGAAGATTATTTTGACGTAAGTGTTCAATGTTTCTTGTATGGGAAGTAGGGGTTTCAATGTTTTTTGTAAGGGTAGGGGAAGTAGCTCACATACTGGGGATGGTGCTGTGGTAGGGATGTGGCTGTCTGTGGGCGGGTGTGACCACTGTACGATATTTCTCCCCACTGACGTTTCTCTCCCTGACAGATTACCCCCCCGGGCATGTCATCTTCCCCTCCACACATTTCCCTCCGTGTTTATTTATCATATATATAACGAATTTGGCAGAAGAAAAAGTGTTAGTAATACTAGTTTGCTTTACAGAACACTAAAAACTAAATATCTTATCTTAAAATCTAACCTAACGTCAACTTTTAAATGGTTTCGGTCAGTGTTTCGTGATCAAAACACGGTGCTATCCAACGCGGTAAAATTTCGGTAGTGGGCATTCACCGATTTCGAGGCTAAAATTTAGTTTTCCTGAATAGTTTTGATGTGTTTTAAATGAATCTGGCACTCGTTTTTGTCGGAAATCACTGTCTTTACCGGTGTGGGGGTGCCCGGCCATGCTGCCCGGCCTGCCCCGCAAACCTTGCTCCGCTTCGCACTGCCATAATATTGAGAATATTTTTTTCTTGATATCATTACTAATATACTAATTAATATATTACTACTGAAATCATTATCATTGATATATTACTAAGCCAAACCCTACCTCTAACTTAACCTAACATAATTTGATTTAACCTAACTTAACCGTTGCTGGCTGAAATAACGGTAGATTTTCGGTAGTAGCTACAAGTAACGCCATTATTATTCAATTTATCAATGGGAAATAGGGGTCAAAATACTCAGAATGAAGAAATAAATATACACGGTGATGTAGGTAAGAATCCTAGGACTTTTGAAAGCCCACTACCGAAATAGTACCTCAGAGACATCTAGGAGGGAAAATGTCCACAGGGGAAAATGGCCAGGGGGTGAATGTGAGCGGCCCCGGATGGGACAGGCTGGGGGAGAGTTGCTTCAAATGCTCTGACTTGGTTGAGTTAGTTTACTTGTGCATTAGTTTTGTATGTAATGACGTCCGTCAACAAAGCCTTTTACATAAAACTAACTTTTATTTATTCACTAGCCGCAAAGCCGCCCTCCGGGCGGCCTTTTTGGCTAGCTCCTGCGGAGGGCTATTGGTGGGCCTTCGGCCCACCACCTGTGTTTGGTGGGCCGAAGGCCCACCAAACACAGACTCTCCAGATAGCCCCTTCTAACTTTCCTGAAATCATGGATGTAGAAATGTATGTATTCCCCCCACCCATTCACTCACCCATTACCATCATCCCCCACCCATTCACTCACCCATTACCCATCACCACACATCCATTCACTCACCCATTACCCATCACCCCCCACCTATTCCCTCACCCATCACCCATCACCCCCAACCCATCACCCCTCACCCATTCACTCACCCATCACCCCACCCATTCACTCACCCATTACCCGTCACCCTACATTAAGGTTTCCTCAATTCTCGCAACCCACATTTTTTTTTCACAATTCTCGCTAATAGGCTGCTAAAAAAGAAAAAAAGAAAAAAAGTGATCGGATCATCTCATAAGTGGGCTTAAAACTTTCCCCTGGTCGAGCTGGTTCCAAAACTGTGACATATGATGGGATTCCGCCACGGGGGGCGGCACCTATCGCGGACAGACAGACAGACAGACAGACAGACAGACAGACACTTTCGCTTATATTATTATAGATATCTGCCATTCTGAGTTTGAGTTAGGTTGAGTGGGTAGCCGTGGACCGTTTTCCACCCCAGCGTCAACCCCGCCCTCCCTGCGGCGTCAACCATGTGTGGTGTTCAGTGAGGTTAACCCACAAAGTAACCTCTCAGGCGAACACGGTGCCACGAAACCCCTAAACTGTTCACCCTTAAAAACCTTGCAGATCCAGAGTGATTAAGTTATTATTATTATTATTATTATTATTATTATTATTATTATTATTATTATTATTATTATTATTATTATTATTATAATTATTAGTTAGTTAGTTATTATTATTATTGCGTCACTTTTAAATGTTTTGATATGATATTGACGTAAGAAAGAAATGTGTGGAGGAAAATATATGCTGTTTTTTTCTGTTAGACACGATTTATAGCTACGCAAAGGAAAAATGTCAGGGAAAAACATACGGTGCTTTTTTTCATCTTAATACGATATAGTTGATTATTTTTTTTAAAGTCAAAGTGGTACCGTAGATAACAGTAAAGTCGCCAGGACAACTTTTTTTTCTGTTTACAGACGTATGGTGGCGTTAATACTTACATTTCTACATTCATGATTTCAGGAAAGTTAGAAGGGGCTATCTGGAGAGTTTGTGTCATTTTGTGTCTTCATCTGTTATATTATGGCTATAAATGAACAAATTACAAAAATATCTACAAAGTGGCTACCAACAGTGAAGTCGCCATCTAGTGTTTATTTACTGAGTGTCGTACCGCTGTCGTCATCGCCCGAAGAAAACCCGCGTAGTGAAATTTGAAACCGTATATACTTGCAGCTACAAAGCATAAAACAACGCTGAAACAGAGTAGATTATACAGTCATGATATAAACTACTGTGTATCATCTTCAGTGGCACATAAAAATCAGTAGTAATGCTATAATTCGTAATATATGGCGCCTGGCGACATGACTGCAGGTGGCGACTTGACTGTTATCTACGGTAGGCTATTTAGAGAAGACAGGTAATTGTTGTTTTAATGGTTTTCATTAAATAAAAATCTTGATAGTCTATAGAACAGTCATTACATTATGCATTATTATAGGGAAGTCTGAAGAACCATTATCTTGAGTACATTAAATATTTTGATAGTAAGTGATGATAATAATATTGTTGTTACGAGTGAAGTACAATTTTAATTTTAGTCCTAACATTGACAGAAAAAAAATCATTTTCTTAGGCTGACTTTGGTTGCATTTTCATAACTTTTTATTCCTGCTTTTTTTTCTTACTAGTCCTTATGAAGATAAAGTCTAATGTTATGCTTTTTCTTTCGTTTTTGCAGATAAGGAAAAAAAAGTGTTTGAAAATATTGAAAAAATCTAAATAGTCGTCTCGCACACACTTTGAAAAAAACAAACATGTGGTGATAGTTTCGCTTTGTGTGTTGATACAGAACATACAGTGGATACAGAAATAAACTATAGGATCCAATCTGCATGGTGCAATTGGAAGAAATCATTAGGAGTGTTAAGTCATCAGATCAGTGCGAGAGTAAAGGATAGAGTGTATAAGACTGTAGTTAGATCAGCGATGACTCATAAGACAGAGGCGTGGCCTATGTAGAAGACACAGAGAAGGAAAATGGAGGTGGCTGAGATGAGAATGTTGCGGTGGATGCCAAGTGAAATAGCCGAGGGAAGAGTTGACAAGATTGTTTTAATTAATTAAGGAGACGAAGTTGAAGAGGACCTATGAAGCGATACTAAACGTCAAAGGTCACAAGAAGAAGAAGGATGTGTGGAGTGACTCGAATGGATAAAAACACCAAATGGGAGAATACGAGGGACAATAAAAGTGATAGGAGTAACAGAAGAAGAAAAAGAAAAACAACAACGAAAAGGTAAAATAAACTTATAAAAAAAAAAACTTTGGATAAGAAAAAGGTTAAAAGATGATTATTTGTTTAATATGAAGAAAAAAAAGATGAATAGCAAAGAATCAGGAAAAAATGGCCTTGGAAAAAAAATGAATGTCTTGATTAGGTAGCCTATTTCTTTGATATGAAAAAAAGAAAAAGTAATGGAAAGGTAAAAGAAGCTTATTAGAAAAAAAAACTTGGGATAAAAAAAGGGTTAAATGATGATTATTTCTTTAATATGAAAAAAATAATTAATGAGGAAAAATGGCTTTGGAAAAAATATGAATGCCTTGATTATTAATTTTCTGCGATATGAAAAAAAAGAAAAATAGTGAAAGTAAGAAAGCTATTGTGGATGATAGGAAATTGATGATGAAACAAAAATTAATGTCTTGATTATTTCTTCGATACTATGAAAAAAATAGAAAAATAGTGAGAAATTAAGAAAGCTATTGTGGGCGATCGGAAAATAGGGTTAATAAGCCACAAACGCCCACCGCCCACCCACCGCCCTCCCACCGCCCACCCACCGCCCTCCCACCACGCCCTCACCACACTCCACCACGTATCGTCCGCA
This sequence comes from Chionoecetes opilio, assembly GCA_016584305.1. NCBI lineage: Eukaryota > Metazoa > Arthropoda > Malacostraca > Decapoda > Majidae > Chionoecetes > Chionoecetes opilio. The sequence continues at coordinate 41,686 of JACEEZ010016740.1, forward strand.
GACCGAACTCTACGCGCACACACACGCACATACATAGCCACGTACAGGAGAGGGGGAGCTTGAGCTTGAAATGGAGATGAGTACAAACTGTCCTCCTCTTTCTCTTTTCCTCTTTCTCTTCCTCCTCCTCCTCCTCCTTCTCCTCCTCCTCGTCCTCCTCCTCCTCCACCTGTGCCATATGACCTCTGATGTCTGGCACACTCCCCTTTTTTGGAATTAAATCAATCAATCCTCCTCCTCCTCCTCCTCCTCCTCCTCCTCCTCCTCCTCCTCCTCATCCTCCTCCTGAAGTCTTTAAAATCTTCAATGGATTTACGAACGTAGTCCCAGAAAATCTTTTCACGCTAGACCGGTCAAGCTCAACTAGAAACAACGGATTTAAAATAAGCAGGAAACGGTTTGTAACGAACGAAGCAAAGTACTTCTTCACAAACCGTGTTGTAAACGTATGGAATGGGCTGCCGTCAGACGTAGTAAACTCAAATACAATAGAATCATTTAAAAATCGCCTCGATAAATATTTCATATCAAATCCCCGGTTGTCACTGTTTATCTCGGAATAATAAATTTATCTCGCGGGCCTCTGAAACTTACTCTCATTGCGTAAAATGATTGCGAGTCGCGTCTACACAACCCCTCCCACACGTCTCAGACAGCCCCGAGTAAACGGTCACTACTACAACTTTTGACCTGTGACGGGCTGTGGTTCAGTAAGGGCCCTGTCAGTTAGTGACCACCATCGGGATTTATATACCAGGGGTCACTGCTGCAGGGGCATTGAAGTGCACGGCGTCCTACTTGGAAAGTGCACTACCGCAGTGGATTGAACGGAGCTGGGGCCTGATTGACTGCTGCCTCCCAAGAAAGCGCCAGGCAAGGCTGCCGCACCACCCTTGAACTTCCACACTGAGCCTACACCAACACTACATTAGACCTCATAACACACACAGATAGCCCCGAGTTAACGGTTACCACTACTACTCTCGACCTGTGACGGGTTGTGGACCAGTAAGGGTCCTGTCAGTTAGTGACCACCATCGGGATTTAAGGTACCAGGGGTCACTGCTGCAGGAGGCATTGAAGTGTACGGCGTCCTACATGGAAAGTACACAATCCGCAGTGGATTGAACGGAGCTGGGGCCTGATTGACTGCTGCCTCCCAAGAAAGCGCCAGGCAAGGCTGCCGCACCACCCTTGAACCTCCACACTGTGTTCACACCATTACAAAACACACATAACATGACCTATCTATCAAGCACTAAACCTACCCCCACAAACTAGTAGTAGTTAGCCATAGATTACAGCTTTCAACTTTCCTCACAAATTCCATGCAGTTTTTCTATACTGCATGGTATCACTTCATTTCCGGCCAGCTTCGGCTGGAGGGATGGGTGGGTGGGGAGGAGCCTTCTACTTTCCTATCCTTTCTCTCTTATCATCTAGTTAGTGTAGTGTAGTTAAAGCAAACAGCCTTGTAAGGACCTATCGGTCTGTTGCTGTTTGTGTTTCCTTTGTAATCCTTTGTAATCCTCCTCCTCCTCCTTAAGATGCGTTAAGGAAGGAGTTTAAAGTATAGTGGTATGTGCATGTACGTGTGTGTGTACGTGGTGTTTAGTCGAGCAGGGATCTCTTTACGGGGTGGAGTGTGAGTGTGTGCGTGTGTGTGTACATTACCACCACCACTGCTGCTAAGAAGATCACCGAAAGGTAAATGCGAGTTGAGTTGTTTCCTTTTCTTTCACACACACACACACACACACACACACACACACACACACACACACACACACACACACACACCCACACCCACACCCACACCCACACCCACATCCACACCCACACACCCACACACACACACACGTATTCATTCAAAACATTATCCTGTACATTTCTTCTTTTAAATCCTTGCTTTCTTCTTGTTATTATTATTATTTTTATTATTATTTATATTTACCATTATTATTATTATTGTTGTTGTTGTTGTTCCTGCTGATATGTCCAGGTTTTCTACAAAATGCACAGCTGTATTTATTTTCAGGGTTTTATTTTGTATGGTGTGTCGGTGTTGTGATGTGTCTGAGGGGGGGGGGGTGTCAAAGGCTCCTGGGAGGTACAAACAAGGCCTCCCCCCCTGTTACCCCCTTATTACATGCTCTTCCTCCAAGACCTCCCCCCCCCCCCTCTTCTTCTTCTTCTTGTGACCCTTGCCGCTTAATATCGCTTCATAGGTCCTCTTCAAACTTCGTCTCCTTATAGTTAACAGATTTGCCAACTCTTCCCTTGGTTATTTCACTTGGGATCTTAATTACTTGTCTTCTTTTCTCCTAAGAATCTCCTTTACTTCCCCTTCTCAGGTATCTTCCTCTTCCCCTTCGCATCTCAAGTTCTCAATCCCCTTATTACATGCTTGTTTATCCCAGTCCGCTGAGCAGGATAGAGGTGCCATCTGTCGGCAACGCTCTGCACTATAAAACAATAACACCTGAGTGGAGGCAGCTAGGGAGGCGGGCAGCACGTGATCCCATTGGTCCACATGTAAGTACAGGGTTATCGTCGCACTCATAAACAAACTGCCACAGTCATTTTTTTCTACTTTTCGGGAAATTGAAAAAAAACTCGGTAAATTTCCAGATGAACACCGAACTTCCTTTGGTGAAGGAAACAATTTTTTTCTGGTGAGTTTTGATGTGTTTTGAATTAATCTGCTAACCGTTTCTGTCGCATATAACTTTTTTTTGTGTGATTTGCAACAAAAATGAGCAAAAAAACAAATTGAACCTAATCGAAACTATACCTAACCTAACCTTTACCCACAGTCTAATAGATTGTGGGTAGACATATTAGACTGTGCCTTTACCTAACATAACCTATATCAAACCTAACCTAACCTAACCTATACCTAACCTAACCTAACCTATACCTAACCTAACCTTTACCTAAAAATAAAAAAAAAAAAAAAATTGCGACAGAAATGGTTAGCAGATTCATTCAAAACACATCAAAATTCACCAGAAAAAACTAGTTTCGTTCACCAAAGGTAGTTCGGCGTTCATCTGGAAATTTACCAAACCTCATTTTCTATAATTTCACATTGATTACAAGTTTACTGAGGCGAGTTTCAGACCGCGCCTGGACATGACAATGGCAACTATGACAAATATAGATGCGCCACATGATGAAGCGTAAAGGAGTGACGCAAAAATATAGAAATATCAGAAAAAATTACTTAGGCAGTCTGTTAATGAGGGTGACGTTATGTTAGTGATATATTGAGCGAAGGTTTTATGTGCGATGATAACACTTGAGTCTAGATAGTGACCACGGGAAATTTAGACTGCCGTGCATTACAATTTCTATGTATATTTTTGTTGTATTGATGTACCACAATATTTTTAAGTGAGTGATCTACAGCTCATCCCTCATCACCAGCGCGGGGAGGACAGGACTGCAGTTACCAGTTCTTTCCTCCCTGCGCCCCTTACTTTCCTTTCCTCCAGCGCCACTGTTACACGGACAAGTTTTACATTTTGGGCAATTCATACCACCGGCTTATTTTTGCATTAGTACGTGTCATATATTTCAAAAGAATCGGTAAAGTGTGCTGATTCCGAGATAGTGAATGATAATGCAATGCAAGCAAAATTGCAGGAATAATAAGGAGTTGAAGCAAAAAAGTGAGAATATGTTTATGCACCATTTCATTTTGCTCCCGTTATTATATATGAAGTACATCTTAATCTATAAATAACTAGAGACAGTTTTCCCGATCACGTTACATCGGAAATACATAACTCGATACTGTAATCACGAGTCTTGTACTAGGTGGAGTGCAGCCTCGCCTCTTATCCTCACGCAGACAGTGACGTGCTATTGATCAGACTCGTCCATTATAGTATATTGTCTACACACACACGTCCGCACTCTTGCCTCTACATAGATCTTCGCTTACATATTGATGGGATTAACTCAGCAGTCTTAACTCGTCCTATAGGGGAGAGCGGGGCAGGTTGCATCGAGGGTAGGTTGCATCATTGCTTCTAACTCGCATTAACTTTTTTTATTATTATTATTGTTGTAGTTGTAGTAGTAGTAGTTTATAGTAGTAGTAGTAATAGTAGTAGTATTAAGACGATGTACGTGTGATAACATGCGAGTTAGAGGCAATGATGCAGCCTACCCTCGATGCAACCTGCCCCGCTCTCCCCTAGCATAGATTCAGAGTTAATTCCTTGACATATAAAGCAGGTTTATCAGGATATATTTGGGTGGTTTGGTTATCAAGTTATTTCGTTGAGTGCATGTTAACGTGTGTGTTGTGTGTTTGTGTTGAAGTTATCCTTGCTTTATTACGAACACTCAATAGGGAAAACAGCGAAGAAATGCCTTGTTTTTAGATATTACCTGATGAAAAAAGGCGAGACTGGTGGTTTTGGGAAGGCACGCTTGGGTGTTTCGTTGACTGTTAACGGGTATGTGTTGGTGTTTGTTTGTGTGTTGAAGTATCCCTTGCTATATTACGAACACTCAACAGGGAAAGCAGCGAAGAAATCCTATCCTTCTAATTCGTGGTATCTAAATATTAACGGATGAAAAAGGCAAGAAAACAGTGACTGGTGGTTCGGGGAGGCAGAAAAAAGGCAAGCAAACATAGTGGCTGGCGGTGTGGCTATACTAATAGGCACGCTTGGTTGTTTCATACGCTGCCGGTGCGGGCGTGTGGGCGGGTTGAAGTGTTCCTTGCTTTATTACGAACATTCAGCATGGAAAACAGCGAAAAAATGCCTTGTATTTAAATACTAGCCGCAAAGCCGCCCTCCGGGCGGACTTTTTGGCTAGCTCTTGCGGAGGGCTATTGGTGGGCCTTCGGCCCACCACCTGACTCTCCAGATAGCCCCTTCTAACTTTCCTGAAATCATGGATGTAGAAATGTATGTATTAACGCCAACCCATTCACATCACCCCCAACCAAAGACTACTCTATACTATTATAGAGTAGTCTTTGCCCCAACCCATTCACTCACCCATTACCCATCACCCCCCACCCATTCACTCACCCATTACCCATCACCCCCCACCCATTCACTCACCCATTACCCATCACCACACACCCATTCACTCACCCATTATCCATCACCCCCCCACCTATTCCCTCACCCATCACCCCCAACCCATCACCCCCCACCCATTCACTCACCCATCACCCCACACCCATTACCCATCACCCCACCCATTCACTCACCCATTACCCATCACCCTACATCAAGGTTTCCTCAATTCTCCACATTTTTTTTTCACAATTCTCGATAATAGGCTACTAAAAATAAAAATAAATAAAAATGATCGGATCATCAAATAAGTGGGCTTAAAATGTGCCCCTGGTCGAGCTGGTTCAAAACTGTGCCATATGATGGGATTGTGGCACGGGGGGCGGCACCTATCGCGGACACACACACACACAGACACACACACTTTCGCTTATATTATTATAGATTAGCCGGTGAAAAATGCCAAGAAAACAGTGCCTGCTTGGTCATGTGTGTGTGTTTGTGTTGAATTACGAACACTCAACTGGGAAAACCGAAGAAATGCCTTGTATCTAAATATTAACGTATGAATAAAGGCAAGTAAACACGGTGGCTGCGGTATGGTTAGGAACGCGGTGTGTTTCGCTGTTAAGTTATTTGTATAGTTAACGGGTGCTTGGTTGTGTTGAAGTGTTCCTTGCTTTATTACGAACACTCAATAGGGAAAGCAGCGAAGAAATGCCTTGTTTTTAGATATCAGCCGATGAAAAAGCAAGACTGGTGGTTTGGGAGGATATCAAGGGCTGTTTCGTTGAGTGTTAAAGAGTGTGGTTGTGTTGAAGTATCCCTTGCTATATTACGAACACTAAAACCAGCACTAAATGACTTACCTGGTACAAAAAACTACAAAATTAACACTAAAACCAGCACTAAATGACCTACCTGGTACAAAAAACAACAAAAGTAACATAAAACCACACTAATGTCCTACCTTACAAAAATCAACCCAATTAACACTAAAACCAGCACAATCCTACTTGATACAAAATCAAGTAAACTAAACCACATAAATGATACTGTAAAAAAAAAATAAAAAAGATTAAATAATGAAACAGGCAATGATTACCTGGACACAAACAACAACAAAACACAAACCACACTAAAGATTACCTGGAAAAATCAAAAAACATTAAACACACTAAACTGGGAAAACAAAACTATCTAAAATTAACGATAAAAAGCATAAACCTCCGGTACAAAAAAGACAACAACAAAAGATAAACTTGAATATACAGCCTTCTAATTGACACCTAAGGAAAATAAAAAATACCTTAATTCACTATATAATAATGACTATGAAAAAAGCTAAAAAACATCTAACAACAGGATAATGTGTTGGTCTTGAATCTTTCTTTGCTTTATTACGAACACTCAATAGGGAAAACAGCGAAGAAATTCTATCCTTCTAATTCCTTATATCTAGAAACAACAAAATTAACACTAAAACCAGCACTAAATGACCTACCTGGTACAAAAAACAACAACATTAACACTAAAACCAGCACTAAATGACTTACCTGGTACAAAAAACACAAAATTAACACTAAAACCAGCACTAAATGACTTACCTGGTACAAAAAACTACAAAATTAACACTAAAACCAGCACTAAATGACTTACCTGGTACAAAAAACAACAAAATTAACACTAAAACCAGCACTAAATGACCTCTAAATATTAACGTATGAAAAAAAAGGCAAGGAAACATGGTGCCCTGTGGTTTGGGGAGGCACGCTTGGCTGTTTCGTACGCTGCGGTGGTGGCGTTTTGGCGGGTTCGGACACCTCTCTGGCTGGCACTCCCTCTCATCCTCGCTGACAGGTTATCAGACGCTTTCCGAACTCATCTCACTTATATTCAAATTCCGATAACACCGATAGCGGGCCAAAATTGATGGTAGTGTCAGAGGAGTTTGGTGCTTATGTATAGGTAACGGAGGGTCTAGCTTGTAAGGGAAGCGTCGGGTGTTGATGCGGCGTTGTTTCTCACTGCTGGGAACACCATGTTGACTTTACCAAACAATGATTAACTGGGTGCAGGTTTAAACACGTGCTATTTTCGATAGGGATCTTTCCTCGTTGCTTTTGTGGGAATATGGTGATGAAGGCTCCATCCCCCAAATTAGTACGCGGAAAAATGACGGGAATGCAAGACCCGGCACGGTGTTTTTGAGAACGGGAGAACGGGTATCCAATAGGGTAAAGAAGATTGGGTGGTGGGTTTTCTCCGACACCAGTGGTTGGTCATGAACAAAGGGCTGGGGGAAAGAGGGGTTGGAGGTCCATGAAGAAGGGAAAGGGGGGTGGAGGTCCATGAACAAGGGAAAGGGGGGTGGAGGTCCATGAAGAAGGGAAAGGGGGGTGGAGGTACATGAAGAAGGGAAAGGGGGGTGGAGGTACATGAAGAAGGGAAAGGGGGGTGGAGGTCCATGAAGAAGGGGAGGGGGGGGAATTGGGGGGGTGGAGGTCAGAGTCAGTGAGTCAGAACTGCTTGGAATTGGAATAATAAAACGTGATTCTTTCTCTTGACCCGAATTATTGTGTTTCATGAGGGATATGTGTGTGTGTGTGTGTGTGTGTGTGTGTGTGTGTGTGTGTGTGTGTGTGTGTGTGTGGTGTGTGTGTGTGTGTGTGTTATACTCATTACTGCTGATACACAAACACACACTGGGAGTTACGCAGCAAGCAATAGTAACAACAACAACAACAACAACAACAACAACAACAATAACGCATAAATCGATGTGATTAAGGATGAAAATGTAATCAGACATTTTATTCCTCCCTTTTGTTTTCTTTTGATATGTAATTATAATGCAAGAAAGTCTTTTCGAGAATTTTGAGGGAAAGTGGATGGCAACATGAAGGTGCGTCTCAACTCTCACCAGGCAAATGGGATGAAAAACATTAACCCCTTGAGGCCCAGAACGTAATTTCCATTGTAATTTAGGTGCCATTAGAAGATTTTAATGAATATAAGCAATATTTTATAGATATGACCTGTTCAGTATACTTGTCCACTAGCTAATTTGGTATATTAAGTTACTCTTTGTAATTTTATGGCTAACAACGGACGATTTTATATAGCAAAGTAGAGATCTGGGCGTGAAGGAGTTAAGATGTGCCAAATATTTTTTTTAGGTTCGTATGAAAGAAGTAAACGTATTACTAGCAAATACAGAACATCAGTAATGAATACATGATAAACATATATTGTTAACCCTTCACACCCAGATCTTTCCTTTCCCATAAAATAATTGTATGTTGACGAGCCATAAAATTACGAAAAGTAACTCAATAAACCAAATGACTTAGTGGAGAAGGATACTAAACAGGTCATATCTATAAAATATTGCTTACATATATTGAAAAATTCTAATGGGAGCCAAATTACAATGAAAATTACGTTCTGAGCCTCAAGGGGTTAAAGGTACTGGCAGCGAGCGGGGTTTTGTTACTTTTTTTTCGCTTTTGGCCAGTCCTGTTTTGATGTAAATAAAAATTATACACATGGGGTATAATGGTTAACGAAGACAAAACAAAACCACTGAGTTACGTGACTAATCGAGATATGGGGGAAATGTGGCTGACTAATATTCGGAATGCTGTATCTTATTTTTTTTGTCTAACATTGAAAATATAAAAAGTTTCGAACAGTATGTCCATAAAGAAGTGGACGTATAATAATGTAATGATGTAAATATATAGATGAAAGAGAGGCTGTGAATGAAATTTCTATCGTGATTTGATGCAGGAACTTGGAGGTGCTTCGTGTTTGCGTTTGTAAGTTCCGAGGAAAATTAATGTCGGTGAATGAATGAAGTAAAGCAAGAAAAAAAGTAAAGAAAGAAGCGATAGAATGGTAAATATTGTAACGTTTGTGTCAATATAGGTAGCTATGACTGACTGTAAAAACGGGTGATGAAGGAGACACAGGCTGGGATGACGAGCATGAAGGAATGGTTAAGGAGCGTCAAAGAAGGTATAAAGAAGCTGTTTCTTATTAGCAGGACGTTTGTGTCAATTTATTTACCTAAGATTGAATAGTTAAAAATTGTGAAAGAAGGCAAGAAGCTGTATCTTATTAGCAGGACGTTTGTGTTACTATAGGTAGCTAAGACTGAATGGTTAAGGAGCGTGAAAGAAGGTATAAAGAAGCTGTGTCTTATTAGCAGAGACAGGTATAGAGGCAGAAGGTCTTCCCCTTTTTGGTATTCAAGGCAGTGAAGCCTCGCTCATTGGATCAGAGTTATGAGTGGCCGCATTTTTTGATCCCTTACAATCCCGATGATTGGTGAGGATGCCCGTGTGTGAGGTCGTCGGTGTATAGCATAGTGAGAGGCGGCAGACAGGTGAAAGCTTGGCGAGGCAGTGAATGGAGGGAGGTGGCGATGAGATTACAAGGTGCCGCTCAGGTAAAGACTCCAGTGCTGGGAAATAATTAATACGATCTTAGTCACAGCATCTTTTTAATTCTGCAATACCGTGCCAAAGACTCCCGACGGGTCCTTTCGTCGCCTCGAGGTTTCCAGCCACGCGCCCTGTGTTCGCTGTACGGGACAAGCGCCCCTCGGGTCCCCGTGATTAAGGCGGTGTTTAGTGGTGTTGCGCTGCACTCGGGGTCGTGTGTAGGGTGCACCGAGTCGCCCTTGTGTCAGGGGGCGAGACGGGCGTCGCCTGGATCGCGCCGGCCCTCAATGGCGGTAGGTCTGCCGAATTCTTTTGAGTCCCTCAAAAGAGGTTAATTACGTGATGTGATTTTTATACAGCAAAGAATCCCAGCCTTTCATGGATGTTAATCAACTTGGGAAGCAGTGTCGGGGCGAGGCTGGCAAAAGGCGGCCTTACCTGCAGGGGCCGTAAGAGCCAGAGTGCAGGGGTACACACAGCGCATGTAAAGAAACCATAATGCGGACGTCAAGACGCGGGTTCGATTCAATTTCCAGCCGAGAAGGATTGAAATTGTATTCATTTTACCAATTTGGTTGTGAGATATGAAGGTCCCGGTAACAGCGGGGCTTGACACAGGGCATTACCCCCCCCCCCCTTCTCCTCCACCAAACCCCCAACCCCCCCCAGGCCCGCACCAGTGAGTGTGGCGCGGCGTGGCACCTGCATTATGTTGTGGCGCGGCGTGGCACCTGCATTATGTTGTGGCGCGGCGTGGCACCTGCATATGTTGTGGCGCGGCGTGGCACCTGCATATGTTGTGGCGCGGCGTGGCACCTGCATATGTTGTGGCGTGGCGTGGCACCTGCATATGTATTGTGGCGTGGCGTGGCACCTGCATATGTATTGTGGCGTGGCACCTGCATATGTTGTGGCGCGGCGTGGCACCTGCATATGCTGTGGCGCGGCGTGGCACCTGCATATGTTGTGGCGTGGCGTGGCACCTGCATATGTATTGTGGCGTGGCGTGGCACCTGCATATGTATTGTGGCGTGGCACCTGCATATGTTGTGGCGCGGCGTGGCACCTGCATATGTTGTGGCGTGGCGTGGCACCTGCATATGTTGTGGCGCGGCGTGGCACCTGCATATGTATTGTGGCGTGGCGTGGCACCTGCATATGTTGTGGCGCGGCGTGGCACCTGCATATGTTGTGGCGTGGCGTGGCACCTGCATATGTTGTGGCGCGGCGTGGCACCTGCATATGTTGTGGCGCGGCGTGGCACCTGCATATGTTGTGGCGCGGTGTGGCACCTGCATATGTTGTGGCGTGGCGTGGCACCTGCATATGTTGTGGCGCGGCGTGGCACCTGCATATGTTGTGGCGCGGCGTGGCGCCAGGCCCAGCGACGCTCCCATGATTACGGTGCTCCTTAAAAGTACTCAACAAAATGTTAATAAATAGCTTCTGCATGTGTGGTGTTCTCCATCGGCGCGGCCCTCCCTTCCCTCGTCCCTCGTAGCTTTCCGATCTCCTTTCTTTCTTTCGTATATAACAAGTCGTCTCTTTCGTATATATCTTTCGCGTTCCTGACGTATAGTTGACGGGCTCGTGGTGGTTTCAGGGATATTGATGCGGGAGGAGGAGGCTTGTTAGCGTTATCACCACCTCCTTAAAGACCGGTAAAGGTGGATAATTGACAGCCTCCTTCCTATCTGCAGCGGCGGGAAATTATACAGTGAAATCACAAATCTAGCTGTTTGGTGTGTCTGGGTGTCTATTTTTTTTCTCTCACTTCTTTTTCTCTTTTTTTTTTCTCTCTCTCTCTCTCTCTCTCTCTCTCTCTCTCTCTCTCTCTCTCTCTCTCTCTCTCTCTTCTCTCTCTCTCTCTCTCTCTCTCTGTCTCTGTCTCTCGTCTCTGTCTCTCTCTCCTCTCTCTCTCTCTCTCTCTCTTCTCTCTCTCTCCCCTCTCTCTCTCTCTCTTCTCTCTCTCTCTCTCTCTCCCCTCTCTCTCTCGCTCTCTCTCTAAGTTACACTGCCAGCCATACAGAGTAAAGCATAACATAGATAAACTGATAACAATCTTACCGTTGGTACTAAAACATACAAGCGGTAACCATGCACATGCCCTCCACACTCGCCGCCGCTCGAAGCTTAGTTGAGTGTACTGTTAAAATTTGTCGTATCAAAGTAAGTAAACCCGCTACTTTGACGGTTATCTTTTTTCTTTCATTTTTTATCTACTATCTACTGGAATGGTGTGTGTGTGTGTGTCTGTGTGTGTGTGTGTGTCTGTGTGTGTGTGTGTGTGTGTGTGTGTGTGTGTGTGTGTGTGTGTGTGTGTGTGTGTGTGTGTGTGTGTGTGTATGTATGTGTGTGTGTTGTGTGTGTGTGTGTGTGTGTGTGTGTGTGTGTGTGTGTGTGTGTGTGTGTGTGTGTGTGTGTGTGCTTTGTGGCGCTGAAGAATCCACCGCTGGTAATTCCTGTGGCGGGAATCGTGCAGGGCGACACCACCAATAATGACCTGTCACGCCGCGACCATAAAACTCTGATGACGACAAATCACAGCCGCCGCCTCGTCCTGACCGGCGGTTATACATAATAAATGAGGACTTCATCACAGCGGCTAAACTAAAACATTGCGTGGTGTATAGCCTCCGAGTTAATTTGAACGGCCGGGTGATTGGCTTGCGTTTAGCGGATGCACACATATATCCGAGGCTGTCAGGCTTTGGTTTAGCTGAAAAGAGAGATATATATAATACGTCACTTGAAAATAATGCATGCCAATACCAGTGTTTGAGACAAGTTCAGACCTACACTCTCAGAAATTATATTCAGTATATTAAGGGTAGAATTGTTACATCGCACCATCACTACCCTTTTTAAACCCTATGTCCAGACTGGAGGGTAGATGCTGCCGATTATACCCTTCATCTACCCTTTATCTACCCTTTTTAGACGAGAGGGTTAGAGAAGGGTATATTTGCGTCGATCCGAAAGGGTATATTTGTAAGGGTAGAAAAAGGGTAGCAATATTTCATCACTACAAATACCCTTTTTCTACCCTTTTCCTACCCTTTTTTCTAAGAGTGTAGATGTGCAAAACTGAAAAGAAAAACTAACAAACGCAGCATTGCTCGACACATATTAAAGGCTGGGTCGGATTTTTTGGTCACATATTTGGTAGGCCTATATACTGAAGTGATTTATATTAAAGTCTTCTGGTCCTCAAGATATTTAGGTCTTGACAAACTATCCCCATTTCATCATGTGGGAGCACGGCCAAATCGAAGACGTGTGGACACTAAGGCAATGAGACCTTAGACTTTGTGTTTGGGATATAATGTTATGGTGAATAATTATAAGAGTGAGTGTTATAGATACAGAGTGTTTCATGTACTGAAGAAAACATGTTGAGGTGATAACGTGCATACCGTATACGTCTAGAATGTTGTGGATAAATACGTACATCCCTTGGTGACACCCAACGCCCACGTGCCTCATCATGGGGTGGACTGTGCATTCATTTAATTTTTTTTATGCCTATAGCTATAGGCAGTATATATGACCTGCTGGACTTGGATGGTAGGCTCTGGAGGTTCACTCGAGGACAGTGATGGTTGGCCCTCGCCCGTGGTGGCGCAGGCAGGATTTTTATAGTGACGCCTGTGATTAGAGGCTCATGCCGCCCCCCTGTGTCCTCCGATGCACTACCGTCCAAGGTAAGAGTTAATGGGCAGCATGTGGTGTTCTCAGGCCACTCTACGATTGCCAAAAGATTTTGCCACCCCTCGGGGATCGAACTCGGTACACCGAGCACGCCATTTTCTGGCGCAAACCACTCTGCCACCGCTCCCCCAATTTACCCATTGCAATTTTTTATTGTTTTTTAGGCAAGTTTTGTGATTGTTGCCGCCAAGCCGGCAGCGTGGGTGGTGGCCGCCGCCTCGCCCCTCGCTGCTGCCGTGGTTGTCAGGTCCTTGCAGCCACGCACAGGGAGGAGGAAGCATGAATTTTTAAACACTATGACACGAGATCCGATTATCGCGCCAAGTATATTACAGACATGATCCACCCGCACTAAGTTTGCTCGAAATGTCATTCGGTGCGGCGAGCCTCGGGGACGTCACGCCGGGTAATGATTCAATGTTGTGGCGCTGCACTTAAGATCACACTGGCTTACACCATTTTTACTGCACCTCTTATGCTACACTTTTACACTAATTTTACTCAGAGTTAGAATTTTAGTATTCCTTGCATATCAGTGTCATCGGAGAGTTCCTGCATGTAGGATGTTTTATGCTGTCCGGCAGGAGTTAAGATTCATGTCACCTCAATGGGAGACATTTATGCTGAGTCAAAGACTGCCGTTTACTGGACTTGTTACTGGCGCTCCGCCATTTCTAGAAAGCTAATTTAATTTGCTTTCCATTGATATATTTCGTTTTCTGATAAAACACCTCATGGTTGTCGAGAAAATTGATATTTTGTATAAATGTACGAATATGCTATTTTCCCGGTTATTTACCATTCAATATTTTTTTGCTTTACGCCAAATGATAGCCCTTAATCTACTTTATATTTACTTGTCTATGCATGTTGCATTTATCTGCCAGAGTTTTTTAGTTATTGAAAAAAACGTGATTTAAAAAAAAAATCAAGGGAAATTGAAAAATGCTTGCAAAATTTGCAATATTTTGTGAAAAATAGATTTGCTTGAAAATTGGTTCCTAGCAGTTTTCGGGCATGCTGAACACGAATATGGAGTCAGTTGTCAGTTACAATGATTATAAGTCCCTATTTCAGCCAATTCACAATGACATGATACTTCCAGATATTCCTTAAAAATCACAAATTAGACAAAACTTAATACAAGAGATAAAAATATGATAGGTATTGCTAGATTAATCATTACTTCAATACAGTGATCAGTATTAGTATTTTCAGTATAAGTATTATTATTAGTAATCCCTATTTGAGCCACCCATGCGATTGTCAAAGTACTTATAAAAACTTAGGAATACTATAGCAATCCTGTGGGACTTCTAATGCCCTCCTATGACTCCTGTAGGATGCGTGAAGGAGCGAAGAGGCCCGTGAAGGACTCTGAAGGATTGTATACAAAGCGAAAGATATTAAAAAAAAAAATAGTTCTTCTCCCTTTCTTCTCCTCCTTCCTTCTCCTCCTCTCTCCCTTCCATGTCCCACCTCCTTCCTTCTCCTCTCCCTCTCCCTTTCTTCCTTCTCCTCGTCCCTCCTTCCTCTGCCCCCTTCCTCCTCCCCCTTCCTCCTCCTCTCCCCTTCCTCCTCCCCCTCCCGCCTTCTTCCTCCGCCTATCGTATATTATACGATAATTATCAATTATCATATATCAGATCACGCCGAGCAGCCGCGGCACGCACCGCTTGGGAGAGGTCGGACTCCCACTAGTAAGGCTAAGGATAATTAAAACTTGCTCGAATTATGGAAAGTTATTGAAAAATTCGAACTGGCCTGAAACAGGTCGAATTATCCGAAATTGGAATTATACGGGTTCGATTTAGAGAGGGTTTACTGAAGTGTTAAGTAACAGGAACTACCGCGTGTAGGTCTCACGGCCTCTTGTAGCTTCCTTATTTTCTTATGTTCATATGACACGTGAACCTCGAGTGTGTCTTGAAGTCATGGTGGAGGAGGATAAGCTCGCCCTTTAAGCCTGATAACCCTACAGGCACGACGATTTAATACAAATGCTAACTTCATACTGCAAAAAATATATGTCTATTTTTATATATTTCTTCCCCTGTAAGTCTGATAACCCTACAGGCACGAGTAATTAACCCAAATGTTAACTTCATACTGCTAAATATATATACCTTTTTATATATATATATTTTTTTGCTTAACCACCAGTACTTATGAAGCAAGTGGGTGGGTGCCATGGTCGCAGCCCGTGAGCCCTGGCTGTGATGCCTCAAATAGGAAGGAAGAATAAAGGAAGAGTTTAAAGGAAGAATCACGTGTCGCGCCACTTCACCACTATTGAGTATGGAATCCCGATTTTCTTGCACTTTTTCGTCTTAGAGCAGAATAAACAAACTTTATTTCGTGTTTCTTTTATCATTATTCAAAGAGTTACGTGAAAGTCAGTGAAGGAAGTTGACAGAAAGATAAGTGATGGGTATTTGAAGATAGCAGAATATGCAAACTTTATTTCTTATTTATTTTATTCAAAGAGTTGCGTGAAAGTCAGTGAAGGAAGTTAACGAAGACAATGGAAGAGTATTTAAAGATAGCAGCGAGGGCGTTTTCTTGTTTTCTTATTTATTTGATCATTATTCAACAAGCTGCGTGAAAGTCAGTGAAGGAAGTTGGCATAAAGATAAGGGAAGGGTATTTGAAGATAGCATTGAGGGCGTCCTTTTACATTTAATTTCTTACAGTTTATTGTCTATGAGCAGAATTGACAAACTTTGCTTTTTTTTTTTTTATCATTATTTAAAGAGTTACGTGAAAGTCAGTGAAGGAAGTTGACATAAAAATAAGGGAAGGGTATTTGAGGATAGCAGCAAGGGCGTCCTGGCGGGGGGGGGGGGGGGTCTGCAGCGCCGCCCCCGGGTAGTCTGTCCTCGATTCCCTCTTTCTCCGTCGGCTTGGTGGCCATTGTGCGCCTCAAACTCCCGCCATTCTACTTCTGATTGGTAAAGTTTCCGGCGGAATTGGAAATCTTTTGGTTCCGCAAGGCTTGAGAAGAATCTCTCTCTCTCTCTCTCTCTCTCTCTCTCTCTCTCTCTCTCTCTCTCTCTCTCTCTCTCTCTCTCTCTCTCTCTCAGGGGATGGGATACAAAAACTTAGCATTCTGTATTATGTTATGTATTTCAGTCACTTAAGGAACACTGTATCAATCTAGGCGACTTGCTTATACCTTTCTGTACGTCCTAAAATCTATTGTGTTATCATGTTGTATCAATGAACAACCGTGGTAAACTCTGGACCTCTCTTCCTGTTTCTATTTTTCCACCTTCCTACGACTTAAATATTTTCAAGAGAGGAGTGACAAGACACCTCCCGAAATATATTGGCCCACACCCCTTTCTTTATTCTCTTACTGTCTTCTTTATAGGGATTGGCAACTAAGCGAAATTTTTGTTACTACCACTTTTACTTTTCTTTGCCCTTGGCCAGTCCTTTGTGGTGAAAAAAATTTATTCACTACTGTACAGGGACTCAGAATTTCCTCATGTATGTAAGCTCACCCAGTTTACTTCTTGAAATCATCCTCAAATATCAAATCTACCTCTCCTCGTCATAACATTACTTAAATGGCGTCCTTTAGTTCGTCCACCCTTTAGTGAGGCAGAGAGGAAAACGTATAACATCCAGTTCCCTCTTTGTCCAGTCTCTGATTCCATTCCAAATATTACATGTCCTGCTTTCCTCATGTAGTCATTCGTTTTGTCTATGAATCCTCATGATATTTGTCCATGATATTTGCTCCTATGATCCTATGATATTTGTCCTATGATATTTGGCTCCTATGATCCTATGAATTTGTAGGCCATGATCATGATATTTTGCTCCTATGATATTTTGTCATCCTTGATATTTGCTCCTATGATATTTTGCTCCTATGATCCTATGATATTTTGCTCCTATGCTATTTTGCTCCTATGATCCTATGATATTTTGCTCCTATGATATTTTGCTCCTATGATATTTTGCTCCTATGATATTTTGCTCCTATGATCCTATGATATTTTGCTCCTATGATATTTTGCTCCTATGATCCTATGATATTTTGCTCCTATGATATTTTGCTCCTATGATATTTTGCTCCTATGATATTTTGCTCCTATGATCCTATGATATTTTGCTCCTATGATGCTATGATATTTTGCTCCTATGATATTTTGCTCCTATGATCCTATGATATTTTGCTCCTATGATCCTATGATATTTTGCTCATATGCTATTTTGCTCCTATGATCCTATGATATTTTGCTCCTATGATCCTATGATATTTTGCTCCTATGATCCTATGATATTTTGCTCCTATGATCCTATGATATTTTGCTCCTATGTTTCCTCCTATGATCATTCTTATGTTTCCTCCTATGATCATTCTTAGGTTCATGTAAAGACTTTGGTTCATGATTATTACTTCTTCACTACTTGATTTATTTTTCTATCATTTGTTTTATAGTTTTTACAGTCCCTATCACTCGGAAATCTGTTTATTCAACGTGGTTTCGCTCAGATACATTACTTACACCTCTGTCCTCTTGCCTGGCTCATCAATTCTTTCACTATCAATTTTAACTATTTTATTCTTTTAACTATCGTTTTTTTTTTTTTACTATCTTATTATCTTTTTTTACTATCTTATTATCTATCTTTCTATCTTTTTAACTATCTTTCTATCTCTCTATCTTTTTAACTATCGTTTTATTATCGTTTTACTATCTTATTATCTATCTCTATCTTTTTAACTATCGTTTTATTATCTTTTCACTATCTTTTTAACTATCTTTCTATCTTTTTAACTCTTTTTATTATCTGTTTACTATCTTATTATCTTTTTTCCTATCTTTTTATTATCTGTTTACTATCTTATTATCTTTTTAACTCTTTTTATTATGTTTACTATCTTTTTATCTTTTTAACTCTTTTTATTATCTGTTTACTATCTTATTATCTTTTTACCTATCTTTTTATTATCTGTTTACTATCTTATTATCTTTTTACTATCTTATTATCTTTTTACCTATCTTTTTATTATCTGTTTACTATCTTATTATCTTTTTACTATCTTATTATCTTTTTACCTATCTTTTTATTATCTGTTTACTATCTTATTATCT
>JACEEZ010016740.1:65000-72500 GCA_016584305.1 Chionoecetes opilio
TCTCTCATGGCCTCTTGTAGCTTCCTTATTTTCTTATGTTCTTATATTCAGAGCTCACTTGAAGGGACGTGTTGAGGGAAGAACAAATAAGATGGACAAAGATCAATGAGCATAATCCAGCACACGGAAATACAAAACCTTATTAAAACAATGAACCATAAATAATGTGATATATACGTATATGTATGTATTGATAAGGGTATATTGATACATTAATTGATACATATTGATATTGATACATATTAATTTATACATATAGATATTGATACATATTAATGTGATATTATATACACACACTCATATATGTATTAATAAGAGTGTGCCCCGTGATTGAGGCCAACAAGGCTATGTTTATCGGGCGCCTTTCAAGGAGGGGTCCGCTCTACAGTATATGTTGTGTATCCGGAATCCATTACCGAGGGTTACTGTTTTCTGGCGAACGATAAGTGGGGAGGAAAGAACTAGGACTCGGCTGGGAGGTGAGGGAAGGAAGAGGCGCGAATAAAGAACAGCAGAAGAATAACTGATAACTGTCTATAGTGAGGAAAATATGCAAACCGTAACAGCAGTAAATGTAGATTATGGAGAGAGAGAGAGAGAGAGAGAGAGAGAGAGAGAGAGAGAGAGAGAGAGAGAGAGAGAGAGGGAGAGAGGAGAGAGAGAGAGAGAGGGCGAGAGAGAGGAGAGATGGAGAAGGGGGGAGAGAGGGAGAGCAAAAAAAAGAGAGAAAATGGGGGAAAGGGAAAGGGAGAGACAGAAAGAAAAAAGAGGAAAAAGGGTAGGGAAAGAGAAGAGAAAAGAGAGGAGAGGAGAGAGGAGAAAGAGGAGGAGAGAAGAGAGAGAAGAGATGAGAGAGAGAGAGCAGAGGGGAGATGAGAGAGGGGAGGGAGGGAGAGAGAGGAAGGGGAGGAGGTGGGTTTGGGTACCTGTAAACATAAATTCTTCCCCTTCAACACACGCATGGCCGGTTATAACAATCCCACACTGATGGAGGATCAAGCAAACGGAGGCATTAGTGGGTGTAGCAATGCATAGATAAGCATCAGCAAGGGGTTGGGGGCAGGAGAGGGCGTGGCGGCACATGACATCGTTAACTCCTTGAGACCCAGAACGTAATTTCCATTGTAATATGACTACCATTAGACGATTTTTAGTGACTATAAGCAATATTTTATACATATGACCTGTTTAGTATCCCTGTCCACTAGCTAATTTGGTATATTTCGTTACTTTTCGTAAATTTATGGCTAACAACAGACGATTATTTATAGCAAAGGAAAGATCTGGGCGTGAAGGGGTTAACACTTATGGGTTCTCTGGTCATCGCGCCAGGAATGTTCGTACTTAGACAGGTGAAGCAATGGAAACCTTAAACTTAATGAGGAGCGACTTTACACGAACCTTGAAGACTGTGTGTGTGTGTGTGTGTGTGTGTGTGTGTGTGTGTGTGTGTGTGTGTGTGTGGTGTGTGTGTGTGTTCACTTTATATTTTTCTTTACATCTATTTTTTTGACAAATTATTTCATGTTTATGTATTTTTCTGCAAAATTTCGGTCAATAAACAATCTGAATCTGTGTGTGTGTGTGTGTGTGTGTGTGTGTGTGTGTGTGTGTGTGTGTGTGTGGTGTGTGTGTGTGTGTGTGGTGTGGTGTGTGTGGCTAGAAACACACTCAACAAACTTGGTACCTACCTCGGGAACAACATCCCCAGCCAGACACGTGTAGCGGATTACTACTATATAACCAACACTGTAATCCCTCCACACCATACACAACACCATACACAAGTCCACACACCATACAGAGGCCATACGAAGAGCCGCCGAGTCAACAGTTTTTACTTTAATCCCGTTGTTCATTGTCTTCAGTTTAGAACGTTAGAGTTGAGGGACATCTTACAACTTCCTTTTCTACTTGTATGTGTGGTGAAAAGATTATACTTAAGGTGAAGGTGGCTTACACGTACTGCATACCCGTGGTTGTACATGTAGGGTCTCTCTCTCTCTCTCTCTCTCTCTCTCTCTCTCTCTCTCTCTCTCTCTCTCTCTCTCTCTCTCTCTCTCTCTCTCTCTCTCTCTCTCGTTTCTCTGTTTCTCTGTTTCTCTGTCTCTCTCTCTCTCTCTCTCTCTCTCTCTCTCTCTCTCTCTCTCTCTCTCTCTCTCTCTCTCTCTCTCTCTCTCTCTCTCTCTCTCTCTCTCTCTCTCTCTCTCTCTCTCTCTCTCTCTCTCTCTCTCTCTCTCTCTCTCTCTCACTGTATATGTATAGATTTACAGACATATTTACAGATTGGTTGATAGATTTACAGACACAGGCAGACAATGTTGAGAGATAGAATAAGGGTACTAAGGGATAGGTATTAAAGTCTTGGGAGAGCCTCATTATCGTTCAGGTGTGAGTAAAGGAGACGAAGTAAAATAAAAGCAGAAAATACGGTTAACTTGCCTCACGAAAGCTTTATGTACAGTGGGAGTCAGTATTATTTTTTTTGTAAAGTTTTCTGTGGTTTTGTTGGTCATTCGTGTGCGTTTAACGTTCTGGCGTAACTATAATCAAATGTGCGGGATTAATATTATTCATTTCAAAATCATACTCATTTAAAACTTCTTTGATGTAGTGAATGATGAATGTTGTTTTATTGTTGTTGTTGTTGTTGTTGTAGTTGTTGTTGTTTCATCGTTCAAGAGTAAACAGGACGTTCCTCATGTAGGTCTCACGGCCTCTTGTAGCTTCCTTATTTTCTTATGTTCTTATGTTCTTATGACAGTAGAATCTTGAACCCATGGCATTTACACTAACTTAACAATGCTTTGATTTGAATTTTATGTTAAATGTATTCTGCTCTTGTCACACATATAATCGAGGAGCCGTGTTCGGAGGCGGTGGAAGCCGTGGTGGTGCCAAGCAGAAGCCACAGTTCAGCCCACCCATCCGGAGGCGGGCGAGTGAACCAATCCCGTGGCTGGCTGGTCCATTATATGCCCTCAGGGACCACCAAACTGCGGCCGCCCGAAAAACTAATTTCATGCTGAGGAACCCACCGCACTTTCTTTCAACTTTCAACAACTCGTTCACGTCAAGCATGAAAGTTGAAGACCTGGGTGGACGCAAGCCTTCGGGTGGGCTGTATGGCGCCCCGCGGTGAGACCCGAAACTGTGGGCGGCACCTCGACCTCTTCCGACCCTCTGGAGGCAAACCGCATAACTATGAGTGCTCGCAAGATGCCCGTGGGACACTTGGCAGCATAACATTTGTGCTCCTACTGTGTTGAAGAATAAGGAACGATTCATAAAACAAAGAGGAGGTAGCTTGCTTCGTGGGATTTGATGACACCCACCTAGGGAGTCTTATCCCCAACACCATCTTGGCGGATTTGGGCTTTAAGGATAGAGGCCATAAGGGCGTCTTATGGTCAGGTGCACCAGAGGGTTAGTTCTCGGCGCCTTCTTCAGAGCTCCATTCACACCCGCTCGTTTCCAGTGTGGCCGCTAGAGGGCTAAATGAGGGCTTTGGCCGCGAAATTACTTGAAGGTTTTGCTCACAGTTAACACTAAGCGCCTGGAGGAGACACGCTGATGGAGGGAGGAACTCTGCTGTGAGAGAGAGAGAGAGAGAGAGAGAGAGAGAGAGAGAGAGAGAGAGAGAGAGAGAGAGAGAGAGAGAGAGAGAGAGAGAGAGAGAAGATAAGATAAGATAAGATTTTCATCCTATCTAGACACTTTGCAAGTACCAACTACAAGGTTATTGACTATACAAAGCGCCACCACGTCAGCACGAACTAGGCGGACTCGAACCGCTGACCGAATGCACAGGGACGCTGCACATTGCGAACTCACGTCTCTACCAACCTTGCCACCCTGACGGGCAGAGAGAGAGAGAGAGAGAGAGAGAGAGAGAGAGAGAGAGAGAGAGAGAGAGAGAGAGAGAGAGAGAGAGAGAGATCAGGGTAGGTAATGTAGAAAGGTAACTATAGAGGAGAGAACAGAAAAAACGAATTTCGCTTTGCTTCGTAAAGAACGAACATAAAAAAAAAAAAGGAGGTTAAATAGGAATATGATTTGTAAGGAGATATAAATCATGCCAAGTAAAGAATTGTGAACTTATCCAATCACACTTATGAAAAAACCAGATATTCAGGAAGTAAAGCTATAATAAGGAAATAAGGATCTATAAGAATTTAAGGCTAGTTTAAAAAAAGGGAAAAAGGGGAAACTTAATTTTAATGATAGTACTAAATTCGTGATAATAAACGTGATAATAAGTTAAACCACCATGATTAAGGGCTAGCGGGGTGCGTACAATACAACCTACACTCTTAGAAAAAAAGGGTAGGAAAAGGGTAGAAAAAGGGTATTTGTAGTGATGAAATACTGCTACCCTTTTTCTACCCTTACAAATATACCCTTTCGGATCGACGCAAATATACCCTTTTCTAACACTCGTCTAAAAAGGGTAGATGAAGGGTATAATCGGCAGCATCTACCCTCCAGCCTGGATATAGGGTATAAAAAGGGTAGTGATGGTGCGATGTAACAATTCTACCCTTAATGTACCCCTTATTTCTGAGTGTGTATCTAATGGGGTGTAAGTACTGGGCCTGCCTGCTGTGGTGGGCTGTGGTGGGGGTGCCTGCTGTGGTGGGCTGTGGTGGGCCTGCCTGCTGTGGTGGGCTGTGGTGGGGGTGCCTGCTGTGGTGGGCTGTGGTGGGGGTGCCTGCTGTGGTGGGCTGTGGTGGGGGTGCCTGCTGTGGTGGGCTGTGGTGGGGGTGCCTGCTGTGGTGGGCTGTGGTGGGGCTGCCTAGCTGCTGTGGTGGGCTGTGGTGGGGTTGCTGCGTGGGGCTGTGGCTGCTGCTGCTGTGGGATGTGCTGCTGTGGTGGCTGGGGTGCTAGTATTGTGGGGGTGGCCTGCCTGCTGTGGTGGGCTGTGGTGGGACTGCCTAGCTGCTGTGGTGGGGTGGGGTGGGCCTGCCTGCTGCCACGTACTACTATAAACAGGCCGCGCTATTATGATCCACAAGGGATTAGCCCCACCACAACAGCCCCCCTGCTATCACCTCTTCATTAAGACGCCATTAGCAGGACCAGCTACCCGTAACACAACCAAGAGGGGGCGAGGAGGAGGAGGAGGAGGAGGAGGAGGAGGAGGAGGAGGAGGAGGAGGAGGAGGAGGAGGAGGAGGAGGAGGAGGAGGAGGAGGAGGAGGAGGAGACCGTAGCAGTAGTAGAAGAGGAGGAGGAGATCAAATCAGTAGTGGAAGAGGAGGAGGAGGAAGAGAAAAACTCAAACAGTTGTGGAGGAGGAGAAGAAAAAGAAGACTAAAACAGTAGTGGAAGAAAAAGAGGTGGATGAAGAATAGGAGACCAAAACATTAGTGGAAGAAGAGGAAGAGGAAGAGGAGGCCTAAGCAAAAATTGAGGAGGAAAAGGTGGATGGAGAAGAGAAAACCAAAACAGTAGTGGAAGAGGAGGAGGAGGAGACGACCAAAGCAAAAATGGAGGAGGAGGAAGAGGAGGTGGATGAAGAAAGGAGACCAAAACAGTAGTAGAGGAGGAGGAGGAGGAGGAGGAGGAGGAGGAGGAGGAGGAGGAGGAGGAGGAGGAGGAGGAGGAGGAGGAGGAGAAGGAGAAGGAGGAGGAGGAGGAGGAGGAGAAGAGACCATAATATAAGAGGAAAAAAATATACATACGATACAAAACAATCTGATATTATGAGTGAGTATCGGAAGAGATGAAAAATATGTAAACAGAAAGAAGAGGAGGAGGAGGGTATGAGAGACCTATAACTAGAGTATTGTGTTAAGAGGAAGGGGAAGAAGAGGAGGAGGAAGTATATGGTATAGAGGAGGAATGGAGGAAGATGTACAGTAAGCCTAAAAGAATCCCCCAGCCCCCCTCTTCCCCCCCTGCGCCCCCCAACCTTACAACACAAATGAGAATGGATAGCCACCGGGATCAAAATGGCACCCAAAAGTGATCAGACAAGCGCAGGACCTTTAAGAGTGCCGGTTTGTGTGTGTGTGTGTATGTGTGTGTGTGTGTGTGTGTGTGTGTGTGTGTGTGTGTGTGTGTGTGTGTGTGTGTGCGTGTGTGTGTGTATTCATCTAGTTGTATTTAACAGGCCTGAACTACACTCGTATGGTCCCGTCTCCATATCTACATTTTTATTTTGCTTCTTTAGTGTTTAGTGTTGGCCGAAGCAAGTGGGTTCAGTTCTCATCTACTGAAGGTGACGCCAGCAGGAGGTTCAGTTCTCATCTCCTGAAGGTGAAGCCAGCAGGAGGTTCAGTTCTCATCTTTTGTAGGTGAAGCCAGCAGGAGGTTCAGTTCTCATCTCCTGTAGGTGAAGCCAGCAGGAGGTTCAGTTCTCATCTCCTGTAGGTGAAGCCAGTAGGAGGAGGTTCAGTTCTCATCTCCTGTAGGTGAAGCCAGTAGGAGGGGGTTCAGTTCTCATCTCCTGTAAGTGAAGCCAGCAAGGAGGTTCAGTTCTCATCACCTGAAGGTGGCTTAAGGGGTGAAGGTGTATAGTGTAATTGAAGCCAGCAAGAGGGTTCAATTCATATCCTGAAGATGGTAACGATGGTGCTAGTATAGTGTAATTGAAGCCAACAAGGAGGGTTCAGCTCTCATCTCCTGAAGGTGGTAACGATGGTGCTAGCTAGTATACTGTAAGTGAAGCCAGCAAGGAGGTTTCAGTTCTCATCTCCTGAAGGTGGCGTAGGGGGTGAAGGTGTATAGTGTGGGGGGGGGGGGGGGGTGCTGGGTGGTCGAGGCGCCGCGGACCAGGGAAGCTCTCGCCACAGCTTAAGGGATTCTTCCGCGGGGAGTGTGGATGGGATGAGGTCGGTGAAGAGAGGAAGGGAGGGTGAGAAAAGAGGTCGTTCAGGCTACGAAAGTGAGGGGGAACGCAGAAGAGGAGGAGAAGGAAGAAGAGCTGAGAGGGAAGAATCTAGTCATCAAGAAAGTGATTGATAAAGACGAAAAAATGAGATAGAGAGGAAGGGAGATATATATAGAGAGAGGAGACGATAGAGAAGAGCTGACAGGTAAGAATCTAGTCATCAAGAAAGTGATTGATAAAGACGCAAAAGAGAGATAGAGAGGAAGGGAGATAAAGAGGGAAGAGCTGACAGGAAAGAGTCGGTCATCAAGAAGAGATTGATAAAGACGGAAAGAGGTACACACAAAAAAATAAGAAGATAACACGTAGAGAAGAAGAAGAAGAAGAAGAATGAAGAGTTAAAGGGCGTTGAAAGTTTACATAGAGCGTTACAAAGACGGACAAAGGCTGGACGGAAAACTGTGAATCCGAACGAAAAACAGAAAACGTAAAAGACGGAAGAAAGAAGTGTTCGAGAGAGAGAGAGAGAGAGGAGAGAGAGGAGAGAGAGAGAGAGAGGAGGAGAGAGAGAGAGAGAGAGAAGAGAGGAGAGAGGAGAGAGAGAGAGAGAGCAAGGCGGGATCGTGAGAGGATTGCAACTATCTCACAACATGCAGGGGATCTGAG
>JACEEZ010016740.1:75000-77500 GCA_016584305.1 Chionoecetes opilio
GGGAACTAGAGGGAGGTAAAGGTGCTAGATTGGGGGAGGAGGGAGGGTATAGAGGGAGGTAAGTAAAGGTGCTAGATTGAGGGAAGAAGGGGGGAGGTAAAGGTGCTAGATTGCGGAGAGAAGAGCAGCGTTACGGATGTGGAGAGGGAGGAGAGAGGGAAGTCAAGGTGAATGAGGAAATAGCCTTTAAGGAGGGAGAGGTGAGGAAGATGGAGAGGAGTATAAGGAGGAGGGAAGTGCTTGATGAAATAGATGCACTTAGGATAAAGGGTTCGATCCGCTTCCTTCATCGCGAATTTTGTTATTTTTATGGAAATTTCGATTCGGTATGATCAGTAGATTTTTCGTGTTTGGAAAAGTTG
This sequence comes from Chionoecetes opilio, assembly GCA_016584305.1. Lineage (NCBI taxonomy): Eukaryota > Metazoa > Arthropoda > Malacostraca > Decapoda > Majidae > Chionoecetes > Chionoecetes opilio. The sequence goes on from JACEEZ010016740.1 coordinate 75,363, forward strand.
CTATAAGAGGTACGGTGAAGGGAAATAATATGGTGTGTGTGTGTGTGTGTGTGTGTGTGTGTGTGTGGTGTGTGTGTGGTGTGTTTATGTGGTGTGTGTTTATATGTGTGTGTTTATGTATGTGTTTATGTGGTGTGTGTTTATGTGGTGTATGTGTGTGTGTGTATGTGTGTGTGTGTGTGTTTATGTGGTGTGTGTGTTTATGTCGTGTGTTTATGTGGTGTATGTGTTTATGTGGTGTGTGTTTATATGTGTGTGTATGTGTGTGTTTATGTGTGTGTTTATGTGGTGCATGTGTGTATGTGTGTGTGTGTGTGTGTGTGTGTGTGTGTGTGTGTGTGTGTGTGTGTGTGTGTGTGTGTGTGTGTGTGTGTGTGTGTGTCAATAATTAATACAATCGCAGAAGAAGCTCAAAACGTTCTTTATTTAAGTTACATCTCGGGGGAGTGCTGTGTCTTTCTTGAGCCTAACACACAACTGTAAATAAAACTGTGACAATAAAATGTTGTCTTACCGCCAAAGCTGCTCACAAGACAAAGAGGCTCAAGAGAAGAGCTGTCTGCACGGAAACTCACTCAAAAAATAATCCTTAGTTCTCTCAAGTATATACTGTCGAGATGTAATCAGGCATTTCGGGCGGAGGGCCAACCATCAGGTCCCTCCAGATTGTACAGGGCCAACCACCACGTCCCTCCAGATTGTACAGGGCCAACCACCACGTCCCTCCAGATTGTACAGGGCCAACCACCAGTGCCCTCCAGATTGTACAGGGCCAATCACCACGTCCCTCCAGATTGTATAGGGCCAACCACCACGTCCCTCCATTTTGTACAGGGCCAACCACCACGTCCCTCCATTTTGTACAGGGCCAATCACCACGTCCCTCCAGATTGTACAGGGCCAACCACCACGTCCCTCCAGATTGTACAGGGCCAACCATCACGTCCCTCCAGATTGTACAGGGCCAACCACCACGTCCCTCCATTTTGTACAGGGCCAACCACCACGTCCCTCCAGATTGTACAGGGCCAACCATCACGTCCCTCCATTTTGTACAGGGCCAACCACCACGTCCCTCCAGATTGTACAGGGCCAACCATCACGTCCCTCCAGATTGTACAGGGCCAACCATCACGTCCCTCCAGATTGTACAGGGCCAACCACCACGTCCCTCCAGATTGTACAGGGCCAACCATCACGTCCCTCCAGATTGTACAGGGCCAACCATCACGTCCCTCCAGATTGTACAGGGCCAACCATCACGTCCCTCCAGATTGTACAGGGCCAACCACCACGTCCCTCCAGATTGTACAGGGCCAACCACCACGTCCCTCCAGATTGTACAGGGCCAACCACCACGTCCCTCCAGATTGTACAGGGCCAACCATCACGTCCCTCCAGATTGTACAGGGCCAACCACCACGTCCCTCCAGATTGTACAGGGCCAACCATCACGTCCCTCCAGATTGTACAGGGCCAACCACCACGTCCCTCCAGATTGTACAGGGCCAACCACCACGTCCCTCCAGATTGTACAGGGCCAACCATCACGTCCCTCCAGATTGTACAGGGCCAACCACCACGTCCCTCCAGATTGTACAGGGCCAACCATCACGTCCCTCCAGATTGTACAGGGCCAACCATCACGTCCCTCCAGATTGTACAGGGCCAACCACCACGTCCCTCCAGATTGTACAGGGCCAACCACCACGTCCCTCCAGATTGTACAGGGCCAACCATCACGTCCCTCCAGATTGTACAGGGCCAACCACCACGTCCCTCCAGATTGTACAGGGCCAACCACCACGTCCCTCCAGATTGTACGGGGCCAACCATCACGTCCCTCCAGATTGTACAGGGCCAACCACCAGTGCCCTCAAGTAAAAAACATAATAATAAACAGCCTACAGGCGCTATAGGCTTCAACGTAAAAAAAAAAAAAAAAAAAAAAAAAAAAAAAAAATCAGGTACGCTTCCAAATGTCTGCTTTTACAAATCAAAATGTAAATAGAACAAAGCTTTATGATTATTGATAGGAAATTGCTAGTTTTAAAGCACGTATAATATTGTACACTAATTCTCTAGCCAAACAACCTATTGAACAACTCCTAATCTATGAACGTCTTTCTCAAAAATGT
>JACEEZ010016740.1:82500-92500 GCA_016584305.1 Chionoecetes opilio
GGCCCAGCATTGGTCCAGCATTGTCTAAACCAGGTTTGTATTATGGATTCCCGTCATGTTCCGTCGTCTTCCCGATGTCAACGCTAATCTCTATCCCTTCCGGAGGTCCAATCTCGCTAAAATTGAAGATATTGAAAAAATGTTCTTTGAGTTGACTTTTCCTTTACAGCGGGTATATAATCGGATGGCAGGGCTCGACCTCGCTCCCAAAGTAAGTTCTCTCGTTTGTTGAAGACTTGAAAGGTTCCATTACAAATTAAAATCGATTAAACTAGAGAGGCAAGAAGTCAGCAGGCCCGATGATCCAATACGCGAGCGATCCCTTGCGGAAAATTTTATCAACAAAGCCCGTTTTTTTGTTGATAGAAACATAAAAGTCGGTTCTTCATTATGTCATTATGTCTAAGGCTAAGGGAAAAAATACGATATGTCTGATGTAGAAGAGGGTATAAACGTGTCCTCAAAGTGCATGAGGGAATAATCGATACCGTGTTTGGAAATAATAGAGACAGGGTCGAGAAAAAAGATATTGGCGAAATAAAAAGAAACCCGGTCAAGGCGAGGTCGCGGCAATGGGTGGAGCAAATTGTTTGAAGTTGCAGCCTAAGCCGAAGTCATTATCAGGATTGTTATCGACCGCCTCACGCCCATCACACACACACACACACACACACACACACACACACACACACACACACACACACACCACACACGCACGCACGCACGCACACGCACGCACGCACGCACGCACGCACGCACGCACGCACGCACGCACGCACACACCACCACACACCACACCACACACACACACACACACACACACACCACCACACACACACACACACACACATTGCTAGAACGAAGGAAAGTAACAAAGAAAAAGAACGCACTGAAGTATAATTTTCATGAACATAACAGATAATGAAGTATACAACACACACACACACACACACACACACACACACACACACACACACACACACACACACACACACACACACACACACACACACACACACACACACACACACACACACACACACACACACACACACACACACACACACACACACACACACACACACACACACATCCGATAGTTTGTAAGAAAGAGAAAAACAAAGAAAAAGAATTCACTGAAGTATAAATTTCATAAACATAACAAATAATGAAATAGGCAACACTCAAAAAAGTTATACTCCTATAAAAGTTATAAAAAAAGCTCTTTGTTAGGGCCGAGGTGGTTGTCAATTAATATTATCCCAAACAGTGGTGGGGTGCAAATGTGACAAATGTTAAAGTACAAATTTTGGTTAAAGTACATCAGGGGCTTATTATTATTGGTGGTAGGGGTGTGTGGTGAGATGTGTAACCTATGCAGCCATACACAAAAAATATATATAGGAAGTACGCATTGGAGATAATTTGTTTTTATGGAAGCAATAATCAGCTTGGAAAAGAAGAGTTGAGGCTCAGGAAGGGAAACATAGTATTGCCATCACATCTAAGATCAACAATTTGAAGAACAAAGTACACACAAAGTCTGAGGGATGAACCCTTTCACGTCCAGATCTTTCCTTTGCTATATAAAAGTCTATTGTCGAGCCATAAAATTACAAAAAGTAAGTGAATATACCAAATTAGTTAGTGGACAAGGATACTAAACAGGTCATAGCTATAAAATATTGCTTATATTCACTAAAAATTGTCTAATGATACCCAAATTACAATGGAAATTACCTTGTGGGCTTCAAGGGGTGAAGATCGACTGACCATCTATCATTCTATCTATTAAAAGTCAATTGATCTAGTCTATTACAACCGTTTGGCAGCTACTACGTTAATGCCACATAAAGAAATATACTTCACATTAGCTAAAAAGAAAACAAAACAAATCCTTTTACTCTGTCTGTATAATTTTTTCATGAGATCGGAGCAAAATTACCGTGATGTTTTCTACGAAAGATTCGGCTTAAACGTAAAGCTTCCACAGATTCAGTAAAACTATGCGGTAAAACTGTGTGTGTGGTGAAAATATATCAACTTATCTTTCTATCTGCATTAGAATAATATGCAAAGGTATCTGCTTTGTTTATTATAATGCTGCACAAAAATGAATGCTGCGAACACAGAGGAATATTAATGGTATAAAAGGAACATGTTTGACCGAACGCACAGATTTTCTTAGTATATAATATATAGTTATGTGTATGTGTGATTGTGTGTGTGTGTGTGTGTGTGTGTGTGTGTGTGTGTGTGTGTGTGTGTGTGTGTGTGTGTGGTGTGTGTAATTGTAAACCTACGGAATATATATTTTTGTCAGAGAATTTTGATGTTCATATATTGTCTTCGTAAGTCACAGAACACTCAAAAAAAGACCCTCCCTGCTGTGTATAGACCAGCCAAGTATAAGAAGAACATAAGAACATGAGAACATAAGAACATAAGAACATATAAGGTGTATGGGGAGGAAACAGAAGGGCGCATATGTGAAGTTTTGCATCTCAAAGGACTGGCCAAGGGCAAAAAATAAAAAGTAACAAAAAGCTCACAAGTATCTACTCGTTGGTATGGTTTGAAAATTGTTAACCCCTTCACGCCCAGATCTTTCCTTTGTTATAGAAAAATTGTCTGTTATTAGCCATAAAATTACGAAAAGTCACTTTATATACCAAATTAGCTAGTGGACAAGGATGCTAAACAGGTCATATCTATAAAAACATTGCTTACATTCACTAAAAATTTCTAATTGTCTAATGGTACCCTAATTACTATGGAAATTACGTTCAAGGTCTCAAGGGGTTAAGGTTCATTTTACTGCATTCGGCAATATTATGAATGTTCATCATATGTTAGTACAAAATTAAAGGAAAAAATATTCCTGGCATAAATATATCACATCAGAAATAAAAAATCACGAGGTGTGAATAATGTTATTGACTTATCACCTCTGAAAAATGTATTAAGAAAATAAGGAAGCTACAAGAGGCTGGGAGACCTACACGAGGTAGTTCCTGTTACCTAACACTACCTACATCCACCTTTCATCCCCATCCATGAAATTATCTAGCCTCCTTTTAAAGCTCCCTAATGACTCCGCACTAACTACCTGTCTACTGAGTCCATTCCAATAATTTACCACCCTATTTGTGAACCAGTTTTTCCCTATTTCTTTTTTAAATCTACGCTACGTCTTATATTTCCTTTATAAGTCTTGCGACATCTTGACTTTAAGGTAGAAAAACGCACGTAGTTGAAGTAGTGAGTGGCGTCGTTGTGTAGCCCCCTCGCGATGATGGTGTGGGGGTGAGGGCGCCTTGACGGGGTGGTGGGGCGGCGGGCGTTGCGGGGTGAAGAAGTGGTGCTGGGTGGAGATGAGATGGTGGTTGTCATGGCGGGAATGTGGACGAAGGAGGATTTCTGGTGAGATGTGGTTATAGTGATGCGGTGATGTGGTCAGACGGGAGACATGTGGTGTGGGTGTGGGGTGTGGGGAGGGTGTATATAGGTGTGTGGTGTGGGTGTGAGGTGTGGGTGTGGGGAGGGTGTATATAGGTGTGTGGTGTGGGTGTGGGTGTGGGGTGTAGGAGGGGTGTGGGGTGGTTGTGGGTGTGGAGTATGGGGTGGTTGTGGGGAGGGTGTATATAGGTGTAGGTGTGGTGTGTGGTGGTTGTAGGTGTAGGGTGTTGGGTAGGGGTAGGAGGGGTGTGGGGGGTGGTGTGGGTTATGTGAGGTGGTTGGGGTGTGTGGGGGTGTTGTAGTGAGGGTTGGGGTGTTGTGGTGGTTGTAGGAGGGGTGTGTGGTGGTTGTAGGAGGGGTGTGTGGTGGTTGTAGGTATATGGGGTGTGGGTGGTAAGTGTGGGGTGTGGGGTGGTTGTGGGTGACATACATACTTGTGTGTGTGGTGTGTGTGTGTGTCTTCGCCAGCGAGCTACATCCAAAGTAACTAATATATCAGTTACTTAGGCTACACCTTTGTCTCCTGTCCGGCAACGATGTACAGTAATTGGAGTCTTTGTGTTCAGATTGGTGGCTCCTGACTCCATAAGAAACATTATCTTTAGGTATTATGTAGTGGCATAACTAGGACATTTGTTACGAGTGTTTTACTGAAAGTGTGTCACGTAATATTTGATGTCAGTCCAAAGCAGGAACATCATGTATAGGTGAGTAATACAGGAAGGCGAAAAAAGGTCAAAATGATCCTAGCTTGGTCAAAAACTAGATTAATTGACTTTTAACATAGATACATAACATTGAATATTTATAGATAACATAGATAACAGAACATTTAATAGATGGTCAGTTGATCTTGGTCATCAGTACTGGCTCAGGTTTCGCGTCTTGTCCCCACACTCGCGGCCTCACTCACCTCTTCCCTTTAAGTATGAGCAGACCACGTTTCGTTTACGTTTTGTTCCTGTATCGTTCAGATAGCGGCAGTGGTGCAGCTTATACCGGCAGCCCCTTCGCCCTCTTTCTCTCTGCCTCCTTGTATCAGCATCAATTCTACTCCATAAATCGAGCCTCGGGAGTAAAAAATCTGTGTGGGTGCGAGGGTAAAATGTAGGAGAAGCTGTTGGTCTCGCGCTCTCCGCCTCGACTCCACTAATTGACGAAGTGGCCACTAGGGGCACATCACGACGGACGCGCGCTTCGGCCGCTGATGGCGCTGGTGTCGCTTTTACGTGCACTCCTTAGAGGCTCTTTTCCCAATAAATGTTAGGGAGAGGTCACAAGCTACAAAATTGGGGGATCTAGACGCTCTCTTGTTTCTATTTTGTGAGGATTTAGGCCGTGGTGATCCCTTGGGAGGCTGGGCTGAGATTCCCGCTCCACCCGCCGCCGAGAGGGACTTGAATATCCTCGACGGTTTTCAGGCTGGCGGTAAATAATGAGGACGAAGTGCGGTAAATGGGCGGCGGACAAATTGCCAGATAAAAGATACATTACCGCAGTACCATAACTCTTGGGCCTGTGATAGCAAGGACCCGGCGGATAAGAGGCATCATCCCCGCACTGCAGTAGAATGCCGGGCGTGCTTGCCATGGCCGCGCCGCATAGGTAAAGTTATCGAAGAATACTCGTAAGATTGAAGCAGGAGTAGTGTTGGCGCGCATTGAAGCTGCCCTGACGCCAACACACTTTGCTCAGAGTTTCGTCTTTCGTAAATATATTTCAGTACAGGAACTACCGCGTGTATTCTGTATATAACGTCTCACGCCCTATTGTAGCTCTCGCCCTCTGGTAAAGTAGTAGTGGCTCTGTAGGGTAAAGGAGCTAGGAGGATACAGGTGTTTATAGTGTAGGGTAAAGGTATATAACGTCTCACGCCCTCTTGTAGCTCCCTTATGTTCTTATGTTTTTATGTTCTTATGTACGAAAGGTATAACGCAGAACCTTTTTACTGGATGCGTATGAATGAAAGTTACGTACACAGTTTTATGATGCCAGTACACACAACAGTAGATATGCAGTACACACAACAGTAGATATGCAGTAAACATGGAAAGCTTATCTAGATTCTCTGTATTCCTTAATTTGTATTGATATTAGACGCGACTATGCATTGGTTAACATGGAAAGCTTATCTAGATTTTCTGTATTACCTATAATTTGTATCGATATTACACGCGCCTATGCATCTCAAACACTATCAGATTTCTCAGTATATCAAATTATTTATATCGATATTACACGCACCTGTATAAGCATCTCTAAACTCTACCAGATTTCTCAGTATATCAAATTATTTATATCGATATTACACGCACCTGTATAAGCATCTCTAACACTCTACCAGATTTCTCAGTATATCAAATTATTTATATCGATATTACACGCACCTTATAAGGCATCTCTAACCTTACCATTTCTCATTTCAGTATTTTATCCATATACACTGCACCTGTATAAGCATCTCTAATTCGATTCTCATATATCACTACGTTTTATCTATTACGCACCTGTAAAGCATCCAAATAGTTCTCTAATTCAATTTGTTATTCGTGACACCACTGTTAAGCACTCAAAATATCAGATCCTCAGATTCAAATATTTTATCGATATTGAACGCACCTATAAGCTCTCAAAAACTCTACAATTTCTCAGTATATCAAATTTTTATATCGATATACACGCACCTTAAGCATTCTAAAACTCTACCAGATTTCTCAGTATATCAAATTATTTATATCGATATTACACGCACCTTTATAAGCATCTCTAAACTCTACCAGATTTCTCAGTATATCAAATTATTTATATCGATATTACACGCACCTTTATAAGCATCTCTAACACTCTACCAGATTTCTCAGTATATCAAATTGTATACTGAGGGGATTGAGTGAACTTTTACCTACCACATGCTGAAACGTCGATGAAACGGAGTAGAGCACCGAGGCAACGCGCATCACTTACCTTACCCCCTTGATTTTACCTTATACCTGGTTAGCTAATGAAAGTGTTTTTGTCTTACACTTACACTCCGTTTACTCAGGTGTTTTGCCTTGCGAATCCTAATAGTCCTAATTGAATTGTTTTCGTGGCACCAGTTTGAGAGAGAAAGAAAGAGAGAGCACCAGTTCGAGAGAGAGAGCGCACACCAGTTCGAGAGAGAGAGCGCACACCAGTTCGAGAGAGAGAGCGCACACCAGTTCGAGAGAGAGAGTGCACACCAGTTCGAGAGAGAGAGAGCGCACACCAGTTCGAGAGAGAGAGAGCGCACACCAGTTCGAGAGAGAGAGCGCACACCAGTTCGAGAGAGAGAGAGCGCACACCAGTTCGAGAGAGGGAGCGCACACCAGTTCGAGAGAGAGAGAGCCACACCAGTTCGAGAGAGAGAGACGCACACCAATTCGAGAGAGAGAGCGCACACCAGTTCGAGAGAGAAGAGAAAGAGAAGAGCGCACACCAGTTCGAGAGAGAGAGCGCACACCAGTTTCGAGAGAGAGAGAGCGCACACCAGTTCGAGAGAGGGAGCGCACACCAATTCGAGAGAGAGAGAGCGACACCCAGTTCGAGAGAGAGAGAGCCACACATTCGAGAGAGAGAGCGCACACCAGTTCGAGAGAGAGAGAGCGCACACCAGTTCGAGAGAGAGAGCGCACACCAGTTCGAGAGAGAGAGAGCGCACACCAGTTCGAGAGAGAGAGCGCACACCAGTTCGAGAGAGAGAGAAGCGCACACCATTCGAGAGAGAGAGAGAGCGCACACCAGTTCGAGAGAGAGAGAGGCACACCATTCGAGAGAGAGAGAGCGCACACCAGTTCGAGAGAGAGAGAGCGCACACCAGTTCGAGAGAGAGAGAGAGCGCACACCAGTTCGAGAGAGAGAGAGCGCACACCAGTTCGAGAGAGAGAGAAAGAGCACACCAATGAGAGAGAGAGAGAGAGAGAGAGAGCACACCATAGAGAGAGATAGAGAGATAATAGCTAAAAGACAAAAAAATAAACCCTCACCACCATGTGTCAGCGGTCGATACAACCCTCCCTGGCATAGGCTGGCGGTCGTGCATTAGGCAAAGATTGAGTGCCCGCTCGATGGGCCCCTCAAGTCTCATTCTGGAGGGGTAGGCGATCCCACATAACCACCGTAATCTCTCTCCTAATAGGTGCTCCTGATCCTCCTTCTGCTCCCTATACGACTCTTGATCTTCCTTCTGTTTTGAGGAGGGGAGGTGTGAGGGTATACAGGCGTTTATAGTGTAGGGTAAAGGATACAGGCGTTTATAGTGTAGGGTAAAGGATACAGGCGTTTATAGTGTAGGGTAAATGATACAGGCATTTATAGTGTAGGGTAAAGGATGCTAGGAGGGGATACAGGCGTTTATAGTGTAGTGTAAATGATCCAGGCGTTTATAGTGTAGGGTAAAGGAGCTAGGAGGATACAGGCGTTTATAGTGTAGGGTAAATGATACAGTCGTTTATAGTGTATACGGTAAAGGATCTAGGAGGGTATACAGGCGTTTATGGTGTTAGCAGTGAGAGTTAGTGGTTTTAGTGGTGGTAAGGGATTCGCCTGACGACGTTTTGGGGGTGAAAGGAGTCACTGAGAGTTGTGTTGCCGTGTGTGTAGTGGTTATGTGTGAGAGAAGGATAAGGATAAGGAGGGAGAGAGGAGAAGAGGAGAAGGTAGGAGAAGTAGAGAGTAGAGAGAGACGTTATGAGTAGGAGATAAGAGCGATAGGAGGAGAGGAACTTAGGTTAATGTGTTATAAGGAGGAGTATTATACTTGTGCTTGTGAAGATGATCAGCTTACTCACTCACTCATCGCTGTCTGCGAGTAAGGCTTCACAGGTAATGGAAAATGGACCGTGGTGTGTGGTGTGTTTGTGTGTGTTGTGTGTGTGTACGTATAGTAATATAGTATAGGTATATACGAGTGTTTCAAAGTATATGGAAATACGCATTATTGAATATACTCATTTCATTATATAAATCAGTTTATTGTGGTCAAGATCATCTTAACGTGTGGTAAAATTTAGGAGAAAACGTCCTTATGCATGTAGGTTAGCGGAAAACCATACGTTATACTGTGGGCATCAGATAGGGTTATATGTTGTGTGTGTGTGGTGTTGTGTGGGTTGTGTTGTGTGTGAGATGGTGTGTGGTGTGTGTGTGTGTGTGTGTGTGCGTGTGTGTGTGTGTGTGTGTAACCAAGGATTACATTTCTGGCCTGGCATTGAATCTTTCGCTAGGGCGAGAGAAGCTTAAGATCTGAATATAGCTAAAAGGGGGTAGGGAGGGTATGTTAAGGTGTACTTTCTTTTCTCCTCCTCATCACTCACTCACTCACTCGCCTGTTCCTCGAGTAAGCTTCACAAGAGTAATGGAAAATGGACCGTGTGTGTGTGTGTGTGTGTGTGAATGGCAGTCACTGTGTGTGTGTGTGTGTTACGTATAAGTATATATAAGTATAAGTATATACGAGTGTTCAAACGAAACTCGGACAACATACATTATGAATATACTCATTTCTTATATAAATATTTTTTCCCCTAACGTGGTAAAAATATTAGGGATAAAAAGTCCTATGACAATGTGTTGCGAAAACCATACGTTACTGTGGGCTCAGATGGGTAAATGTGTGTGTGTGTGTGTGTGTGTGTGTGTGTGTGTGTGTGTGTGTGTGTGTGTGTGTGTGTGTGTGTGTGTGTGTTACCAAGGATTACATTTTCCTGCCTGGCTATTGATCTTTCTGTCTGTGTCGTAAGAGCTTAATATCTTAATTACTAGCTACAAAGGGGGGTAGGGAGGGTATGGTTATATGTGTCTCTCTCTTTCTCTTTTGTCTTCTTGCTCTCTCTCTGTCTGCTCTTCTCTTCTCTTCTCTCCTCTTCCTCTCTCTCTCTCTCTCTCGTAAGCTTCTCTCTCATTCTCATCTCTCTAGTATCTATTCTCTCTCTCTCTCTCTCTCTCTCTCCTCTCTCTCTCTCTTTATCGTTTTACATTCTCTCCCCCTCTCATTACCCTTCCTCCTCACATTCTCTCTTCTCCTCTCCTTTCCTCTCTCTCTCTCCTCCTCTCTCTCTCTCTCTCCTCTTTCTTTTCTTCTCCCTTCTACCTCCCACCTCTTCTCTCCTCTCTCTCTCTCTCCCTCCCTCTCTCTCTCTCTCTCTCTCTCTCTCCTCTCTCCTCTCTCTCCTCCCTCCCTCCTCTCCCTCTCCCTCTCTCCCTCCCTCCCTCCCTCTCTCGCCCTCCCTCTCCCTCTCCCTCTCCCTCGCTCTGTGTTTATGAAGTTGTCTGTCATATACTGAGCAATCGTCCTCACTCCCCCAGCAGCCATATGTTCCCTGGTGCGTGAGGGAGAAGAAAAGAGAGAGAGAGAGAGAGAGAGAGAGAGAGAGAGAGAGAGAGAGAGAGAGAGAGAGAGAGAGAGAGAGAGAGAGAGAGAGAGAGAGAGAGAGAGAGAGAGAGAGAGAGAGAGAGAATCCTGCAACAATGAGGTAGAGATGTATAAAGGAGGAAGAAATGATAGAAGGAAAATGCGAGGGAG
>JACEEZ010016740.1:100000-102500 GCA_016584305.1 Chionoecetes opilio
CCATCACCTTCATCTTTCTCTCTATTTTATCTCTCTATTTCTCTCTCTATTTCTCTCTCTCTCTAATCTCCTACTCTCTACTACTCTCTAAAAAAGGGAGAGTGAAAAAACCCCATAATTTTCTTGACTATTTCCTCCCGTTTACTAGACTAGAGTACCTACCTTAGCATCTCTCTATATCACCATCACCTTCATCTTTCTCTCTCTCTATCTCTCTCTCTCTTTCTACTCTCTCTCACGCACTCTTAAAAAACGTCTAGTTAAAAAAACTCATATTCTTTACTATTTCTCCCCATTTACTATCATACCTACTACAGCATCCCTCTATATCACTATCACCTTCATCTTTCTCTCTCTATCTATCTCTTTATTTCTCTCTCTACTACACACACACTTAAAAAAACACTGCTGAAAAAAACATCAATTTCTTTACTATTTCTCCCCATTTATCATACCTACCTTAACATCATTCTATATCACCATCACCTTCTTCATCTTCCCCTTCAGCCCTTCAGCGTCCCTCCTCCTTCCCTACGCCTCCCATGACCTCGGCGACCCGGTGTACGAGGGGCTCAGCGCGTCGGCCCGTCACCCCCGGCGCCGCACGTCACCAACTTGCCCCAGACACAGATCGCTTAAGACCCCAAGTTGTCGCTATCCAGGAGGTAATCTTGGGGAAACTGTGACATGCGCCGGGGAGGGAGGGGAAGGGAAGGGATGGGAGGAAGGGGGTGTAGGAAGGGAGGGAAGGGAAAGGAAGGGAAGGGAAGGGAAGGGAAGGGAAAGGAAGGGAAGGGAAGGGAAGCGATGGGAAGGGAAGAGGGGATGGGATGGGAAGGAAGGGAGGGAAGGGAGGGATGGGGTAGAGGGGGGTGTATGTAGGAAGGAAGGGAAGGAAAGGAAGGGAAGGGAAGGGAAGGGAAGGGAAGGGAAGGAAAGGGAAGGGATGGGAAGGGAAGGAGGGAGGGTAGAAGGAGGGAGGTATATAGGAGGAGGAAAGATGGGAATGAAGGAGGGAAGGGAAGGGAAGGGAAGGAAGGGAATGAAGGAAGGGAAGGGAAGGGAAGGGAAGGGAGGGAAGGGAAGGGAAGGGAAGGGAGGGATAGAGAGAGGGAAGGAAGGGATAGGGTAGAGGGAGGTATATAGAAGGAGGAGGAGGCATAAAAGGAAATGAAGGGAGCGATAGGATAGAGGGAGGTGGTGTATATAGAGGAGGAAGGAAGGAAAATGAAGGAGGGGGATGGGATAGAAGGTGGTGTGTATAGGAGAGGAAGGAAGGGAAGGGAAGGGAAGGGAGGATGGGATAGAGGGAGATATAGGAGGAGGAAGGGGGGGGGGGGTAGAGGGAGGGTGTATAGGAGGGAGGAAGGAAGGGAAATGAAGGTGATAAAATGGAACGTTGCTGTTTTAGTGTTTTTTATATATATGGAAATAGTTGTTTTTGGTGAGGTAGTGTGTGTGTGTGTGTGTGTGTGTGTGTGTGTGTGTGTGTGTGTTTAAGGAAAGGTAGAGAAGATATGATGGGTGATACAGTATTAATATAGGTAGTGAAAATGATAAGGGATACATAGTTTTTCTATTCACGGGCTGCTCTGGATAAGATAATGGTGATAAAAGTTATAGGAAGTGAATGTGGATGGAGGAAGGAAGGAAGATAAGGAAACACAGACGTATAGAAGGAAACCTATTGGCGTTAAAAATCACGTCACAATTATTAAACAAATCGGAAAAAATGTACAAGCTATAAAAGAAGAAGAAATACACAAGACTGAAATGAAACTGAAGCGGTGAAATAGAAAAAAGGAAAAAATCACATATCCAAAATAAAAAGGCTCAAGAAGAAAACAAGCAAGAAAGCATAGACAGAGAATTTAAAAAAAAAGGAAGAAAAGTGTAAGAAGCAATAGAAGAAAAAAAGAGAAAGATCACACATCCAGAATAAAAAAAAGTTACAGATATAAAAGCAACAAACTATAGAAAAAGTAAAAAAAAAATGAAGCCAAAAGTGATACAAATGAAAAAGTGAAGCCAAATGAAAAGAAGAAAAGTATAAGAAGAGTAAAGTTTCATAGGTTGGCTGCTACACGAACACACACACTATAACAGCTATACAATAACTATACAACAACTATACAACACTACAACGCACTATAAACACTGACTACAGGGAGGGTAACAAGGCGGCGGCGATAGGGCGGTGACAGCAAGACGATAAACGGATCACGTCAGGAAAAATCGCTTCCGTGCAGTCGCTTCCCTCTACTCACTTGTTCCTTAACGCCGTGGTCTTAAGGGGGGGGGGGAATGGGAGGGACGAAAGGGGGGCGTAGGGGGACGAAGGGGGAGCATAAGGGGGACGGGGGTTTTGGGGGGATGAGGGGGGTCTATTTATCCCTGGAAGTGTGATAAGATGACCTTGAAACACCAACAGCCATCATCACCACCTGGAAATAGTTATCGTATCATCACTCTCAACATTTACTCCCCTAAGACCTTCACA
>JACEEZ010016740.1:107500-115000 GCA_016584305.1 Chionoecetes opilio
TCTCTCTCTCTCTCTCTCTCTCTCTCTCTCTCTCTCCTCTCTCTCTCTCTCTCTCTCTCTCTCTCTCTCTCCTCTTGCTTTATCTTTTCTCTCCTTTTTTCCCTCTTTCTTTTGACCTGTATTTGTGAACGTCTGTGTGTGTGTGTGTGTGTGTGTGTGTGTGTGTGTGTGTGTGTGTGTGTGTTGTGTGTGTGTGTATAGTCTTTATGTGTATGTATATGTATGTGTATGTGCATAGTGTAGTGTAGAGTGTGGGCAGGCGTCAACACAACTACCTAGGGAATGCCCCAGTAATCATGGAGTGCAATGAGGCAGACGACACACAACACGCGAGCAGCACAAACAGCTTGGCGGCAGTGAGGAACAGGCGAGAAGCGAGAGGGAAGGGAGAAACTAGATGGGGATGTGGAGGGGAAAGAAGAAAGAGAGAGGGAGCGAGAGGCACGAACAAGACTGAGGAGGGTTGATGGTATGGCTTTAGGGGATTTAACCATCGACATTAAAATAATTTTTTGTATAAGGGCGCGAGAGGCCACCAAATTGCCCTTCCAACACATAGAACATCAGATAAACATAACCTAAACCTTTATGTACTTTATATATACCCATTCATTATTACCAAGTACAACATTAATAAGAGATCAATTTGTTTGTATTATGGGCGGGAGAGGCCACTAAATTGCACTTTTATCACTTTGAACAGCAGATAAACATAACCAAAACCCTTATAATGTACTTAAATATGTATTCATTAGCTATAAGTACACAAATAAGAAGTACAGTATAGGTAATAGTATGAGAGTAAGAAGGAGGGAGTGTGTATAGTATCCTCATCTGAACAACAACAAATTGCACTTCCAACACCCAAAATAAACTAGGTAAACCCAACCTAAAACACTTCCATCACAAAATATACTAGATAAAAATAACCTAAACCCTCTTAATGTACTGTTTATACGCATTCATTATTCCCAAGTACAAATAAATGACGATAACTGTTAGTGAATTAAGAGGAAGAGGGAGGGAGTGAGGGAGGGACTTGTATCCTCATCTGGCAACACTGTGTGGGACCAGCTGGTGTGTGATTCGAGGGTCTATTAACTGTCCATCCAAGTGACGTTATGTATGCGGTGATGGAGGAAGAGGAGGAGGAGGAGGAGGAGGAGGAGAGGCCCCGTCCCCTTCCTGCCCGGCCCGTCACCCTCTTCACTGGTGACGTGTGTCGCCAATTTATTAGGGAAGGATACAGATTGTGTGGTGTGTGTGTGTGTGTGTGTGTGTGTGTGTGTGTGTGTGTGTGTGTGTGTGTGTGTGTGTGTGTGTGCTTGTGCATCTCGGTATGTTTTGATGTTTTATTGTTCATATATTACACACACACACACACACACACACACACACACACACACACACACACACACACACACACACACACACACACACACATACACACACCAAACGACAAAACACACACAAAAAACACATACACGTACACAAATATACACGTACACACAAAGGGACACGAAAAAAGAGAGAGAGAGAGAGAGAGAGAGACGAGAGAGAGAGAAAGAGAGAGGAGGAGAGAGAGAGAGAGGAATAATTAAGACAACAAAAAACGATAAAGGTATCAAAAGGGTCAGTCCGTCCCTTCTTTTTCTCCCCTTCTACCCTTCTCCCCTTCAACCCCCCTTCACCCCCCCCCCCCTTCACTCCTCCCCTTCCTCCTCCCCTCCCTTTAGCCACTTCATAATGGGCTCATCGAGGCGGGGAAGCTTCACCTAATGGCCAGATAATGGTAAATGGGAGTTTGGGAGGGGAAGAAGTCGCTGTGAAATGAGTGAGTTATCTGAGGTGGCGGTGATGGTGGAGGAGGCGATGGTGTGGGTGGTGATTGTGGTGGGGGGGGGGGGGTTTGGGGGGAGAGGGGATGTGGTGTGGGGGTGATTGGGAGGGGGGAAGGGGTTTTGTGATGGTGGTGAGGGTGGTTGTGGTGGGAGAAGAGGGTTTTGGTGGAGGGTGGGGGTTTGTGTGGAGGAGAAAGGGGAGGGTGTAGGTGGTGTTTGTGGTGGGAAAAGGGGGTTTGTGGGGGGAAAAGGGGTGGTGGGGTTTTGGGGATTTATGGGGGGGGAAGGGAACTGTGGTGGGGAAGGGGGGGTTTATGTGGAAGGTTTTTTTTGGGGCGGTGGATGGAGGTTTGAGGGTTTGGGGTGGTTGGGGTGGGGGAAGGGGGGTTTGGGGTTTTGTGGTGGGGGAAGGGGGTTTGTGGAAAAGAGGGTTGTGGTGGGGGTTGGGGGAGGAATCAAAACAGGTGGGAGAAAGGAAGGTATTGGTGGGGATATTGCTGCAGTGGTGTTGGGGGGGTGCTACTGTGTGTTGTGTGGGGGTGTTGTTGGTTGTGGGTGTGTGGTGGTGTGGTGTGTGTTGGTGTGTGTGTTTGTGTGGGGTTTTTGTGTGTGAAAGTGAAGGAGTGGGTGGCAAAAGCTCTACAAGACTGCTTGAAGGCTCGGTCTATGTTTAAAAATTGGGAAAGGAGAGAGAGAGAGAGAGGAGAGGAGAGAGAGAGAGAGGGAGAGGAGAGAGAGGAGAGAAGAGGGGGAGGGGAGGAGGAGAGAGGGAGAAGAGAGAGAGAGAGATTATTTTCCTA
Organism: Chionoecetes opilio; assembly: GCA_016584305.1. Taxonomy (NCBI): domain Eukaryota; kingdom Metazoa; phylum Arthropoda; class Malacostraca; order Decapoda; family Majidae; genus Chionoecetes; species Chionoecetes opilio. The sequence continues at coordinate 110,142 of JACEEZ010016740.1, forward strand.
TAACGTGGAGGCAATACAACGCTTCTTTCATGTTCAAATAATTATAAGAGGGAGAAAAAGGAGGAAGTCAGACCATGTTGGCATATCATATACAGTTATCACACCAACAGATGCTCACCAAATATTAATTAGTCGAATGAGAAGAATAGAGATAAAGACTTACAATTCACTCTCAATTAAAAAAGATTGTGTGCCCTAAAAAATAAATGTTAAGCTTACATTCCCATCATCAATTACAGTTACTCATTTCATTTCTTCCTTCTTTCCTTTCCCATTTTTTTTCAGTTTCAGAACAGCACTTTATTTTTTTCGAAAAGTTTCAGAACAGCACTTTATTTTTTTCGTTCAACAGCACTTTATTTTTTTCAGTTCAACAGCTTATTTTTTTCAAAGCTTCAGACAGCACTTTATTTTTTCAGTTTCAGAACAGCACTTTATTTTTTTCAAAGTTTCAGAACAGCACTTTATTTTTTTCAGTTTCAGAACAGCACTTAATTTTTTTCAAAGTTTCAGAACAGCACTTAATTTTTTTCAAAGCTTCAGAACAGCACTTTATTTTTTTCAAGCTTCAGAACAGCACTTTATTTTTTTCAAAGCTTCAGAACAGCACTTTATTTTTTTCAAAGCTTCAGAAGAGCACTTTATTTTTTTCAAAGTTTCAGAACAGCACTTTATTTTTTTCAAAACTTCAGAACAGCACTTTATTTTTTTCAAGGCTTCAGAACAGCACTTTATTTTTTTCCAACGCTGCAGAACAGCACTTTATTTTTTTCAAAGCTTCAGAACAGCACTTATTTTTTTTCAAAGCTTCAGAACAGCACTTTATATTTTTCATAGCTTCAGAACAGCACTTAAATATTTTCAAAGTTTCAGAACAGCACTTTATTTTTTTCCAAAGATTCAGAACAGCACTTTATTTTTTTCAAAGTTTCAGAACAGCACTTTATTTTTTTCCAAAGCTTCAGAACAGCACTTTATTTTTTCCCAAAGCTTCAGAGCAGCACTTTATTCTTTTCAAAGTTTCAGAGCAGTACTTTATTTTTTTCAAAGCTTCAGAGCAGCACTTTATTTTTTTCAAAGTTTCAGAACAGCACTTAATTTTTTTCAAAGCTCCAGAACAGCACTTAATTTTTTCAAAGCTTCAGAACAGCACTTTATTTTTTTCCAAAGCTTCAGAACAGCACTTTATTTTTTCCAAAGCTTCAGAACAGCACTTTATTTTTTTCCAAAGCTTCAGAACAGCACTTTATTTTTTTCCAAAGCTTCAGAACAGCACTTTATTTTTTTCCAAAGCTTCAGAACAGCACTTTATTTTTTTCCAAAGCTTCAGAACAGCACTTTATTTTTTCCAAAGCTTCAGAACAGCACTTTATTATTTTTCAAAGCTGCAGAACAGCACTTTATTTTTTCCAAAGCTTCAGAACAGCACTTTATTTTTTTTCAAAGCTCCAGAACAGCACTTTATTTTTTCCAAAGCTTCAGAACAGCACTTTTTTTTTCCAAAGCTTCAGAACAGCACTTTATTTTTTTCCTAAGCTTCAGAACAGCACTTTAAGTCCTTTAAATGTATTAAGAGTCTGCGTGATATGGCCTTGAATTTTTTTTTTTAATATAACCACGCTGACTTTTTATTTATATTCTGGTGTCATAGTTTTATATTGACTCTTCTTTACTCTCTATTTCTTTCGAGACATATGCATGGATGGATAAAATAAATAAAAAGAGGGGGAAAAGGAGGACGAAGTGATAAACATTGCAAAGAAGAAGAATAAAAGAGAGAATATAAAAGTAGTCAGAGGTTATTTAGATTATCTTAGAAGTGTATGACAAACAAAAACATTGCAAAGAAGATGAATAAAAGAGAGAATAAAAGTAGTTAGAGCTTATTTAGATTATCTTAGAAGTGTATGACAAACAAAAACATTGCAAAGAAGATGAATAAAAGAGAGAATAAAAGTAGTTAGAGCTTATTTAGATTATCTTAGAAGTGTATGACAAACAAAAACATTACAAAGAAGATGAATAAAAGAGAGAATAAAAGTAGTCAGAGGTTATTTAGATTATCTTAGAAGTGTATGACAAACAAAAACATTACAAAGAAGATGAATAAAAGAGAGAATAAAAGTAGTTAGAGGTTATTTAGATTATCTTAGAAGTGTATGACAAACAAAAACATTGCAAAGAAGATGAATAAAAGAGAATAAAAGTAGTTAGAGCTTATTTAGATTATCTTAGAAGTGTATGGCAAAGGGAATTTTTGTTATAGGTGGTGAAAGGGTTAAATGGAATTGTGTAGGAATGTAAATAGATCAAAGAAGATTAAAAAAGAAATATAAGTAGTAGAAGGTTATCTAGATTATTTTTGAAGTGTATGACAACGGAAAAACTGCAAAGAATAAGAATAACGAAAAAAATAAAAGTAGTAAAAAGTTATCTAGATTATCTTAGAAGTGTAGGACAACGGGAAAAAATTGCAAAGAAGAAGAAGAATAAAGAAGAATATAAAAATAGTAAAAAGTTATCTAGATTATCTTAGAAGTGTATGAACAAAGGGAAGAAATTGTTATATGTGGTGAAAGAGTTAAAGGAAATTGTGTCTGAGTTTAAATAGGGAGAAATTGTGTCTGAGTGTAAATAGGGAGACAGTGAGGGAAGGTATTAAGGTAGTAGTAAGAAGGAAGGAAGGTAGGAAGAGAAGGGAGAAGGGAGTAAGAAGAGGGAGGAAATTGTGTCTGAGTGTAAATAGGGAGAAATTGTGTCAGAGTTTAAATAGGGAGACAGTGAGGGAAGGTATTAAGGTAGTAGTAAGAAGGAAGGAAGGTAGGAAGAGAAGGAAGGGAGAAGGGAGTAAGAAGAGGGAGGAAATTGTGTCTGAGTGTAAATGGAGACAGTGAGGGAAGGTATTAAGGTAGGAAGGTAGGAAGAGAAAGGATTAGTAAGGCAGAAGGGAGTAAGAAGAGGGAGGAAGAGAATATGTACTTAAAGGGTTAAAAGAAATTGTGTAGGAGTGTAGAGAGAGAGACAGAGAGGGAAGGACAGTTATGAGTTGGGTGACAAATGCTAATGGTTCTTTGAGGTTATATTGATCTAACAACCTTGCCCGCTCCTGCCACGCCCTCACACACACACACACACACACACACACACACACACACACACACACACACACACACACACACACACACACACACACACACACACACACACACACACACACACACACACTCACTAGATAAAATGTAGGTCGGTACGATTAAGTCAAGAGAGAGAGAGAGAGAGAGAGAGAGAGAGAGAGAGAGAGAGAGAGAGAGAGAGAGAGAGAGAGAGAGAGATTCTTTTCCTATATAAATGCTATAAAAAACTTTAATTCTTTCCATTTCCAACCATTTAAAATCGAAAAAAAATATTTAAATGGATAAAAATCTATCTAGAATACTTAGAAAATTGATAATAGTTAATAGCAACAGTACAAGTGATAAGTGTTTCTGTGTCATATCATAATTGTTGTTGATGTTATTATTGTTGTTTATCCGCATACTCAATTACTCATTTACCACAATCATGGTTTGACACCTGTTTACCGGTGACGAACACTTCTAATTCCAACAAATAGATGTGTCAATGCATGTGTTTTGACAATGCCCAGTGGTTTGACAGCCGTGTACTCAGTGTCATTATTGGCGCGTACTACATGCAAAATTAAGGCACAATTGTGTTACGCAGTGGAAAATGTGTTTGTGTTGTTACTGTATGAAGGTCATTGCTCTATATACACTGCTTATTATCCCCTTAACACTCTATTGTATGTCTTGCCTTATTGTCCTATCAGCCTTCCGTCATGACATTCTTCTTTTGAGTGTAGGACATTTTCCTCCCTGAGAGACTTCCCCCGTGACATTTTCCCCCTTGAACATATTCCCCCTGACATTTTCACCCTTGGACATAATTACCCTCCTGACAGTTTCCCCCTTGGACATATTCCCCTCCTGACAGTTTCCCCTGTGGCCATATTCCCCTCCTGACAGTTTCCCCTGTGGACATTTTCCCCTCCTGACAGTTTCCCCCTTGGACATATTCCCCTCCTGACAGTTTTCCCTGTGGCCATATTCCCCTCCTGACAGTTTCCCCTGTGGACATTTTCCCCTCCTGACAGTTTCCCCTTGGACATATTCCCCTCCTGACAGTTTCCCCTGTGGACATTTTCCCCTCCTGACAGTTTCCCCTTGGACATATTTCCCCTCCTGACAGTTTCCCCTTGGACATATTTCCCCTCCTGACATTTCCCCTTGGACATATTTCCCCTCCTGACAGTTTCCCCCTTGGACATTTCCCCTCCTGACATTTTCCCCCTGTGGACATATTCCCCTCCTGACATTTTCCCCCTTGGACATATTCCCCTCCTGACAGTTTCCCCCTTGGACATATTCCCCTCCTGACAGTTTCCCCCTGTGGACATATTCCCCTCCTGACAGTTTCCCCTGTGGACATATTCCCCTCCTGACAGTTTCCCCTGTGGACATATTCCCCTCCTGACAGTTTCCCCTGTGGACATTTTCCCTACATTTATCAGATATGTAAAACGACTTTGGCAGAAGAAAAAATGTCAGTAAAACTAACCTAACTTAACCTTACTTTACCTAACCTAACCTTGACTATTAACCCCTTGAGGCCTAGAACGTAATTTCCATTATAATCTGGGTACCATTAGATGATTTTTAGTGAATATAAGCAATATTTTATAGCTATGACGTGTTTAGTATCCATGTCCAATGGCTAATTTGGTATATTCAGTAACTTTTTGTAATTTTATGGCTCCACAACAGGCATTTTTTTTATAGCAAGGAAAGATCTGGGCGTAA
>JACEEZ010016740.1:120000-140000 GCA_016584305.1 Chionoecetes opilio
ACTGTATAGGCTGAAAGTAACTCACTGTATATAGGCTGAAAGATAAAGAGAAGGGAAATTAGCCTTACACTGTATATAAATAGTGTCCATTATGCCGTATTTCTCCTCTTTGATACAATCCTGAGAAAATGTATTACAGATGATCGTTATAATGAAGATATGTGGTTAGATTAAAACGATCTCGACACTCATGGTATGCGTATTATGTTACAGTTCCATAAAGATAAGAGTTATAACATTAAAACACACACAAAAACTCCTGCAAAGCGACTACATAGTGAGTTTTAAGAATGTTCGTGGTGAAATGAGGTGTGAAAATATTTAGTAGTAATAACAGAAGCCACATCCCAACTGTGTGTGTGTGTATGAGAGAGAGAGAGAGAGAGAGAGAGAGAGAGAGAGAGAGAGAGAGAGAGAGAGAGAGAGAGAGAGAGAGAGAGAGTGTGTGTGTGTGTGTGTGAGGTTATTAAGGTGTATATCTGATCCCTAAATTAAGACAAGCTTGTGGTCGTGGTGAGGGGAGAGAGAGAGGGGGAGGGAGGGGAGGGAGGGAGGGGAGGGGAGGGGAGGGGAGGGGAAATGTGGAGAAGCCGCACGAGTCCCCGCCACGCCTGGACACGGGGCTCGGGTACCACAGGGGAGGCGAGGTGGCTGGCAATACCCCTGAGAGCTGCACAGGGGGTAAAAAAGTGGAGCGATAACCCAATCAAGGATGCGTGGTTGGCGCGGCGCTAACCAGCCTGTCCCCCCGTCCGGGCTACTTGGGCGGTGAAGGGTATCACTGCCTGAGCCATCTTGACTCCCGGGTGTGTGTGATCCGCCATAAATTATTCAGAGATCGGGGCCCAATCCACCGAGCCGTCAGCCAAGGTGTCGCCTTCCACACTTACGCGCCGACTACACTTGTAACAGCGTGAAATTAACTTTGCCGCTCAGCCAATCAACGCTAGTATGATACCGCCACACTCTAGTTCCTGGGCCAACCATGGGACGAGGCTCCTTGATGCGCCACGCCCCCCCGCGCCACAGGACCAATGGTGAGCGGCATCCAGCCAGCTGATCGAAGCCATTAGTCTTGTGGGCGGGGAAATGGCGGGCCCACTTGAGACACTCAAATGCTAGCTTTTTCTCTGCCTCTATCGTCACTCGGCGTTCGGCACCGAAGCATTAAGCGCACTTTTTCACCTGCTCTTCACCTTTTCGGCCGCCGCTATCGCAAAGTGTCGTCATTTGTGCTGCCGTCACAGTCGCGTCACACTCTGAAAACTGAAAGACTGACAGTGATAAGTTGTTGCGCTACTTTGTCAAACTTTGGAATTGTCGTTGTTGGTCTCGCTGGAGGCAGTTCGGTGAGCCTTGGCTGCGCGGGAGGAGCGTGACGGCTCAGGGAACACGTGCGGCCTCGCTATGAGGTGACCTGGACGGCCGCAGCCCCGCCACCCTAACACCCACCACCGCCATGTCCTACGAGATGGCCAGCGTCATCACCCGCGGCAGTCCCGTCTTGTCCCACAGCAGGTCGCCCTCGCCCCTGGGCAGGCGCTCGCCAGCCTCCGCCGTGGGAAGCTTTGCGGACGGACTCAGGGTCTCCGGTTCCCCTGAAGTCTCCAGCACCAGTCCCGCCCCGGCCCGCGGCTCGGACAGCGGGGCCAGCTCTCCTAAGACCTCGTCGCCGCCCTCGCACAAGTCCTTCAGCATCTCCAGCATTCTGAGCCGCGACGACCCCAAGAAGGATGTCGCCTGCGAGTCGCCGTTCCCTTTCACGCACCAACACGACGCCCTCGCCGCCAGGTACGTGGTGCCCTCCTTCTGTATTAATCATTACACTCATGCCACCACTGACCCATTCACTACTTCTCTGCATGCATGTGCTGATATGAATGTTTGGTTTATCTAAGGCTCTTACTTTATTATTAGGGAAATATAATTATGTATATTTAGGGAAATAAGTTGCGTGAAACATGGTCGAACCAGCTGTCCTCCATTGCATCCCATTAGGTAAACAATGTCACTCAGCATTATCTATTTACTCAGTATATTTTTTTCATAGTTTGAATGTGTTATGAAGCAGCATGAAAATAATTGTGTAGTAATCTTCCGCGAGCGATGGTTTGCGGCAAGTGACACACAAGGAGGCGGGATGAGTTTGTGGGTGCCGCTGGCCAGGCCTCCCGAAGGTGTCCCCGAGGTGCGGTGCGGCATTCATTTTATTTTATGCAAACCGTCTCTCTTTGGTCACTTTAATTTATGACATAAGGCGTTAGTAACCTCCTCTTGAAAAATAGGTTTTATTTCAAGTATTGTTTCTCGCTTCTAAGTTTGTTCTGTAAAAATGGTGCCTGGATCTGTTAAGAGGCCAGGAGCGGTGCTGGTCCTGGCAGGGAAAAGTCTGCTGATTGTCAAGTACTGTTTAATATTTAGTTATTCCATTGAGCGTGTTACCTCGCCATATGTGGTCGATCAAAGTTTTTATTTTTGTTTGTATTTGATATTATATAATTTATTTCGGCGTGCACTGTTGAGTATATATAGCGCTCCATAATTACCACAGTCTGGGAAGCCTGGAAAGCACACGCATCTCACAGCCTCACCATTTGTTCATGGTCCTTTTGTAAATCTGGTCGATAGACGGGTGACGCCCCCGGTAGCCTGGAGAGGCAAACTATAATAAACCTTTTGTCACTGGTGTCTCGAGGACTAAAGAGGCTGCCATGAACACCTTGAAAATCGCAGCCCAGCAACTGATCTCGTGTTAGTGTTTAAAATGTCATCCTGAACCCTAGTATTGATGTAGCATTGTGCCTCTTAGGCCCTTTGATCTGGTACTCGCGACGCACCAATCATCGGAAATGGAATTAATCTGGCGTAATGCAGTCCCTGGAAGGGATCCTCCGCGGCACGACAGGCGCCCTGTATATACGTGCCACGGGAACCCATCAGTGGCGCGTCCGGCTGCACTTGAAATCATGAAGCTATAAATAATTTACTGGAACAAAAAATAACAAGGCTGTTAACCGCCATTTTCTGATCAATGAGAGTTCGTTGAGGGACCAAAGGCTTAGGCGACCATTCACACCTCGGGGCCCTTAATGCCACCACCAAGAACTTGAACCGACCCACCACGAGGCGATGATGCGGCGTAAATAAAAAAACCACAGGCTTCTGCACATTCTCACCATTCCCGCCTCACCGTGGCTGAGGTGGCGGGCGGCGGGCGTCTTTGATGGTTTGATTATATTCCAAGACCTCGTATATATACAGTCTAGTGTGCGGGTGAGGCCAGACTCTTCCATCGGGGCCAGAATACCGCCCAGCAGCGCCTGCATATGGTAGAAACCAGCCTTCATTTAGGCCGGCGACCAGTCCTCTATATTACGCACAGCCTCTAATAGCGACCACCTTCGTCGAACGGTGACCTGTGCTGGGCGGCCACTCCCATACAGCGCTGACCTCCTTTGTGTGAACATGTGCTGTAGTTCAACTTTTACCGCGGCGACCAGCGGACGGACACTCGCGTATACGTGTTTATTTCACTCCTATCACGCGCGACTCCGGGGCGCAAAGGGGCATCGGTGTTGTTTTGTTATTGTCACGCCTTGCATTAGATAGGCTGACTCAAATCTCAAGGTTGTATAATATATGGCGTCCCTCATCCTGTAATTCTGAGGCGCATAGAAAACCAGATCATCTTGCTTCTCTCTCTCTCTCTCTCATTCTCTCTCTCTCTCTCTCTCTCTCTCTCTCTCTCTCTCTCTCTCTCTCTCTCTCTCTCTCTCTCTCCATCGACCATAATATGTATTTCCACATTCCGTCACATCTAAAAAGAAAGCTAAGTCGGTACACCAACATTGAATTCTGAATCTAGGTAAAAATGGCACAGGTAAAAATGGCACATGTGAAGAAATAGGAAGAAATGGCACAACAAAAAAATATATTCACTGGTCGGTGGGTTTATACTGAAGAAAAATTGCTCATCTTCGCTCTGACAGTCGCTCGTGTATAAGAAGCGACAATAACAAATTAACTAAGCAAAGCCATCAATCTATATGTATCGCGGCGGATTAATTGTAGCCTTAAATCGATCTTCAGTGCATTTACGCTGCCTAAACCACTTATTATTACTTATTATACCATATTCACTATCTCATTACGTCGTGTAGGAACCTATCTCCTTATTGTAATTGCTTTGGAAATGGCTGGAGTTTGAGTGACGTTCAGGGATGAAGGAAAGAAAGAAAGAAAAAATAAATACAGGAAGAAAGTATATAGGTTTAGATTTTGTTTTGTTTATGAAAGAAAAAAAATGCGGCAGAAAGTATAGGTTCTGATCTTGTTATGTGTATCTAATAGCCTTTAAAATTAATGAAAAAAGAAATGCCGCAGAAAGTATAGGTTCTGATATTGTTTTGTGTATCTAATAGTTTATAGAATTAATGAAAAAAGAAATGCCGCAGAAAGTATAGGTTCTGATCTTGTTTTGCAGCAGCAGAAAGTATAGGTTTAGATCTTGTTATGTGAATCTATTAGCTTATAAAATTAATGAAAAAAGAAATGCGGCTGAAAGTATAGGTTCTGATCTTGTTATGTGTATCTAATAGCTTTAAAATTAATGAAAAAAGAAATGCCGCAGAAAGTATAGGTTCTGATCTAGTTATGTGTATCTAATAGCCTTTAAAATTAATGAAAAAAGAAATGCCGCAGAAAATATAGGTTCTGATCTAGTTTTGCAGCAGCAGAAAGTATAGGTTTAGATCTTATTATGTGAATCTAATAGCTTATAAAATTAATGAAAAAATAAATGCGGCTGAAAGTATAGATTTTGATCTTGTTCTGTGTCTCTAATGCTTATGAAAGAAAAAATAAACGCGACAGTAAGTATAGGGAGGGCCGGAGGGTTGCTGGCGCCCGTCCCCTTGACAAGAAGCGAATTTTTACATGTTAATAAGTTACAAGGATGTTTGGTGGAGCAGCGGGGATGTAATGTGTTAAGTGGCGGTAAATAGTAGATAAAGAAAGGGTTTAGGTTGTTGAAAGGGTTTAAGGTTGTTTAGGTTGTTGAAAGGGTTTAAGGTTGTTTAGGTTGTTGAAAGGGTTTAAGGTTGTTTAGGTTGTTGAAAGGGTTTAAGGTTGTTTAGGTTGTTGAAAGGGTTTAAAGTTGTTTAGGTTGTTGAAAGGGTTTAAGGTTGTTTAGGTTGTTGAAAGGGTTTAAGGTTGTTTAGGTTGTTGAAAGGGTTTAAGGTAACTTGTTTAAAGAAATAGTAGATAAGGAACATGATGGTGAAAACTATAATTGTGGAGGTTTTAATCTTGTTGGGTGTATCTAATTACTTATGAAAGAAAAATATAGGATCATATTGTGTTGTTATAGAGGGAGATATAAAAATAGATTAATATATAGGAACACACACAAAACAAACATGTATTTGCGTATATTAAAAGTGATAAGTGTTAATGAGAAAGAATGATGAGGTACTTTCTATATAGGAGAGAGATTATATGCGGTCAGCCAACGTTCATAAATACTATCGAGATTGATGGAGTCCAGAGTGTATTCGGCCCCAAACAAATACTGAGATAGACTAGTTGCAGTACTCACACACACAAAAACACACACACACACAGACACACACACACAACACACACACACACACACACACACACACACACACACACACACACACACACACACACACACAGGAGCAGCGCCAGTAACCGAGGTATTAACCAAGACGATGGAATCCAGGCATAGACCGCTTACTGGAAATATAGAATAAACGAGTATAACTTCTTAGGATAATTGGATTGACACACACACACACACCACACACACACACACACACACACACACACACACACACACGCAGGAGCAACGCCGGTAACCAAGGTATTACACACGATGGTGGAATCCAGGCATAGCATAAACAAGTAGCTACAACTTCTTAGAATAATTGGATTGAGGAATAAGTAGAGTTACCTTTTTGTTGTTGTATACGCAGCACCATATATGCTCCGGCATGAATAGGTGGCTGGCAGTGTGTGGAGGAAGGCGAGAGGGAAACCTGCTAAGTAGAGGGAAGTGTGTGAGGTATTTCAAGGTCATAGCCACACCCCAGTGACCCTATACCGAGGAGTACCTTCAGTAGCAAGTCCTTCTATATTAGGAGTAGTAGTTGCTGCTGTTGATGATGATGATGGAAGGACGCTTTGGTGGTGGTGGTGGGTCTTTCGGTCTCTTCTTTAGTAGTAGTATATAGACCCTTCTGCAGGAGGCATGGTTCGCGGTGCCGGCCTCTTGTATACCTCACTAAAATACCTCTCTCCATGCATTCAGAATTTTCATCCTTTACAGCTGTTTTCCTCTTTCTCATAGATAACTTAGTATACAAGTTTTGATTATCCCTTTGATTCCTCTTATATTTTCTAATTTCCAAAGTAGCCTCAGATTGGCGAGAAGGTTGTTCCTGTTCCCCGGGTGTTTTGTGAAGCAGTGGCGACGTGTGGGTTGAGTTGTGGTTGGCTACATTAAGTCGTAAAAAGGTGGAAAAATATAAACAAAATAAAGTTCCATGCAGAGTTTACCAGGGAGAGGGGATGAAAGAGTGAAGATACTGTTTAACTCTTGCATTAGGGAGATGGACATAATAGGGATGAGAATGAGTAGAAAGTCTTATGCAACGAGGCCGCGGGAGGATGCATGGCGGAGGCACCGGAAGACAAAGTGCCGTGACGGGGGTCTCCCGGGGCAGGGAGGGGGGGGGGGCGCCGCTCCCTGGTAATTTCAATGGTCATTATGAGGATGTAACTCATTACTAATTAAGCGCTTAGGGCCGCAGTGTAGGTAAGTTTGGTAGGTTCTATAATGATAACAGGTAAATAATAATTATCCCGAGGCCGGCTGTAGACCCCTAATTGCCGGCCGCGATTTAAAACAGTTCAGTTTTTAAAAACATATTTGTGGTCCGCCTGGAAATCTTTGCATAATTGGCAGGATAAATGAGGCCTGCAACTTTATATATAAATATTTTTACTGCTAAAGATAAATATACATTTTTATGCAGAATTACCCGTGCCGGTTGGGTTAAAAAAAGTATTTAATACATCAACTCTGCTCTAAATCATTTAGTAATTATTTGATCTAATAAATGTATTTTCAACAACAATTGTTAATCATTATAATTTGTTTGCTTGCGGTGGGAGAACTTGAGGGCGCCTCCTATACCGTGGCCCGCGCCGGGAATCCTGTGGGAGCCTTCCAGGGCCTCACCGACACCCATTTGTAGCCACGGGAAGGTTTGTCAGCAGTGTCGCGGATGAAAATCGCTCCCTTATATAAGAACATAAGAAAATAAGGAAGCTACAAGAGGCCGCGAGACCTACACGTGGTAGTTCCTGTAGCTTGCCTTCCTTATATAGTCCGTCGTGTTGGCTTAAGCAATGCAAACACGAGAATACGGCGACTCACCGACCAATGATCCTTGGAGTATATAGAGAGGCTCCCTATAGCTTTTCAACCTCATCTTAGCTTATACTCCTAATGCAATATACATACTAAGTCTTTCAATGCTGGATCATTAACATTCCCAACACTGTCATCGGGAACGTGCGAAACTGACCGTTGGAATCTCTATGTGGGAGCGAAGGTTGCCGGGAATGAAAAACGCGAGCAGCGGCGCAACCGAGGCTCACGGGCCATGGTGGAATCCAGGCATAGACCGCTTACTGCAAACAAAGAGCACCGGAAAAAAGTCAGCCAGGAAAAGGGTTTTGCGGGACAGAGCGGCTCGATCACTACCCTAATGGGGCTCGGGGACGCCTGTATGCCTGCCTCGAAGTGCTGACTGCTGTGCTGAAAGGGAGTAAATGTTCCTTTTGGCCCCGATGTGAATTGATTATATTCATTTGCTTGATTATATTCATTTATTGTATTTGCGTATTATTTTCTTGACGCAGTTATAATACTAATGTGGAACTGATGCGGCTGTGAAGTAACTAGAAATAACTCAGATCAGGAGAGACATTTGTACTGAAAGGGGAGTAAATGTTACTTTTGGCCTTCCTGTGATCCGATATATATATGAATTACTGCTTCATTTCATGCCTTTACTATATATTTTCGAATTATTTTCTTGAAGCAGTTATATAGAACGTTAATAGATAAACGCTCTGTATGAGAAATATATGTTGCTGTCACAAATGTTTATCAGTTATAAAGATTAGTATTGGTGTACACTCTTAGAAAAGAAGGGTAGAAAAAGGGTGTTTGTAGTGATGAAATACTGCTACCCTTTTTCTACTTTTACAAATATACCCTTTTGAAACCCTAAATATACCCTTTTCCAACCCCAAATATACCCTTTCTCATCCCTCTCGTCTAAAAAGGGTAGATAAAGGGTAGATGAAGGGTATAATCGGCAGCATCTACCCTCCAGTCTGGACATAGGGTTTAAAAAGGGTAGTGATGGTGCGATGTAACAATTCTACCATTAATATACCCCCCATTTCTGAGAGTGTAACTGTTGCGGCTTTAATGGAACTAGAAATACCGCGAAACAGAAAGGCGGGCAGGGACGGGATGCTGCCTCTGCAAGTATTGTGGCGGCAACACTGAGATGCTTGTGTTGCGTTGGCTATATACACACACTCTACAAACATGGCATTTTATATACAAACCTGCAAAGAATAGTACGCATTCCTCTCACAATCATTAAGTTAAGACAATCATTCAATAGGAAATTCCACAAAGGGAATTTCATGTACAAACCTGTAAGAAATAATACGCATTCCTCTCACAATCATTAAGTTAAGAAGAAGAAAAGAACATAAGAAAATAAGGAAGCTACAAGAGGCCGCGAGACCTACACGTGGTAGTTCCTGTTACTTAACACTACCTACATCCACCTTTCATCCCCATCCATGAAATTATCAATAGCCTCCTTTTAAAGCTCCCTATTGACTCCGCACTAACACACACACACACACGTTATATGACAATCGTACGGCAGTTATGTGAAAGGTTGCATACTATATATACCAATAAAGTAAAATTCAGGTCACAATGGACATAAAGTATTACATTGCACTTATATGAACGTAGAATTATAACAAGATACATCGCGTTGACAGTAACAGAAAATACCAAGCAAACCCCGGCCCACAAAAAGCGCCCCTCCCACCGCAAGCCTACATGTGGTGGTGCATCAAAGTGTGCTAAAAGCCGCGACGCACGATGAGTGAGCCGCGAGTCCGGATTGGCTGAAGTAACGGCGCTGATGCACTTTAGGTTATTTTAGGTTAATTTTAGGTTATTTCGGGCTACTTTAGGTTTATTTTATGTTTTTTTTAGGTTATTTTAGGTTAATTTTAGGTGATTTCGGGCTACTTTAGGTTTATTTTATGTTTTTTTAGGTTATTTTAGGTTAATTTTAGGTGATTTCGGGCTACTTTAGGTTTATTTTGTTATTTTAGGCGTTTTTAGGTTAATTTTAGGTTATTTCGGGCTATTTTAGTTTTATTTTAGGTTATTTCGGGCTACTTTAGGTTATTTCGGGCTACTTTAGGTTTATTTTATGTGTTTTTCGGTTATTTTAGGTTTATTTTCACTACCTGTCTTCTCTCTCTTCTCGCAAACGAAATAGTGTGTCGGCAGCGTCTGGTTCACGGAATTTGATCCTATGTGTTTATTATTTACAGGAACTACCACGTGTATATTATATGTAGGTCTCGCGGCGTCTTGTAGCTTCCTTATTTTCCTTATTTTTCCTTTATTTTCTTCCTTCCTTATATTCCTTCCTTATTATGTTGCTATGTTCTTATGTTCTTATTATAATTATCAATGTTGGACGGATTCTCACGTGTTTATTATCTTTTATTGGTGTTATTATTGGGTATTAAATATTTATAACTAGAGATATAAGAATGGACAGAAAAGTATAGTGTGTAGGTGTGTGTGTGTGTGTGTCCGTTTTAACCCAGTGTACCGGGGGCGCTGCAACACTGGCCTTCCCGCTATATACACTCTTAGAAAAAAAGGGTAGAAAAAGGGTATTTGTAGTGATGAAATACTGCTACCCTTTTTCTACCCTTACAAATATACCCTTTCGGATCGACGCAAATATACCCTTTTCCAACCCTCTCGTCTAAAAAGGGTAGATGAAGGGTATAATCGGCAACATCTACCCTCCAGCCTGGACATAGGGTTTAAAAAGGGTATAGAGATGGTGCGATGTAACAATTCTACCCTTAATATACCCCTTATTTCTGAGAGTGTATATATGGATTAACACACAGACAAACACTTCAGCAAACAGAAATATAGACACGTCGATCCATACAAATGACGAATTATAACCATTTGTGATATTAACATATTTTTATCATACATATAGAGAGCATTTTTCGTAATGGTTTTTTTCTTCTACGATTAGGAACAATGAGCCATCGTGTTCGTTTTGATAAATTTTGATTCTACAACCATCAGTGAATTGCCTATACACGCACCCCAGAGCGGCCACTCATCACGCCGAAAGGGAATGGATGAGAGTGTGTTATCAAGCTGAGCAATGAAACGCAAAGCTATCCGCCATGCTGACCTTGTGACATGCATGGAAAGGATGGATGCATGGGTGAGGACAGCTTATCCGTCAAGGGGAGTGGATGAAGCTCGTGTATCCAGCTCAGGCCAGACCGGGGCAGCATTATAGAGGAGGTCTTGGTAAATCCTGGTTGTGGGGGTTGGAAATGTTTGAGTTCATTGTATAAGTGTAACCGACATGCTGACACGACACGAGGACGAGTGTTAGTATTTTTCTGATCTTAGATACGACTACTACTTCTTTTATTACTATATATTACTACTACTACTACTACTACTACTACTACTACTACTACTACTACTACTACTACTACTACTACTACTATTACAGCTACCGCCACCATCAATACCATTAATAGTAATAATAGTGAAATCGATTATAGTCATGATAATATTAATAACAAAATATGTGATTCACGCGAATGTTTAGTGACTTAAAAATGAATATAGAGATTATTTAGCGGCTTAGAAACACGGTTGTTGAAGTAAATCGCCCCCAAACAAGGCGCTCCATCTAGTTAGCGTGTATACTGAAGCCCTGTGATTATATGTAGCAGATTATATCATTGTGCATACATAGGTACGGTGCGAGCCAAAGTAGAGATGATCCTCGCAGTATATATGCACGTGCAGGAATAGCAGGACAGCAATACATTCTTCTTGTGTGTGAGAGTGTGTGTGTATGTGTATGAACGTACCGCGAAAGAACATACAGTATACGAATGAATGACTGGTTTTTTTTTTTATACAACTACTACTACCAATAATAACAAAAACAACTGCTACACTACTACTAACACTTAACATTTTAATTATTTATTGTTGTTATCATTATTATCATGTCATATATTATTTCCATGTCATATTTTATTATCATGTCATATACTATTATTTTCATGTCATATATTATTATTTTCATGTCATATACTATTATTATCATGTCATATACTATTATTATCATGTCATACTATTATTATTTTCATGTCATATACTATTATTATCATGTCATATACTATTTATTATCATGTCATATACTATTATCATGTCTATTATCATCATTATCACCATCCTTACCTGTGTTGCCCTCCGCAGACTGGGCCTGATGAGCCACATGTCAGCCCTGGCCGCGCGTCACCCCTTCCTCTCCCTCTACCCCGACCTCAGCGCCGTCAACCACACTTCGCCCATGACGCCCCTGGGCACCATGGGCGTCCCCCTCACCGCCAAGTCCCCCTGGTACCCTCCATGGGCCCTCCCACCCCTCGCAGCCCTCGCCTCCGTCAGGGAGAAAGAAGCGGGTGAGTTTATGTGTGTGTGTGTTAGTGCGGAGTCAATAGGGAGCTTTAAAAGGAGGCTATTGATAATTTCATGGATGGGGATGAAAGGTGGATGTAGGTAGTGTTAAGTAACAGGAAGTACCTCGTGTAGGTCTCGCGGCCTCTTGTAGTTCCTTATTTTCTTATGTTCTTGTGTGTGTGTGTGATCATCTAGTTGTATTTTACAGAGCCTGAGCTGCACTATATGGCCCCGTTTCCATATCTACAGTTTTATTTTGCTTCCATAGTGTGTGTGTGTGTGTGTGTGTGTGTGTGTGTGTGTGTGTGTGTGGTCGGGCCGGAAGCACAGGTAATCGTTGGGCATAGTATTGAATGGAAACCGTTTTTTTTCTGGTAGCGTGAAATGGAACAAACTGGCAATGCATGGAATAGAAGAAAACCTGGATGTATGTGTGTGTGTGTGTGTGTGTGTGTGTGTGTGTGTGTGTGTGTGTGTGGTGTGTGTGTGTGTGTAGCTACTGGTTTAGGTATTAATCATGTCTGGCTCAGGTCCTTCCGGCGCTCAGAGGAATAACAATAATGATAATAATTATATTTTCACCAGAGGCATACAGGAAAAACAACAACAACAACAACAACAACAACATAATATACAGACATGAGGAAATGCACTTAAGTAATAAAGCAAATAGAAGATAAAAGTGTTATAGCGTTCAGTGCGTAGCTTGTAACAGAGGAATGAGTGTATAGCGTTGTATACAGTATATGTATAGCGGTAATATGTATAACAGTGTATAGCGTTCAGTGCGTAGCTTGAGGCATTGCTATCGTTGAGGAAGCGTCCCTATCAGCGTTCACCCTCGAAACACACAACTTAGACTGCGGTGTTTACAACTATAATATATAGTCCTTATTATACATGCTTTCAATATTCAGTCTATCACGGAGTCTATCTATCTATTCATTATCTATGTCTTATTAAAACTAATCTCCTCGCTTAGTTCATTTCAATTCATTTTCTTCTGTTTTCTAAAGCTTGTTCAGTTTTCACACAACTTAGACGGCGGTGTTTACATATAGTCCTTATTACAGGCTTTCAATAGTCAGTCTTTCACGGAGTTCTTTAATCTATTATCTATATGTCTTATTAAAACTAATCTCCTCGCTTAGTTCATTCAGTTTTCTTTCTCTGTTTTCTAAAGCTATCTGTATGTCTTATTAAAACTAATCTCGCTTAGTTCATTCAAGTCTTTTTCTTTGTTTTCTAAAGCTATCTGTATGTCTTATTAAAACTAATCTCCTCGCTTAGTTCATTCAAGTATTCTTTCTCTGTTTTCTAAAGCTATCTGTATGTCTTATTAAAACTAATCTCCTCGCTTAGTTCATTCAAGTATTCTTTCTCTGTTTTCTAAAGCTCGTTCAGTTTTCCTATCGTCAATCTGCTCATTGCTATTTCCCCTCTTTACTCTCTCTACTTTTACTTTCGTTTTACCGTCCACTGCATCATCCACTCCTTCCCAAACTTCATTCCTGCCGGCCCTTCCCTGCGTCTAGTATCCTTCCACCACCACCACCACCACCACCACCACCCTGCGTCCTCCTGTTTGACTTCAATCATGGTAAACGCGGGCGGGAGCTCCACAAACGTCCGCCCAAACATCAAGAAATCAGTTTTGTCTGATTTTAATGCACCTTCAAACGGGGCCCTGAGTCGTTTCATTGAGATTGGATAGGCGAAATAAAACTCCCCGACGCTCGCTATTTTCCACCCCCAGACACTTTTCATCCGGGGAGCGGCTGACTTTTGATGTGACAATTTAGGAATGATTCGCCGAGGTGCAGCAGTGCCAGCAATTTCCCGCCAAGATTGTTGCCAATTTATTCCCTGAACTCTGCCGCAGGAGAAAATTAGGACGAGTAGAAGGGAGAGGAAGAGAAAAATGAGAATGTTGGAGGAAATTAATGATGGCGAGGATGAGTTTGAAGATAGACAGAGGAAAAGTGGGAACAGACGCAAAGTGAATGAATGACCAGCAAGGAAAGAGGGCGGAGAGAGAAGAGAGAGAGAGAGAGAGAGAGAGAGAGAGAGAGAGAGAGAGAGAGAGAAGAGAGAGGAGAGAGAGAGAGAGAGAGTCTATATGTGCGGTGCTTATGAATTTTGATAATCAGTAAAACCCTTCGTATATCCATGAACGCTGAGAAGGAGCCTGTGAATGAGTTACTCTCCCCCCCTAAAAAGAATAATAGTAACTCATATATAATTATGAGTCATGATAAGCAGCCGCGGCGTGTTAATAGTGTCTTTAATTCTCTCTTTGTCACTATATATATATTTTTAAAACTATACAACTCTCGCTATCACTAAGTCTCGTGTGTGTGTGTGTGTGTGTGTGTGTCGACATCATAAACAGGATGTAAAACAAATCCGGGTGGTAGTTGCCTCGTCAAGTTATCACGAAGGTCTTATCTCTTGGTTACGGCGCTGCTGCTGCTGATGATGAGGATGGTGGGAGGACGCTTTTGTGCACATGGTGATGGTGGTGGTGGGTCTTTTAGTCTCCTCTTCTTGTCTCGCATCTCAATAAAACGAGTGTGAGGACTAGAACGCGTACAAGAAGCCCGCGTTAGGAAGTTGAGCTTATTAGAGTGTGTGTGTGTGTTAGTGTGTGTGTGTATGTGTGTGTGTTAGTGTGTCTGTGTGTGTGTGTGTGTTGGTGTGTTCTTCCCGTTGTTAGTTGTGGCAGGACTAAGGCTTCGGCGCATTGTGTCTAAGCTGCGGCTGAGACACTTTATAAGGCTGGAGAGAGAGAGAGAGAGAGAGAGAGAGAGAGAGAGAGAGAGAGAGAGAGAGAGAGAGAGAGAGAGAGCATGGGGTCCGAGTTACAAGTCTCCTTATCTTCATGTTATTCATTCGTCATTCAAAAATATTTCCATCACAGTTTATTTACACTGTCGGGAATATAAACACGAAGACGCTCATTAATTAAAGCTAACGATTAGAGAATGCAAAATGTATAGCGTAATCTGGAATCCCTAAATGCCACTCTCACTTCAAAGCGTTCTGTTTGTGGAGGACGCGATCAAAAGACAGTTTCCTCTTTTTGAATTTTAGCGCCTTTTCCTTTGGCGCGCCTCCCGCAGCGTGTGATTGGCGAACAATGGGCACTTACGCGGATTAATCCTAGTAATGGCAGCCCTCCACCGCGTTCGTTTTCCCCAACCATTGACTTCGCTGCCTCCCCTCCCTTGCTATAGTTGTTGTGGTGTTCCCTGTATCACCCTAAACCACGGCAGGCTCGGTTCTTGATGAGCGGCGGCAAATTGAGCCATTGCTTAGTGGAGGGCGGGCTGGGAGGGACAAAGCAGCTCGCCGTTCAACAAAGGAAGCCGACGCCAAAACGGGAGCGTGTCAGGGATTGTGTTACATTGGAGAGATTTGACGGGCGCTGTTTAAACTCGTACCTCTGTCTCGCTGTGAGCAAAGTTCGAAACCCTTCATTCGCGACTTAAGCTCCCACGTGCGGTTAAGTTTTATTATAAGGCTTCGTTCTGTGAGGTCCTAACTTATCCCCGAGGCTTTTCCTGTAATTGAATGCCACGCTTAGTCTGTCTCTTCCGTACACAGGCTTGCTTTTCTTGTTATCCTGAGTGACAATCAACCAGCGAGGTCAAACGGGAGTCGAGCGGACGTGGGTTTTCGGTAGTAAGGTGTATTACAAGGGTGATGAGTGAGGGAACACTGGTGCCTGTCTGCTCGAGTTGCTCACCCCTACTCTACTACTACTACTACTACTACTACTACTACTACTACTACTACTACCCACCCTCAACTCCCCCTACTCCTCCTACTCCCCCTTTTCTCTCTCATCCTCTCACTCCTGTGCACACTGAGCGCCACTCCTGAGCAGCAGCGAGGAAATGAATCATGGCTCTCTTCTCCTGCTGCTATTATTATCACCTCACTGACTGCGCTCTTTTCTCCCCTTGTCTGCTCTTTGTTGGAGGAAAATCTTGCTCTTATATATATACACGCGTTCCATTCCTCTATTCGCGTTAGGCTTTTTATTGTATAGATAGACGTGTCTTTGATGCCTCTCAGCCTCGTTTGGTATGACTGGGGACGATATTTCCTTTCAAAGACTCGTTATCTCTGGAGACAAGAGTTATATCAGTTTCATGTGATCAATGCAAGGCCTGTGTGTCAGCCGCTGGGTAGATGGTGACAGGGGTTCGGTTGCCGTCGTCAGTTTTCCAGCATAATTGAGGAAGGAAGTTGAGTTCCGGGAGCTCAAAAGATGTTTGTAAAGTAAGGGGTAGAGTAACTATATAAAGTAAATGTAAGCGGTATTACAAGGTTACTGCAGAAGTAGGTAACGTGAGCATTAGGAGGGAAACCATTTGGAACACGTGAAAGAAGGATGTGAATGGAGGGAGAGAGGAGAGTGTGAAAGTATTGTTGGAAAGATGGAAGTCGGGAGGTGGATATATTTGTTATCGCGACTGAGGAATGGATGATGAAGTGACGACTATAGTTTGGTAGTTTTTGGCGTAATGATATATATGGTCGTAATTCACGGTCGTTCTTATAAAGGATATATATTTTTGGCGTGCAGGGAATGAAGGTGTCAGTGTGAAGTTGTAGGTTTGTGCTTCAAATTCATGATGTGTTTTGTTTTGATTGCAGATTCTCCTTGCGGCGGCCCCGGCAGCCCCGGCAGCGAGGCCCCCGTGGAGGTGGTTCGATCACGCTCACCCTCGCCGGGGCTTCGCTCGCCCTCCCCCCCACCCTCCCCGCCCACCCCCTCCCGGGACGACCACCGCATGGGGGACGCCGAGGGCGGCATCGGGTGCGCGTCAGGATCCACGAACGGCGGTGCGCACGACGAGGCTGAAGAAGATCGGAAGCGGCGTAAGAAGAAAACCCGAACCGTGTTCTCGCGGTCACAAGTGTTTCAGTTGGAAAGCACCTTCGACATGAAGCGATACTTGTCGTCGTCGGAGCGGGCGGGTCTGGCCGCCTCCCTTCACCTCACGGAGACGCAGGTCAAAATATGGTTTCAAAATCGTCGCAACAAGTGGAAACGGCAACTTGCGGCGGAGCTGGAGGCGGCAAACATGGCTCATGCGGCCCAGCGCCTCGTACGTGTGCCTATCCTGTACCACGACGGGTCCTCGTCCATAGAGTCTGCCCACACCCCTCCGGCGCCGCCACACAATTCCCTTCCCTCGCAAGCTACACTTCCTCCATACTCCCTTTACTACCCTCCCGTTACCTCGGCATACTCCAATACCGTGCAGGCCCCCACCCCAGTCAGACCCACACTCTCCTCCCTTGTGTAGGGGACCCCCGCACCCCTGACTCCATCGTGAGATCCAGTGTCAGTGTTCTCAACCCCTTTTCCCCGCCCCACCTCAAGGCGGTGCAAACCAGTGGCATAAAATTCAAGGTTTTAATACTACTACCACGATGGTCCAATGTGAACTTGCAGCCGTCATCCCCCATCCCGCACGGACGCCCTGCCAGTCCGGTGCGTGAGGGTCGAGGTTGTTGGGCTTGAGTAAGGATCAAAGGGCCGTATGGTGGCGCGTAGCCGCACTTGGCACAGTGAGGAGCGTGGCGCCGCTGCTTCTAAGTGGGTGTACAGTACATGTTGATTCTAAATATACAAAAGTGAGTCGATGTTATTGTCAGTGAGAACTTCGTTAGTTATGTGTTGTGATGTGTTACCTCGGCATAGTGACGAAGAGGCTGTACAAATTATGGATGTAAATTGTACATAATGAATATAAATATATTTATTGATTTTTATTCTTCTTTGTAAGAGAATATTTATTAATTTGGTCAGTAATGAATAATGTTTTCCCCATGATTTTACACTTAAAAATAAGATTGTTTAGTGAGTGTCAATGGAGTTAGCGCAAACCATTCCTGGGTGGGTGAGCTGCGCGACGGCCGGGCACCCGCGTCCCGCCCACCAGCCGCCCGACCCACCAAGAGCAATGTACATATCATTAGCCTAATGCCAAATTATCAGTGACTGATTATTAAATGTTTTAAATCAAACCTTACTCTCTTTACCCTGATCAGCAATGCTCACGTGGGCAGACTCCCGATCCGTAACCCATGCTTGTGCTGCAGCGACACAATTATATAAGGGTATGTTGCGCAGGGATAAGAACACAAAAAATAAGGAAGCCTATACAAGAGACCATATGAGACTTACACGTGGTAGTTCCTGTTACTGAACACTACCTACATCCACCTTTCATCCCCATCCATGAAATTGTCTAGCCTCCTTTTAAAACTCCTTATTGACTCTGCATGCACTAACTACCTGATGACTGAGTCCATTTGTAGCATTTACCTCCACTAACTACCTGATAACTGAGTCCATTTGTAGCATTTACCTCCACTAACTACCTGATGACTGAGTCCATTTGTAGCATTTACCTCCACTAACTACCTGATGACTGAGTCCATTTGTAACTACCCGATAACTGAGTCCATTTGTAGCATTTACCTCCACTAACTACCTGATAACTGAGTCCATTTGTAGCATTTACCTCCACTAACTACCTGATGACTGAGTCCATTTGTAGCATTTACCTCCACTAACTACCTGATGACTGAGTCCATTTGTAGCATTTACCTCCACTAACTACCTGATAACTGAGTCCATTTGTAGCATTTACCTCCACTAACTACCTGATGACTGAGTCCATTTGTAGCATTTACCTCTACTAACTACCTGATGACTGAGTCCATTTGTAGCATTTACCTCCACTAACTACCTGATAACTGAGTCCATTTGTAGCATTTACCTCCACTAACTACCTGATAACTGAGTCCATTTGTAGCATTTACCTCCACTAACTACCTGATGACTGAGTCCATTCCAATAATTTACCACCCTATTTGTGAACCAGTTTCTCCCTATTTCTTTTTAAATCTACGTTTTACCAGTTTGAATCCGTTACTTCTTGTTCTACCCTGAAAAGTGTGGGCAAGCTTCCGTGTGAGGCGTTTCTAATGACGGCCGCCCATGGAAACCAACGAGGCGCGGGGAAAACCTGCCTTTGACCTGCCGGTATTGCGTCGCAGGTCCGTGCACGCGCAGGCTGCAGGCAGACGTGAGGGCGATAGAAGGCTACATTTCGACCTGCAAGAATGATTAGTTGGCCAAATCAACCATATATTTTTTCTACTGACTTCGTTCTCTCTCTCTCTCTCTCTCTCTCTCTCTCTCTCTCTCTCTCTCTCTCTCTCTCTCTCTCTCTCTCTCTCTCTCTCTCTCTCTCTCTCTCTCTCTCTCTCTCTCTCTCTCTCTCTCTCTCTCTCTCTCTCTCTCTCCTGCAGGAACTACCACATGTAAGTCTCTTTTCATGTTCTTATGTCTCTCTCTCTCTCTCTCTCTCTCTCTCTCTCTCTCTCTCTCTCTCTCTCTCTCTCTCTCTCTCTCTCTCTCTCTCTCTCTCTCTCTCTCTCTCTCTCTCTCTCTCTCTCCCTCCCTCCCTCCCTCCCTCCCTCCCTCCCTCCCTCCCTCCCAGACGAGAAAATGATAATTACATCATTAGTTTATTTCTGTGTATAATCCTCCAAGTCGGACGCCATTACATTTACCCAAAACTCAACAATATTATTCACGCCGATCAACTTTCCCTGGCTCGGCGCGGCGTTGTACCTGGAGAGCTAAACACCAATCGTGAGGGTTATTTTCATCCCTGCGTTTCCCGAGTGAGACCGAGAAAAGTTGTTTATTCCTGGCAGACTTGTTATCTCATCTCGAAAGCGCTCTGGTATTATTAGTATTTTTTTTTTATGATTTATTTCTTGCTCTCTGCCACCACTACATCATTTAGTGAGAACAATAAACACACAATTCATAGGATTTGGCGATATTAAGTTGTTTTCATCTAGAAGCAATAAACTTTAAATGACAGCCTAACATTTAGCATTTACACTCATGGAATATTTACTGGTCGTGGATCAAGTTAAGCTTATTATGAGAGTGAACTAAAGCTGAATTATTATGGACGAGCTCTGGGTTTAATGCCGTTGTTTATGAACTGCAGTGGGAACATGTAAGTATTTATTGCTCGTGATTAACACAGGAACGTAACCTGTGCCATAA
>JACEEZ010016740.1:147500-170000 GCA_016584305.1 Chionoecetes opilio
TGGATACTGAATGTGTGTGTGTGTGGGGGTTGGGGTTGTGTGTGTGTGTGTGTGTGTGTGTGTGTGTGTGTGTGTGTGGGTGTGTGTGTGTGTGTGTGTTGTCTGTGTGTGTGTTGTGTGTGGTGTGTGTGTGTGTTGTGTTGTGTGTGTGTGTGTGTGTGTGTGTGTGTGTTTGTTTCTCTGCTTGTATGTTTGTTTGGGTTCAGTTTGTGTTTGTTTGTTAGTGGATTGTGTGTGTATGTGTGTGTGTGTGTGTGTGTGTGTGTGTGTGTGTGTGTGTTGTGTATGTGTGTTGTGTGTGTGTGTGTTTGTTTTTGTGATGTTGTGTTGTTGTGTTGTGTGTGTGTGTGTGTGTGTGTGTGTGTGTGTGTGTGTGTGTGTGTTGTTGTTGTGTGTGGTTGTGTGTGTGTTGTGTGTGTGTGTGTGTGTGATGCCATGGGACATCGGTGATATCTATGCATGCATGTCAAAGCTTGCCATTTCTTCTACATCTCAGAGGACTGGCCAAGGGTTAAAAAAAAGAAGGCATTTCTGTATGCATGTCTGTAGGAAAAAAAATGTGAGAGATACTTTTTCACAAATACAACTAACAGTCAAGAAAAATAGGCATAATTCGAGGTGTTATCACGTTTCTCTCTCTCTCTCTCTCTCTCTCTCTCTCTCCTCTCTCTCTCTCTCTCTCTCTCTCTCTCTCTCTCTCTCTCTCCTCTCTCTCTCTCCTCTCTCTCTCTCTCTCTCTCTCTCTCCTTCTCGTCTCCTCTCTCTCTCCTCTCTCTCTCTCTCTCTCCTCTCTCTCTCTCTCTCTCTCTCTCTCTCTCTCCTCTCTCTCTCTCTCTCTCTCTCTCTCTCTCTCTCTCTCTCTCTCTCTCTCTCTCTCTCTCTCCTCTCCTCTCTCCTTCTCTCCCCCTCTCTCTTCTCTCTCTCTCTCTCTCTTCCCCTTCTCTCTCCGTCCCTTCTCCCTCTGCTCCTTCTTTGATCACCTCACCACGCGCACGCCACCCCAGGTGTTGGTAATTAGTAGTACCTTCCTGGCGAGGGAGGGCGCGTGGCTGGCAGGGGTGAGGGGGCAGGGAGAGGAAGAGGGCAGGCAGGGGCGAGGGGCAGGCAGGGGCGAGGGGGCAGGGGCAGGCAGGGGAAAAGGGGGGGGCACAGGATTACAATGAGATTATCTATCAACCCAACTGTACTGTGTGAGAGAGACTGACCGAATTAACAGAGAGGAAAAAGTTGATTGGGGAAACGTTGTGATGGATAAACTGTATTAATAATGATGATAATAAGAATAATGATGATAATAATAATGATGTTGATGATAATAATGGTGATGATAGTAATAATAATAATAATAATAAGAAGAAGACGAAGAATAGATTAGGGACGCAAGTATCAAACGGAAGATGCGAACACTTTCTGTCATGATTAATCTTTTTCCTTCCTCCTCCTCCTCCTCCTCCTCCTCCTCCTCCTCCTCCTCCTCCTCCTCCTCCTCCTCCTCCTCCTCCTCCTCCTCCTCCTCCTCCTCCTCCTCCACCATATCTATTCCTTTTATTAGCGGAGTTTCCCTCGAAAATGAGTTAATTCAATCATATACACATTATAAAATTCACGAACCAGAACGTTTTTTTTCTACTTTTAATAATAACATTTTAATGAACCACACTACACGTATACCAAAAATCTGGCAATATCACGCGGGAAAAAATTATATGTAGCATAAACATATTTTTTTTATTAAGTCTCGAAAACCTGAATACGTATTAACTTGTTTGGATAATTTTATCACTAATCAGATTTTTATCACATTCTTACCTGGTGTGTTGCAGGTGAGAATTCCCTTATGGCGGCCGGTCATTTAGTGTTTATTTTTTATACGTTGAAGTCTAGTAATTTAGTAATGTTGAAGCCTGGTAATTTAGTAATGTTGAAGTCTAGTAATTTAGTAATGTTGAAGCCTAGTAATTTAATAATGTTGAAGTCTAGTAATTTAGTAATGTTGAAGCCTGGTAATTTAGTAATGTTGAAGCCTAGTAATTTAGTAATGTTGAAGTCTAGTAATTTAGTAATGTTGAAGCCTAGTAATTTAGTAATGTTAAAGTCTAGTAATTTAGTAATGTTGAAGCCTAGTAATTTAGTAATGTTGAAGTCTAGTAATTTAGTAATGTTGAAGCCTAGTAATTTAGTAATATTGAAGTCTAGTAATTTAGTAATGTTGAAGCCTAGTAATTTAGTAATGTTGAAGTCTAGTAATTTAGTAATGTTGAAGCCTAGTAATTTAGTAATATTGAAGTCTAGTAATTTAGTAATGTTGAAGCCTAGTAATTTAGTAATGTTGAAGTCTAGTAATTTAGTAATGTTGAAGCCTAGTAATTTAGTAATATTGAAGTCTAGTAATTTAGTAAAGTTGAAGTCTAGTAATTTAGTAATGTTGAAGTCTAGTAATTTAGTAATGTTGAAGTCTAGTAATTTAGTAATGTTGAAGCCTAGTAATTTAGTAATGTTGAAGCCTAGTAATTTAGTAATGTTGAAGCCTAGTAATTTAGTAATGTTGAAGTCTAGTAATTTAGTAATGTTGAAGTCTAGTAATTTAGTAATGTTGAAGCCTAGTCATTTAGTAATGTTGAAGTCTAGTAATTTAGTAATGTTGAAGTCTAGTAATTTAGTAATGTTGAAGTCTAGTAATTTAGTAATGTTGAAGCCTAGTAATTTAGTAATGTTGAAGCCTAGTAATTTAGTAATGTTGAAGCCTAGTAATTTAGTAATGTTGAAGTCTAGTAATTTAGTAATGTTGAAGTCTAGTAATTTAGTAATGTTGAAGCCTAGTAATTTAGTAATGTTGAAGTCTAGTAATTTAGTAATGTTGAAGCCTAGTAATTTAGTAATGTTGAAGCCTAGTAATTTAGTAATGTTGAAGCCTAGTAATGTAATAATGTTGAAGCCTAGTAATTTAGTAATGTTGAAGCCTAGTAATTTAGTAATGTTGAAGCCTAGTAATTTAGTAATGTTGAAGTCTAGTAATTTAGTAATGTTGAAGCCTAGTAATTTAGTAATGTTGAAGCCTAGTAATTTAGTAATGTTGAAGCCTAGTAATTTAGTAATGTTGAAGCCTAGTAATTTAGTAATGTTGAAGCCTAGTAATTTAGTAATGTTGAAGTCTAGTAATTTAGTAATGTTGAAGCCTAGTAATTTAATAATGTTGAAGCCTAGTAATTTAGTAATGTTGAAGCCTAGTAATTTAGTAATGTTGAAGCCTAGTAATTTAGTAATGTTGAAGCCTAGTAATTTATTAATGTTGAAGCCTAGTAATTTAGTAATGTTGAAGCCTAGTAATTTAGTAATGTTGAAGTCTAGTAATTTAGTAATGTTGAAGCCTAGTAATCTAGTAATGTTGAAGCCTAGTAATTTATTAATGTTGAAGCCTAGTAATTTAGTAATGTTGAAGCCTAGTAATTTAGTAATGTTGAAGTCTAGTAATTTAGTAATGTTGAAGTCTAGTAATTTAGTAATGTTGAAGCCTAGTAATTTAGTAATGTTGAAGTCTAGTAATTTAGTAATGTGGTCGTGTATGCCGCACAGATGACCGCACCTCATCTGGCTGTGTTTGAGATTTCACTATAATTACTTTAACCCCTTCACGCCCAGATCTTTTCTTTGCTATAAAAAATCGTCTGTTGTTAGCCATAAAATTACGAAAAGTAACTGAATATACCAAATGAACTAGTGGACAAGGATAATAACCAGGTCATATCTATAAAACATTGCTTATATTCACTAAAAATCGTCTAATGGTACCCAAATTACAATGAAAATTACGTTCTGGGTTTTCAAGGGACCATAACTGCAGTGGACTATAACTCGCTATAACTGCATTAAAAGTGGAATTGTGCGGCTTTATCCGGATTCAGCGCGTAGTTAATGCCTTCGTGTGTGTGTGTGTGTGTGTGTGTGTGTGTGTGTGTGTGTGTGTGTGTGTGTGTGTGTGTGTGTGCTTTTATTCTTTCACCATCATTATTTCAGCTGCGATTATTATGCCGCGGCGAGCCCAAAGCAACGACTCACCCACCTTGTGTGTTCAGCTTTTTATCAACACACACTCATTAGCTATTATTTTGCTCCCGTTCTCTTCCATTCCTGTGGTATTTTTTGATGCATAAATATTAAGCCTCCTACACGCGACCATGGTGTGACGGACGGGGGGGGGAGGGGGGGAAGGGGGGAAGGGGAGGAGGAAGGAGGGAGGGGGAAGGGAGGGAGATCAAGCCGTTTCTCTATAAATAAACACGTCATTTATATAGAATAGTATAATGAGTTATTTAAAATCGTTGTTTCATATTCTTTCCAAAACTGTTTTCTCTCCACTTTGTCCTTACCTTAACCCCTTCACGCCCAGATCTTTCCTTTACTATAAACAAAAATTGTATGTTGTCCAGCCATAAAATTACGAAAAGTAACTTAATATATCAAATTAGTTAGTGGGCAAGGATACTATACAGGTCATATCTATAAAAAACATTGCTTATATTAATTAAAAATAGTCTAATGGTGGTCAAATTACAATGAAAATTACGTTCTGGGTCTTAAGGGGTTAAAAAAAATAGAGAAGATGCAAAACCTACATATCTATAACTATCACTTTTTTTTCCAGGGTTTGGTGATTCAATTTATATTCTGTTATTCAAATTCATGGCATTGTGTTGGAATTAAGGGTATTATTACAATATTCTATGAAGCAATTGTTAAGTTTAAGCCCACGACACTCCAGGAATCTCTTTAAGAAACACAACTAGATAGGGAAGAACATTTTTTTTTTTCCTACAATAATTAGTCCTGATGTTGATGATGACTTTGCTTTCACTGACTTTTACTTACTCCTATACTATACTTACTCCTATACTATACTTACTCCTAACTTTTATTTACTCCTATAGGTGAACACACGTAGATGAGATGTAAACAGAAATGAGATGCAGCTGAAAAGGAAATGATTTTTTTACTCCTGAGATGTGAAACTCCTTTGAGATGTAAAAAACCAAAAAACAAAGCATATGATACAAACACGTAGAAAGTTCCGTATAGCATAACTCACTATTTTGATATCAACTTTAATGGTTTTATGAAAGTGTTTTGTCCTTTGAGATGTAAAAAAAAAAAATTGTGAGGCAGAAAAAAACAATCGCATATAATATAAACGTACAAAATTCCGTATAGTAAAGTTCCTATATTCATTGTTTTTATATACATTTTTTTCAGTTGCATGTAAGTTTTTATTTATTTATTTGTTTTTTTTTTATTTGTTTTTTATTTTTTTTTTATTTTTTTTTTAGCTTTATTTACATCTATTACATTTTAAACATAGAAGAAAAAAAAAGGCAAAAAATGGATAAGGTTTTGTGCTTGTGATATTAACCCCTTCACGCCCAGATCTTTCCTTGGCTATATAAAATCGTGTTGTTAGCCATAAAATTACAAAACGCAGCTTGATATCCCACATTAGTTACTGTACAAGGATACTAAACAGGTCATATCTATAAAACATTGCTTATATGCACTAAAAATCGTCTAGTGATATACCCAAATAAACCATGGAAATTACGTTCTGGGTCTGAAGGGGTGATAGTGGTGGTGCGCGGGAAGTGTGTCAGAGAAGATGAGTTTGATGATCCTTCTTATAGTAATCCTCTAAGCGCCTATTATCTTCTCGAGGCGTGTCTTTTCGAGGCCCGGAGTGGATTGTTTGCCGACACGCGGATCAGGGAGACGGACCCGAACCGCAAGTGGATTTGGTGAAGATTAGAAGACGAGAAACAAAAGCAAGAATCCAGGTGCTGGTTTTGAGGACTGAGGGAATATAGATGTTTGGAACGATAAGGGTTAATTTTGTGGTGGTGGTGGTGGTGGTGTGTATGTGTGTGTGTGTGTGTGTGGGTGGGTGTGGGGGGGGGTGTGTTGGGTGGTGTTGTGGGTTGTGTGTTGTGTGGTGTGTGTGTGTGTGTGTGTGTGTGTGTGTGTGTGTGTGTGTGTGTGTGTGTGTGTTGTTTACCTAGTTGTGTTTTAAAGGGCCTGAGCTACACTCGTTTGATCCCGTGTTCGTATCTACATTTATGCAGTCTTTGTTTTAACTGTTACACATTTTTTGCCGATATTACTTTTAATGTGCGAATAGTGTGCGTGTGTGTGTGTGTGTGTGTGTGTGTGTGTGTGTGTGTGTGTGTGTGTGTGTGTGTGTGTGTGTGTGTGTGTGTGTGTGTGGTGTGTGTGGCGAGCCATAGCAAAGATGTTATTATGGTTTCTCTTTAAACTTCTTTATTTGTTTTGCTCGTGAAGTCTTTATCAATTATTTCTTCTTTATTTTGTTCTTTCTCTTTTCCCTCGGGTAGTTTTCATCAATTCCTTTTTTTTTTTTTATCTCGGGTAGTTTTCATCAATTTCTTTCTTTTTTATCCTCGGGTAGTTTCCATAATTTTTTCTTTTTTATCTCGGGTAGTTTTCATCAATTTCTTTTTTTTTTATCTTGGGTAGTTTTCATCAATTCCTTTTTTTTTTTTCTCGGGTAGTTTTCATCAATTTTTTTTTTTTTATCTCGGGTAGTTTCCATCAATTCCTTTTTTTTTTATCTCGGTATTTTCATCAATTCCTTTTTTTTATTCGGGTACTTTTCATCAATTCCTTTTTTTTTATCTCGGGTAGTTTTCATCAATTCCTTTTTTTTTTTATCTCGGGTAGTTTTCATCAATTCCTTTTTTTTTCTCGAGTAGGTTTTATCAATTCACATTTTTTTTTATCTCGGGTAGTTTTCATCAATTCCTTTTTTTTTTCTCGGGTAGTTTTTCATCAATTCCTTTTTTTTTTTTTAATCTCGGGTAGTTTTTCATCAATTCCTTTTTTTTTTTATCTCGGGTAGTTTTCACAATTCCTTTTTTTTATCTCGGGTAGTTTTCATCAATTCCTTTTTTTATCTCGTGGTAGTTTTCATCAATTCCTTTTTTTTTATCTCGGGTAGTTTTCATCAATTCCTTTTTTTATCTCGGGTAGTTTTCATCAATTTTTTCTTTTTTTTTCTCGGGTAGTTTTCATCAATTCCTTTTTTTATCTCGGGTAGTTTTCATAAATTTTTTTTATCTCGGGTAGTTTTCATCAATTTTTTTTTTATCTCGGGTAGTTTTCATCAATTCCCTTTTTTTTAATCTCGGGTAGTTTTCATCAATTCCTTTTTTTTTTTTATCTCGGGTAGTTTTCATCAATTCCTTTTTTTTTTTATCTCGGGTAGTTTTGATCAATTCCTTTTTTTTTTTCTCGGGTAGTTTTCATCAATTCCTTTTTTATCTCGGGTAGTTTTCATCATTTTTTTTTAATCTCGGGTAGTTTTTTCATCAATTCCTTTTTTTTTTTATCTCGGGTAGTTTTCATCAATTCCTTTTTTTATCTCGGGTAGTTTTTCATCAATTCCTTCTTTTTTTTATCTCGGGTAGTTTTCATCAATACCTTTTTTTTTTTCTCGGGTAGTTTTCATCAATTCCTTTTTCTTATATTGTTTTCTTTTTTCTTCTAAAGTCTTTATCAATTTCTGCTTCCCTTTACTGCATTTCCTCCTTCCTGTTCTCACCCTCGCGTTCTCTCCCCCACTGCTACTTAACATCCATCTTGCTAAACCATGTTTTTTTTACTCCTAAGTGATTATGAGTTTTTTTTTATTGTGTGTGTGTATCCCTCTCCTAACCCTTTCACCTCTCTCTCAATCTCTCTCAATCTCTCTCTCTCTCTCTCTCTCTCTCTCTCTCTCTCTCTCTCTCTCTCTCTCTCTCTCTCTCTCTCTCTCTCTCTCTCTCTCTCTCTCTCTCTCTCTCTCTCTCTCTTTTTCTCTTTCTCTTTCTCTTTCTCTGTCTGTGTCTATTTTTTTTTTTTTCTCTCTCTCTCTCTCTCTCTCTCTCTCTCTCTCTCTCTCTCTCTCTCTCTCTCTCTCTCTCTCTCTCTCTCTCTCTCTCTCTCTCTCTCTCTCTCTCTCTCTCTCTCTCTCTCTCTCTCTCTCTCTCTCTCTCTCTCTCTCTCTCTCTCTCTCTTCTTTCTTTTTCTTCTCGCTCTCTCTCTCTCTCTTCTCTCTCTCTCTCTCTCTCTCTCTCTCTCTCTCTCTCTCTCTCTCTCTCTCTCTCTCTCTCTCTCTCTCTCTCTCTCTCCTCTCTCCTCTCTCTTCTCTCTCTCTGTTTGTCTTGTCTCTATTTCTCTTTCTCTTTCTGTCTGTTTGTCTGTCTCTATTTCTCTCTCTCTCTTCTCTCTCTCTCTCTCTCTCCTCTCTCTCTCTCTCCTCTCTTCTCTCTCTCTCTCTCTCTCTCTCTCTCTCTCTCTCTCTCTCTCTCTCTCTCTCTCTGTCTCTCTCTTTCTCTCTCTCTCTCTCTCTCTCTTGTTTGTCTGTCTCATTTCTCTTTCTCTTTCTGTCTGTCTCTTCTCTCTCTCTCTCTCTCTCTCTCTCTCTCTCCTCTCTCTCTCTCTCTCTCTCTCTCTCTCTCTCTTTTCTCTCTCTCTCTCTCTCTCTCTCTCTCTCTCTCTCTCTCTTCTCTCTCTCTCTCTCTCTTCCTCCCAACCTACTTATCTATAGCCAAGTACATCCCTCTTTCTCTCGCCCTTCCTGCCTCTTTCTTTCCCTTCCTCCTCGCTTCTCTTTCACCAGACCTCCCTCGGAACAGCATTAAGCAGTTCCTTTTTCTTTTCAAATCACCATCAACAGTTCTATAACACTAGAATAGGAAACGCTGTGCTCGTGAATTATATTAATGAAGATTTTTGGAAGGGTGATGAGTGTGTATTCATCTAGTTGTATTCATCTAGTTGTATTTTACAGGGCCTGGGCAACGCTCGATATATGGCCCCGTCTCCATAGATACAATTTTTTATAATTTATCCTTAGTGCTTAGTGTTGGCCGAAGCCATCACCCCGGAAGGCGGGTCACAAACCGCCGGCTAACACCCGGAACCAATTCACTGCTGGGTGAACAGGGGCTCGGGTTGTAAGAAGACCGCCCGTCTTCTGGCATATAAATACAAACTTAGAAGCTAGAGAAGTTACTAACTGCAAATCGATGGCGGTAAAAGTAACAAGGCGAAAAACGCAGAAATCAACTTCCTTGCTTTTCTGGCATATAAACACAAACGTGGAGAAGCCTGAGGAATGTATAAGCCGTGGCAGCTCAAATGTCACGGTGTATGTCATGTTTCTTGGGGTGAAGGTGACATGACGTGACCTAGTATACAGACACAAAGACCAAGGAGAATGTAATAAACTCAGCCGTAAAACACATTCTGGTGTGCGTTCTATGGGGGTAGGACAAAAACTCGCCGGACAAAAACTCACCGGACAAAAACTCACCGGACAAAAACTCACCGGACAAAAACTCACCGGACAAAAACTCACCGGACAAAAACTCACCGATTAAAACTAAGGACAGCCCACAAAAACTCACCGGACAAAAACTCACCGGACAAAAACTCACCGATTAAAACTAAGGACGACAAAAACTCACCGGACAAAAACTCACCGATTAAAACTAAGGACGACAAAAGCTCACCGGACAAAAACTCACCGGACAAAAACTCACCGGACAAAAACTCACCGATTAAAACTAAGGACGACAAAAACTCACCGGACAAAAACTCACCGATTAAAACTAAGGACGACAAAAACTCACCGGACAAAAACTCACCGATTAAAACTAAGGACGACAAAAACTCACCGGACAAAAACTAACCGGACAAAAACTCACCGGACAAAAACTCACCGGACAAAAACTCACCGATTAAAACTAAGGACGACAAAAACTCACCGGACAAAAACTCACCGATTAAAACTAAGGACGACAAAAGCTCACCGGACAAAAACTCACCGGGCAAAAACTAACCCGGGCAAAAACTCACCGGACAAAAAACTCACCGGACAAAAACTCACCGATTAAAACGAAGGACGACAAAAACTCACCGGACAAAAAAATCACCGATTAAAACTAAGGACGACAAAAACTCACCCGGGCAAAAACTCACCGGACAAAAACTCACCGGACAAAAAACTCACCGGACAAAAAACTAACCGGACAAAAACTCACCGATTAAAACTAAGGACGACAAAAACTCACCGGACAAAAACTCACCGGACAAAAACTCACCGGACAAAAACTCACGATTAAAACTAAGGACGACAAAAACTCACCGGACAAAAACTCACCGATTAACTAGGACAAAAAACTCACCGGACAAAAACTCACCGATTAAAACTAAGGACACAAAAACTACCGGACAAAAACTCACCGGACAAATACGCAAAACTCACCGATTAAAACTAAGGACGACAAAAACTCACCGGACAAAAACTCCCCGGACACAGATTAAAACTAAGGACGACAAAAACTCACCGGCAAAAACTCACCGAAAAACTACCGATTAAAACTAAGGACGACAAAAACTCACCGGACAAAAACTACGAAAAATCACCGATTAAAACTAAGGACGACAAAACTCACCGGACAAAACTCACCGGACAAAAACTCACCGATTAAAACTAAGGACGACAAAAACTCACCGGACAAAAACTCACCGATTAAAACTAAGGACGACAAAAACTCACCGGACAAAAACTCACCGGACAAAAACTCACCGATTAAAACTAAGGACGACAAAAACTCACCGGACAAAAACTCACCGGACAAAAACTAACCGATTAAAACTAAGGACGACAAAAACTCACCGGACAAAAACTCACCGGACAAAAACTCACCGGACAAAAATCACCGATTAAAACTAAGGACGACAAAAACTCTACTTATGCATTTATCAAACAAAACCAGAAGTGTGAGTAAGTGTTAAAGAGACGGGGAAAGATCCTAAGTGTTTTCGATCCAAAGGGTGAACAAAGATCTTGGTGGAAAAATAAGCACCTCCCAGCCACATTCAGCACCCTCAGGAGACTCTCAGCACCTGCCAGCCATACTCAGCACCTCCTAGCTACACTCAGCACCCTCAGGAGACACTCAGCACCTCCCAGCCACACTCAGCACCTACCAGCCATACTCAGCACCTCCTAGCCACACTCAGCTCCCTCAGGAGACGCTCAGCACTCCCAGCCACTTAAGCACCACGCCTTATATTCACCCAAACACTCAATGCACTCAGCACTCAAGATCACTTATACACTTTAAATCTTTTGCTCGGCTTTCACTTCTCCATCTGAGTCTATCACAACACAGCACTCTTCAGCACCTTTGAGCACCTTTCTCCGGGCCGGTATTCCCCCCAGCAGTGTGTAGGTGGCGGGATTGAGGCACGGCTTCACCCCCAGCCATTGACTCCAAACAGCACAATAAAATCTGACTTTCCTGGAGAAGAAAGGCGAGCCCCGCGATACGGCTTCCATTCTCCCTGTTTTTTGACCATGTTCGGCGGCCACATTAGAGGCATTTAGCTTAATGGCTTCCCACTTATGAAAAGAAATCGCCATTTGAAAAGCCTCTGAAAAGAACCTTCCTTCAGAACCACTCAAACCAATTAACTGTTTCACATTCACGTCCACTTTTGAGGATGAATGTCGAGCCACTCTCCGGACCTGACGGCGCGGCGCTAGCGTTCCCGGCTGCCTTGCGTCCTGGTCACTTCAACATCCTACACGTACCTCACACAGGCCCCACGGTATCCTCAGGTGCAGGGACGCTACATAAGACCTCCTACTAACCCTGTAGCTAAAGAAACGCCGCGTAAATGCCAAGGGAAGGACGGGAAAGGCTGGTTTGGGTGAAACGTAACAACGAAATATTGTGGGAAAGGTACAGTGTGCAGCGGTAACTCGGCTGCCTTTCTAGCCACGCCCGGAGACTCCTAACAAACTATCTTCATTTAAAACTTTTCCTTTTACCTGAGCTGAAGTTTTCCACTGTGAATAGCTCTAAAAGACCACAGATTGAGTCGCTTTCCACCAACATCTTCCTCTGCTTTTTGTATTTTTTTTTTTTTTTAAGGATTTTACTTATTTCATTTTTTTCTTTCTCCTCACAGCGTCAGCGCCATTACCGAGAGTGGGATTTTTGTTTGACTTTTAGGGCATAAAAGAACAATTATATTTGCGTTCCGATGGCTGATTTGCGGACTTAGACGTGTTGCGAGGGGGGAGGGGGAGGGGGGGGGGGGGTAAGGACGCCACCACCACCACTACTACCACCACCTCCACCACAACAAAATATTACCACCATTGCCACCACCACCACTATAATACCCGCGGTGTGTGTAAACCTGTATATTTCTCGTCTACGACCATGGTGGGGGGGGTGGAAGGTAGGGGGAGGGGTGTTGGGGGGGGCAGGGAGAGTCGTTTGCCCCCCCCCCCCCAGGTGAAGGCACGGACCTCTTACCGGTAGCCGAGCAAGGTGCTTCCGGCCCCCCTACCATCCACCACTACCTTCTCCACCCACCACTACCTCCCAGCCATCCACTACCTTCCAGCCACTACCTCCCAGCCACTAACTTCCCCACCACCTTCCTACCACCACTACTCTAACTCCCTCCCCCTTCCCCACTTCCCACCACTACAACCCCCACCACTACCTTCCAGCCACTACCACCCAGCCACTATACTACGAAGCACCCTCCCTCACACACCTCCCAATCACCACTACCCAAAACTCCCTCCCTCCCTTCCCCACCACTACCCCAGCCATCCACCCCTATAGGCACCCTCTCTCACACACTTCACGCCAGGCACTAGCCACCCTCCACTCCCCTCAACAGCAGCTACTCTCATGCATATACAAGAACTGCTGGGGACAAGAACTCTTACAACTGAGTGCCCCAACAAACCCCAAAACATTCAGTTATATCCTCGAATTTATAAGTATCGTCAATAACGGTGTGCCTAATATGTCCTAGATACCTGACAAAAAAAAAAAGATAATAATAAAAATAATAATAATAAAAAAAACATTTCCAGCGATTATGTAGCACTCAAACTATTGTTAAATGAATGAATGCGTTGGTATGAATGGGAAGACTCCTGGGATAGATGATATTACACACACACACACACACACACACACACACACACACACACACACACACACACACACACACACACACACACACACACACACACACACACACACACACACACACACTTACACACACACACACACATACACAAGAGAGAGAGAGAGAGAGAGAGAGAGAGAGAGAGAGAGAGAGAGAGAGAGAGAGAGAGAGAGAGAGAGAGGAGAGAGAGAGAGAGAGAGAGAGAGAGAGAGAGAGAGAGAGAGAGAGAGTGATGAGAGAGGTGAGGGGAGATGAATGAGTGAGTGAAGTGAGTGAGTGAGTGAGTGAGTGAGAAGGAAGAGAGAGAAGAGAGAGAGAGAGAGAGAGAGAGAGAGAGAGAGAGAGGAGAGAGAGAGAGAGAGAGAGAGAGAGAGAGAGAGAGAGAGAGGAGAGAGAGAGAGAGAGAGTGGGTGAATGAGTGAGTGATGAGTGAGTGAGTGAGGGAGTGAGAGGAGAGAGAGGAGAGAGAGAGAGAGAGAGGAGAGAGAGAGAGAGAGAGAGAGAGAGAGAGAGAGAGAGAGAGAGAGAGAGAGAGAGAAACCGGAAAAGCTTATATTGATTCCTGTTCTGAACCTATAGGGGAAGCTGAGCACTTTTTCTAAGAAGCGATTGAGGGCACCTGGTTGTGTGGGCATTGCTGTGTGTGTTTATATAGATTAATTTAGCAATGCCTATCATATTTTTATGTCTTGTAGTAAGCTTTGTTATTTGTGATTTTTAAGGAATATCTTGAAGTATCATGTCATTGTGAATTGGCTGAAATAGGGACTTCTAATCATTGTACCTGAAAACTGACTCTATATTCGTGTTCAGCATGCCCGAAAACTGCTAGGAACAAATTTTCAAGCAAATCTATTTTTCAAAAAATATTGCAAATTTTGCAAGGGGTATGCCTTGATTTTGTTTTAAATCACGTTTTTTTCAATTTTTTAGATAAATGTGTGGGTGTTTAATCCAATCTTTAAGTAGTAAGAAATTGATGGTTTATGAGTTCTTATGTGTATATGTTCTATTGTAATCTGTATGTTATTATTATTATCATGTGGTATTATAAATGTGTGTACTTATAATTATCATATAAATACAACGGTTTTGGTGAGTACAAGTAATACAATCTGTGCTGTTTTGGTATGCTTGAGTGACTTATTATTGTGTGGAGGGGCTAGAGGTAACCATCAGATAATTCGGACTTTCGGCTAATTCGACCCAGGTCTCCCCCCAATTAGTTCGAATTAGAGAGAGTTTACCGTAATAGATACAACGTTGATACATCGGTCTGAGAGAGAAAAACCCATTGCATCATAGTTTTCTTTATATCTGTAATTGTAAGTGTAGATCCTGCCTCTCTTGCCTCTCCCTCCTCACCTTTCATCGGCTGCCTTATTTCTACGTAGATGTAATAACAGTGATAGATACAACGTTGATGCATCGTTCTGAGAGAGAGAAATACATTGCATTGTGTAGGATAAAGGAAATGAGGAAGCTAAATAGGAATAAGAGAAACGCACAAAGTGAAGATAAGGAAGAGAAGTGGAGGGAAAGATATCTGCAGCAAAATATAAAAGTGCAAACACAAATTAGGAACGTCATCTATAAACACGAAGAGAAAATAACAAAAGAAATATAGGCTTTTCTATATCTGTATTTGTAAGTGTAGATCCTGCCTCTCTTGCCTCTCCCTCCTCACCTTTCATCGGCTGCACTGTTAGAAAAGAAGGGCAGGAAAAGGGTAGAAAAAGGGTGTTTGTAGTGATGAAATACTGCTACCCTTTTTCTACCCTTACAAATATACCCTTTTCCAACCCCAAATATACCCTTTTCCAACCCCAAATATACCCTTTCTCATCCCTCACGTCTAAAAAGGGTAGATAAAGGGTAGATGAAGGGTATAATCGGCAGCATCTACCCTCCAGCCTGGACATAGGGTTTAAAAAGGGTAGTGATGGTGCGATGTAACAATTCTACCCTTAATATACCCCTTATTTCTGAGTGTGTGCGTTATTTCTACGTACATGTAATAACAGTGATAGATACAACGTTGATGCATCTAAGAGAGAAGAATATATTGCATCATAGTTTTCTTTATATCTGTATTATTTTGTCGGTGTAGATCCTGCCTCTCTTGCCTCGCTCGTTATTTCTCTTCCTCCTTGGCAACTTTCATATCCTGTGTTATTTATACGCAGATGTAATAACAGTAATAGATCGGGCAGAGAGAGAGAGAGAGAAGTACATATAGCATCATATTTTCCTTTCTGTATTTGTAAGTGTAGATCCTGCCTCTCCCTCTTCACCTTTCCTCTCCTGCGTTATGTCTCTTCCTCCTTGGTGCTTTCTTTAGTGTATGTCTATGTATGTAGGGTCCTTAACAGTGATAGATACAACAGTGATACATTTGAAAGAGAAAAACATATAGCAGCATAGTTAGCTTTCTATCTTTACTTTTTAGTGTAGATCTTGCCTCTCTTGCCTCTCTCCCTCTTCACCTTTCATCTGCTGCGTTATTTCTCTTCCTCCTTGGCGCTTCCTCAGCCACCACACCTTTAACTGGCTTGTGGCGGCGTCCCCCTCGCTCCTCACCTGCACACAGCACGCGGCGACACCTCCACGACGCCCCATCGAAAGGTGTTCGTCTTTAGAAGCAGACATAAACACGGTCATTTTTTTCGAGCTTTGGTAACTATGTATGCCTTATGTCTTATGGATAAAGCGTCAATATAGGATGTTTGGGTGGTTGTGTGTGTTGTGTGTGTGTGTGTGTGTGTGTGTGTGTGTGTGTGTGTGTGTGTGTGTGTGTGTGTGTGTGTGTGTGTTCATTTTTAGGAGCTGTCATAAGAAGGGTGATTTTTATGGAGCTTTTGGTAACTGTATGTCTTACGCCTTATGAGAAAAGCGTCAATATAGGATGTTTGGTTGATTGTATGTGTGTGTGTGTGTGTGTGGTGTGTGTGCGTGGTGTGTGCTGTGTGTGTGTGTGTGTGTGTGTGTGTGTGTGGTGTGTGTGTGTGTGTGTGTGTGTGTGTGTGTGTGTGTGTGTGTGTGTGTGTGTGTGTGTGTGTGTGTGTGTGTGTGTGTGTGTGTGTGTGACCCTTGTGAAGTTGAGTAAAGTTTGTGTGTGTGTAGCTCCGTGTGTATCCCCCTCCCTGCATCCGGGACTCAAACACAGGAAATCCCGGAAGACTTACATAGAGGGCAACTTTGTGAGGGGCGTGTTGGTGGGGAGGGGGGGGGGGAGGACTGGCCAGGCTCCACAGAACGCCGTACTCTCAAGGCGGGGATGTATCGGCTGTTTCTTAAAGAGTGTCTCGGTGGCCTCAGTGTCTGGCCTTTACTTGCTATACCGGCCTGGTGATGTGTGAGTCTTCTGGTCCATGAGTGATTTAGTATATTATGTAGGTATATTAGGGTATGGTATATATTATAAGGAGGCATTTACTGTACACACAAACACATTAAACGACGACGACAATAAGAATAAGAACAGAACAAGTATTAACATGAATAAATCCTTTCCTATATACGCAAGAATATTTTATGTCGCTCATGGTGGGACGTTTTCTGAAAGGAATTAAGACCATAAGCTTCCATTCTCATATTGGTGTTTAGCTGCCTTGGATATGCCACCCTCACCACTGCCTCACACCTCCACAGATAGATAGATAGATATTGCATTGTCCACAAAAAGGCATAAAAAGAAATCTATAGCTATATAGGTGTGAGTGTATGTGGCAAAGTTACTAATATTACGTTACTGTGTGTGTTAATTTGATGATTAGTTAACTTTGTTGGGGGGGTTAGGGGTTTGTTTGGGGTGAGTGTGTGGACAAAGTTACCAATATTAAGTTACTGTGTGTGTTACTTTGATATTAGTACTTTGTGTGTTACTTTGATATTTGTTACTTTGTGTGGGGGGGTTAGGGGTCTGTTTGGGGTGAGTGTGTGGACAAAGTTACCAATATTAAGTTACTTTGTGTGTTACTTTGATATTAGTTACTTTGTGTGTTACTTTGATATTAGTTACTTTATGTGGGGGGGTTAGGGGTCTGTTTGGGGTGAGTGTGTGGACAAAGTTACCAATATTAAGTTACTTTGTGTGTTACTTTGATATAGTAATTGTTACTGTATTAGTACTTTTGTCTGTTTACTTGTGGTACTGATTAGTTACTTTTTGGGGGGGTTAGGGGTCTGTTTGGGGTGAGTGTGTGGACAAAGTTACCAATATTAAGCTACTTTGTGTGTTACTTTGATAATAGTAACTTTGTGTGTTACTTTGATATTAGTAACTTTGTGTGGGGTGTCTGGGGTCTGTTCCTCGACATGGCTGGACTTTACGTGTCTGGTGTCTGGATATAATTCCCCCCAAGTCTTCATCCTCCCGCCGGCGATGGTGGTGACGGAAAAAGTTGTATGTTCTGAAGAGCTTCCTGGAGGTTGTTAAAGGGAGAGCGGTAGACAGAGAAGAAAATATCGACTTGAACATTTTTTACGTCCTACAGGGGAAAGAAATGGAGTATCAAGCGATCGTGCGTATAATGCAATACACTTATGATGAGAGATCTATATACAGTAGGCATTGTATATTTATAGACTGAGTAATTAAGGTTTTTTATTTTGTGTTGTTATTAGCACCCTATCCTGAGCGATGCTGGAAAGACCACGGAAGATTATGATGAAAGAGTATACTGTATTTATAATTGTTGTGTTTATACGTTTTTTTTATACAATTTAAAGGGATTCAAATACATTCATAATTTTTACTATAAATCCATTACATTCCTTCTCTCATACTTCTTATACACTCTTAGAAAAAAAGGGTAGGAAAAGGGTAGAAAAAGGGTATTTGTAGTGATGAAATACTGCTACCCTTTTTCTACCCTTACAAATATACCCTTTCGGATCGACGCAAAGATACCCTTTTCCAACCCTCTCGTCTAAAAAGAGATAAAGGGTAGATGAAGGGTATAATCGGCAGCATCTACCCTCCAGTCTGGACATAGGGTTTTAAAAAGGGTAGTGATGGTGTGATGTAACAATTCGACCCTTAATGTACCCTCCATTTCTGAGAGTGTACATAATTTTTCCATTCTTCTTCCTCCACATCCTACTCTTCTTCCACCACATCCTACTCTTCTTCCTCCACATCCTACTCTTCTTCCACCACATCCTACTCTTCTTCCTCCACATCCTACTCTTCTTCCTCCACATCCTACTCTTCTTCCACCAC
This sequence comes from Chionoecetes opilio, assembly GCA_016584305.1. Taxonomy (NCBI): domain Eukaryota; kingdom Metazoa; phylum Arthropoda; class Malacostraca; order Decapoda; family Majidae; genus Chionoecetes; species Chionoecetes opilio. The sequence continues at coordinate 165,775 of JACEEZ010016740.1, forward strand.
ATCCTACTCTTCTTCCTCCACATCCTACTCTTCTTCCTCCACATCCTACTCTTCTTCCTCCACATCCTACTCTTCTTCCTCCACATCCTATCTCTTCTCCCTCCTACTCTTCTTCCACCACATCCTACTCTTCTTCCCCACATCCTACTCTTCTTCCTCCACATCCTACTCTTCTTCCACCACATCCTACTCTTCTTCCTCCACATCCTACTCTTCTTCCACCACATCCTACTCTTCTTCCACCACATCCTACTCTTCTTCCACCACATCCTACTCTTCTTCCTCCACATCCTACTCTTCTTCCTCCACATCCTACTCTTCTTCCTCCACATCCTACTCTTCTTCCTAGTTTTTTTTACGTCATCTTTCCAGAATTCTTTATCCTACTGTAGTACATGAATAATTATTGTTTATATATACCAAGTAATTCATTTGTGTGTGTGTTGTTATTAGCACCGACTACCAAAGGAAGTTAACGGGAGTTGCCTGATCATTTAATTGGTTGTTACACTGTTGGCGCCCAAGGAAAATCATAACTATTAATTATTTATAAAAGGAATTGCAATGTATTTTTTATATGATTTCCTGTATTGTTTGGGTATTTACTGTCTTATTAAGCATATTGAGTCTATCTAGGCTACATTATTTTATTTTTTTACCTTTAACTTACTGATTTATTTATAGATACCACGATAGTTAGGTTAGTGTTATTAGTCTTCATGATCTATTTTTTTTTTTTTTTTTTCTCTCAGGGCGTAATACATTTATCAAAACAAAAATCTCTCTCTCTTTCTCTCTCTCTCTCTCTCTCTCTCTCTCTCTCTCTCTCTCTCTCTCTCTCTCTCTCTCTCTCTCTCTCTCTCTCTCTCTCTCTCTCTCTCTCTCTCTCTCTCCTCTCTCTCTCTCTCTCTCTCTCTCTCTCTCTCTCTCTCTCCTCTCTCTCTCTCTCTCTCTCTCTCTCTCTCTCTCTCTCTCTCTCTCTCTCTCTCTCTCTCTCTCTCTCTCTCTCTCTCTCTCTCTCTCTCTCTCTCTTATGTTTTTCTCTCTAACTTTTTGAATCCATATGAGTAAGCTGTGAGAACTATAAGTCAGTAACCCTATATAGGAGTCATAAGGAAAGCACTATACCACTCCTCATTATAGTCATGTAGAGAGATCGAACGCATCCCCCACGTAATCCCGAGGCCTCAACACGCAACCACTGCCGCCAAAGGGGATAGCGTGGTATTACGTATTACAGAACATTATTGGCCGCTTCGTCCTTGCGAGTGTGTGTTGTCAAAGGCCGTGACTCGAGCTGCAGTGTTGATTGGTTGTGTTTTTGCGTATCTATAGTGTGTGTGTGTGTGTGTGTGTGTGTGTGTGTGTGTGTGTGTGTGTGTGTGTGTGTGTGTGTGTGTGTGTGTGTGTGTGTGTGAAAGTTTCATTTATAGACAGTATGTGTTTTGTCTGTTTAACAATGATAGTATATGTAATTTTCAATGCTGTGGTCAATATATATCTATCTAAAATATCTAATATGTGTGTGTGTTTGTGTGTGTGTGTTGTGCGTTTGTTTGTTTGTTGTGTGTGTGTGTGTGTGTGTGTGTGTGTGTGTGTGTGTGTGTGTGTGTGTGTGTGTGTGTGTGTGTGTGTGTGTTGTGTGTGTGTGTTTGTACCCACGACGTACTGTTCCTAGTAAAACGCTGCTGCTGGCTGGACCGAATCACTGAGGGGCTTCTTGCTAAAAAAAAAAACCCGCAAAGGTGCCGCCACGGGGCTTCACGGAACACTGCTAGAATCTCGGCTCCCACTTCCCACCCTTTACCCTGCCTGTACTGTCTTGGTTATATTATGTATTTCTGTATTTTTGTATCTATTGTAAACTTCCCCCCCCCCCCCTTCTTTGTAATTTCCTCCAACACTGCTAGAATCTCAGCGCTCACTTCCCACCCTTTACCTTCTTTGTACACTCTCAGAAATAAGGGGTATATTAAGGGTAGAATTGTTACATCGCACCATCACTACCCTTTTTAAACCCTATGTCCAGGCTAGAGGGTAGATGCTGCCGATTATACCCTTCATCTACCCTTTATCTACCCTTTTTAGACGAGAGGGTTGGAAAAGGGTATATTTGCGTCGATCCGAAAGGGTATATTTGTAAGGGTAGAAAAAGGGTAGCAGTATTTCATCACTACAAATACCCTTTTTCTACCCTTTTCCTACCCTTTTTTTCTAAGAGTGTACTGGCTTGGTTATATTATTTTTTCTGTATATCTGTATTTCTGTATTTCTGTATATCTGTATTTCTGTATCTTTTCTAGACTTGTGACACGGACATTGAAGCAAATAACAAAATATAATAATAATAAACATCATAAGTATACGGCAGTGCAAAGTGGAGCGGTATGTGTGACGAACTAACTCTAAATTGGCTTACTGAGGAACTCACTGTAACCATACCGATAATAGGGTGCGTGGGGAGCGCGACCCCTGTGTACGGGCTTGTATATATATAGCTTCGGTGGGTGAGTAGGGAAGGGCAAAGAGAAGGAGCGGAGGAGGTCACAGCGATGTCTATCTTTTGACTTGACTGATCAGCAGACTAGGTGTTCTTAAGTAAAAAATAAGGTTTCAAAGAGTTGTGTGTGTGTGTGTGTGTGTGTGTGTGTGAGAGAGAGAGAGAGAGAGAGAGAGAGAGAGAGAGAGAGAGAGAGAGAGAGAGAGAGAGAGAGAGAGAGAGAGAGAGAGAGAGAGAGAGAGAGAGTTGTTGAGTAGATGACTTAGTAAGGCCTAGCAGATAAATGCACATATCTTATCATATACAAATCAATGTAAGGACTATATATTGCGTCACAGCGTCCGAGGTAGACGCTTTCTCTCTGTTCTATTCAACGTTCTGGACAAGCGTTTCGGCCTACTGTTAGACAAGCATATGTCAGTTTACATTTTACATATCAACAGATTATTTGAAGCGTACGCCGCTCCGATGTTATGTATTGACTTTACAGTTTACAAGTTTTAAATAAACCAGGGTAATTACAAATGGGAACACAAGCCGCTGCTCCGTTAGTCTATAAGAGATAATGTCGTATGTGTCTTTTACAACACTAAGCAAGGGATTATGAGACGCCCCTCCGTTACTGGTCTGACTCTCAGTTTCTTATTAAAGCGGGCTTACTTCGAATCACCGACATAGATCTGAACAAGGTTGACAGTCTAATAATAACTTGTCGTGATGTAGCAGCAGGTACAACCACTACGCCAGGTAGCTGGCTTCTCCTCTCTTCTCTCTCTCCTCTCTCTCTCTCTTCTCTTCTCTCCTCTATCCTTCTCTCTCTTCTCTTCTCTCTCTCTCTCTCTCTCTCTCTCTCTCTCTCTCTCTCTCTCTCTCTCTCTCTCTCTCTCTCTCTCTAGCCATGTAGCTCTCTCTCTCTCTCTCTCTCTCTCTCTCTCTCCTCTCTCTCTCTCTCTTCTCCTCTCTCTCTCTCTCCTCTCTCTCTCTCTCTCTCTCTCTCTCTCTCTCTCTCTCCTCTCTCTCTCCTTCTCTCTCTCTCTCTCTCTCTTCTCTCTCTCTCTCTCTCTCTCTCTAGCCATGTAGCTCTCTCTGTCTCTCTAGCCATGTAGCTCTCTCTCTCTGTCTCTCTCTCTACCCATGCAGCTCTCTCTTTCTCTGTGTTTGTATTTGTGTGTGTGTGTGTGTGTATGTACTCTATATACGTACGCGGCGCCCTATATATACATGAGAGTTGAAGAGCTTGTAGGGTTGGACGGGAGTGAGGGAGTGAGGGAGCAAGGGGACGCGGCACCATTGAAACATTACCCACCTAACGCGTCGGGGAATAATAAGAGATTAATTCCTTCTTGTGTAGCGAGGGGCGTAAATGAGCCCATAAAGTAGGGTATGATTGTCCCGCGGTGCTCCTCCCTCCAGAACCAAGTACTCCAGAGGGGCATTGTGGTGCGTGTTTGTCGGGCATTGTACCGTGATACTCGAGGTGACAGTTCTCCAGCGCCGGGCCCTCTGTGTACCGCCGGCTGAGCTACAAAGGGCCAGGGTACCACTTACAATGGTACCGCCACTGTTAGCAGGATTAGTTGGGTGGTAAGCTGGATTACGGCATTACTGCTCTTGTATCAGTCGGTGCCCGGGTGGGGGGGGGGAAGGAGGGGGGTCTAGGGATGGGGGGAAGGATGGAGGGGAGGGTATAGGGATATGGGGGTGGGGGGTTCTGCTTCCTCTCCTC
>JACEEZ010016740.1:175000-182500 GCA_016584305.1 Chionoecetes opilio
TTTTTATCGCTCAAATATATTCGCTATTACTTCCTTCCCTCGTAACTTAATTTTTCGTAACACTATGTGCTTCCCTGTGCCTGTAATCACGTCGTGGGGAGTAAAACAAGACATTATTATTTCACTCCTGACTTGGGATCTGTTTCCCCTCGATGTTTTCACGCTGCGATGTCCTAATTACGCAGAAGAGGGCAAACAAATCCGTATTATCTCCTTGGACTCCATTAACATATGCAGATGAGGAGGGAGACGGCTCGGGGAAGGAGGAGTGAAGGGAACAACACGTTAATCACACTGGAATCAACTTATGAATCATTAGTATAGAGGACTGTTGAGGAGCCATGTTGGAATAGTCATAAGAACATAAAAACATAAGAAAATAAGGAAGCTACAAGAGGCCGTGAGACCTACACGAGGTAGTTCCTATTACTTAACTGTATACCATTCCATTACCTACCATTCTCCTATATCATATCATTACCCATTCCATTAACGTCTAGTCATTAACCCCTTCACGCCCAGATCTTTCCTTTGCTATAAAAAAATGTATGTTGTTAGCCATAAAATTGTGAAAAGTAACTGAATATACCAAATTAGTTAGTGGAGAAAGAGAGTAAACAGGTCATATCTATAAAGTATTGCTTATATTAACTACAAATTGTGTAATGATAGCCGAATTACGATGGAAATTATACGTTATGGGCCTCAAGGGGTTAAATCAGGGAAGAAAATAGAATGCAATGAGTAAGTGTAGAGTAGATTTGTCTGCCGTATACTTGCCTCTCTTTAGAAAATCTTAAGTGATCGATGGCGAGGCGAGGAAGAGAAAATGGAAGTAGAAAAGTAATAGAGAGAGAAATTGCAGCGTTGTATAGATGGGAGGAGGAAGATAGAGTAAAGAAAGAAGAGAGTAAAGATAAGATAGACAGCATAAAGAAAGATAGAATTACGATAGTGAGTAATTAAGAAAGGGTAATTTAAATGTGTGTGTGTATGTGTGTATTTGTGTGTGTGTGTGTGTGTGTGTGTGTGTGTGTGTGTGTGTGTGTGTGACTGTGTGTGTATTTACCTATAGTTGTATTTTACAGGGCCTGAGCTACACTCGTATGGCCCTGTCTCCATATCTACATTTTTCATTTTTGTTACCTTAGTGTGTGTGTGTGTGTGTGTGTGTGTGTGTGTGTGTGTGTGTGTGTGTGTGTGTGTGTGTGTGTGTGTGTGTGTGTGTGTGTGTGTGTGTGTGTACCGGGGCCGACACCTCTGCAGAACCAAAACCTGGAAAGTTTCGGGGGGCGCGAAAAGCGTTTCCCAGCGGCGCTTGCTTTATCTTCCGCCTGGCACGGGGGGGCAGGGGGGGTAGGGAGGGCCGGGGTGCTGGAGGGGGGTAGGGAAGGGCGGGCTGTGTGTAAGGGATCCACAAAGGGAGGCGACAGTCTGGCCCCGAAAGTGGACCATGAGGATGAGAATGGGTGCGAGGATAGCGTCTAGATCACCGCGGCGGGGGGGCGCTACCTATATACCCTCTGTACGTACCCTCCTTGTATATACCCTCCTTGTATATACCCTCCCTTGTACAGTACCCTCCATGTACATACCCTCCCTGTATATACCCTCCCTTGTATATACCCTCCTTGTATATACCCTCCCTTGTACAGTATCCTCCTTGTATATACCCTCCCTGTATATACCCTCCCTTGTATATACCCTCCCTGTACATACCCTCCCTGTATACCATCTCTCTCTCACTACCCTCACATCTATACCCTCACAAGCACAACGTACACTATATCACTCCCTTTCCTTCCCAATACACGCTAAAAACTATGCCCTAAAAACGATAATAACCCAAATGTCACCACAACCATGCAAGTAAGAAGGAACAGTATGTCAGGTATACCCTCACATCATGGTCTGAGGCAAGCACACAACGCACACCATCACTCCTATCAATCCCTCTCCTATGTCTTCCCCCTTCCCTAAACTATACCCTAAATACTATAACAACCCAAATATATCCTCTCTCTCTCTCTGTACGCTCACATTATGGTCTGAGGTAAGCACAACGCACGCTATATCAATCCCTTCCCTTCCCAATGCACGCTAAAAACTATGCCCTAAGATATGATAATAACCCAAATATACCCTCTCTCTCTCTGTACACTCACATTATGGTCTGAGGTAAGCACAACGCACGCTATATCAATCCCTTCCCTTCCCAATGCACGCTAAAAACTATACCCTAAATACCATAACAACCCAAATATACCCTCTCTCTCTCTGTACGCTCACATTATGGTCTGAGGCAAGCACAACACACGCTATATCAATCCCTCCCCTTCCCAATGCACGCTTAAAACTATGCCCTAAGATATGATAACAACCCAAATATCACCACTGTAACCAGACATAACAAGGAACAGTATGTCATATCGTAGGGATTAAAGCAAAGTAAATACACGTTAAGGCCCGTCACTTCTCTGGCAACACTGCGATGATAGGCCGAGTTTACCCGCGCTTTTGTGTGAGTAACAAAAGCGCAGCGCCCCTAAACCGCTCATACCAATAGATACATATGTTGGGGGCTTTCATCTGCTTTCTTTATCTCTTTCTCTTAGGCTCCCGTGTGCACCGGTAAGGAATAATGTTGTGGACAGTGTGTACAAGAAGAGGCGGGGCTGGGGTGGGGTGGGGCGGGGTGGGTTCAGGGGGTCCGGGTTACAAGGGGGCGTCACATAATAGAACCCAGCGGCTCATTTTATAGTTTCCGTTAACCCCCAGGAAATTGAAAGATACCTGATGGTGGTGGTGGTGTTGGTGGTGATGATGAAGTCCCTTTGTAAGTTTTGTGTTGGTGGTGATTGTGGGAGTTGTATTTGTTGTAGTAGTAGTAGTAGTGGTTGTAGTTGTTGTTGTAGTGGGAGTAGTAATGGTAGTAGTAGTAGTATAGTAGTAGTAGTGGTGGTTGTAGTAGTGGTTGTTGTTGTTGGTGGTGGTGTTGGTGATGATTTTGGTAGAGGTGGTAGTAGTGGTGGTATTGGTGATGACAACGATTGTTATAGTGATGATCTCTCTCTCTCTCTCTCTCTCTTTCTCTCTCTCTCTCTCTCTCTCTCTCTCTCTCTCTCTCTCTCTCTCTCTCTCTCTCTCTCTCTCTCTCTCTCTCTCTCTCTCTCTCTCTCTCTCTCTCTCTCTCTACCGTCCCCTTACCCACATTTCCCCTTCGCTTTAGTAATTGTGACGCAAAGGACTGGCTAAACTCCGTCGCATTAAACACCCCCTGCTATGATGGGTATAGAAGGGGGCGCGGGGGGGTAACCGGGCACAGGGCACACAGAGAAGGGCAGGAAAGTAGTGACAAAAAAATGATGGTGGGGTAAACGTAGCGGATTATGGACGAAAAGCTGTGTAAAGTTTTCTATGTTACACTTCTTTAACATTACTCCGTGTCATCATAACATTTAAGCTTAGTTGTTATATATAATAATAATAATTTTATTTTCACCCGAAGGTATACAGTAAACAATAAGAATTAAAGATAATATACATACAGAAATAAATGAACTTAAGTACTACACTCTTAGAAAAAAAGGGTAGGAAAAGGGTAGAAAAAGGGTGATGTAGTGATGAAATACTGCTACCCTTTTTCTACCCTTACAAATATACCCTTTCGGATCGACGCAAATATACCCTTTTCCAACCCTCTCGTCTAAAAAGGGTAGATAAAGGGTAGATGAAGGGTATAATCGGCAGCATCTACCCTCCAGCCTGGACATAGGGTTTAAAAAGGGTAGTGATGGTGCGATGTAACAATTCTACCCTTAATATACCCCTTATTTCTGAGAGTGTATATATATCTGGTTTTGTTTTTGTTTTGTTTCAAAGGCAATGCGCTATTTCAATTATCGTTTCCATTATTTGAACTTATTTTTGGTCAATATGTTGCTTTCAGGCGTGGGATTTCCTCATTAATTAAATATTCCAGCGTGAGTGATTAGCAGTGTGTGAGTGTGTCATTTTCATCATACTATTTACTTCTTTATGTATGTATATATATATTGATTTGTTTATTTTATTTATATATTTACCTATACATATATCTGCTTATATATTGACCTATGTATTTTTTTATGTGTATCTATTTATCTATACATATATCTGCTTATAAATTGACATATATTTTTGTGTGTGTATCTGTTTATCTATATATTTATCTTATGTATTTTCTTTTTGTGTCTTTACAGTGTTGACATGAAGGCGGAGGTTGAGACTCAGAATCCAACACAGAGAGTCTACTTCTCTGCTTCTTTATTAGAGGCTCCTTCATGTTCTCGTTTGTGCAGGTATGTGTGTGTGCTCGTCTGCGTGTGCGTGTGTGTGTGTGTGTGTGTGTGTGTGTGTGTGTGTGTGTGTGTGTGTGTGTGTGTGTGTGTGTGTGTGTGTGTGTGTGTGTGTGTGTGTGTGTGTGTGAGAGAGAGAGATCAGATCAGATCAAAACGTTTATTGTGAATAATGTACACATTATACATAATACATATATAATTAAGGGTACAAAATAGACAAAGGGCGCACCCCCCATGCAGGTTGCATAGGAAGGATTGCCATGATTAATGAAGTTAGATAGTAAATTTGTTAATTACATTTAGATATGCATATACATAAGATTATGCTATGTTACATATATATTTATTTATTTATTTTTTAAGTCCTTTATGAAGCATTGGCAAAGTTTGGGTGACTATTTTTGACTTGGATAAGGTTACATGGTTGTAGATAATAGTGCAGCAGCCCAGCATAGGAGGCATTGGCACAGCCGCCTCTAAAAAAGATCATTTCTTGACATTCCATTACATAATGGCGGAGTGTGTGCTTCTCTTCTGTTTTACACAGGTTACATTTTTTCATATTGATGTTGTCACTGCCAGCTACCTCCCAGATGTACTTATACCCTAACCTTAGCCTACTATAACACACCTGCTGGCGCCTAGTAATTAGTCCATTTTGTATGTAGTGGGGTTGACACCCTTTTGTTAGGTCCATATATGTAGTGAGAGAAACAGACTGACCGAGCATGCTGTCAATATGTCTCTTATTGTACGTTTCCATTTTCACACACATTTCTGTTTTTAGAAGGCCAAGGGACAGAGGGAGCGGAAACCCAACATCCATCCTTAGACGTAGCACTGTTGGCGAGTTCATCTGCACGCTCGTTACCCGCTATCCCACAGTGTGATGGGGACCATATAAAGTTCACAGCTCTGTCCTGACACGTTATCTTATACACAAGTTTAATAATTCTGTTCACGAGGACGGTGTGAAGAAGGTTCCTGGATGTTATCGACTGTAGGGCAGTCGTACTGTCAGAGGCAATTATGACGTCTCCGGCCTCTCGCTTGACTGCTGCCAGAGCCGCTGCTATCCCTAGAAGCTCCGTTTGGGCTGAGGAGCAGCCATCAGATGTTCGGATGCTTAGCGCCCGGTGTTCACCCCGGCTTTCTCCCTTATAGTACACGACCCCGGCCCCCGCACGCCCGTCCTCATGCAGCGACCCGTCGGTGTACAGGATATTGGGACACTCAGGGAGGGCATTCAATCTACAAAGGAAGTCCTGCCTCATCAGCTCACATGGTACATTACACTTCTTAACCTTGATGGTAGAATAGGACACATTGAAAACTGGCAGTTCCCAGGGGGGGAGATCAACTGGTCTGTGCTCCCTATCATCCATGTATTTATCAAAATTAAATGAACTGAGCAATTTCCTGACTGATGAGAGCCAAACATTACACTTTTCTTTCCACTTAGGATTGAAGAGAGCCTCATATAACTGACCATCATCATTAGTATTTAGTGATCTCATAATTTGGAGGGCTGCCATTTGCTGTACTCTATGTGTGAGAGGTGGTAGTCCTATCTCGTGTCTTGCACTATCCTGCTGTGTTGACCTTGGGCACCCTAAAATTATCCTAATTGCTGTATTTTGAATGACTTCAAGAGCTTTAGATTTTCCTTTGTTGAGACGTGTTAGGGTGCTAGAGTTGTAGTCTATGACTGATCTGATTAAGGAAACATATAGCCTCTTAAGGACGGGGACAGACGACCCCACGTCTCCCCATGCAACCTTCCTTAGCAACGCTAGTCGAGGCTGACAGATGTGCTTCAGTCTGGTGACTTCGTTGTGTCTTGTGTTGCAATGCCCAACAAGTACACCCATATACTTGTAGGTGGGGACTTCTTCTAGAATTTTCCCTTGTATTTTTAAGGAAGCTTTATCCCGATGCCGTTTATACAGCACCTTGCTTTTCTCTGGTGATATGATGAGGCCGATAGAGTTGCACAATCTCCCCAATGTTCGCAACGCGTTTTTTATGTGTGTTTGTGAGTCAGCTTGTAGCACTATGTCATCAGCATAAACAGTAATAACAACCCCATCAAATTTGAAAGAAGCAATGATATTCATAAGTGCGTTGAAGAGCAGAGAGAGAGAGAGAGAGAGAGAGAGAGAGAGAGAGAGAGAGAGAGAGAGAGAGAGAGAGAGAGAGAGAGAGAGAGAGAGAAAAAAAAAACATGTCCCCTTTCCTCGTACTGGTCTACATTGGACTGTATTGGGAAATGGAGTGCAGGGTACACAGTCTTAGATCGATAGATAGATAGCTATTGTATTTTAATCATGTCATATTTTTATGTCTTGTAGTTAGTTTTGTCTAATTTGTGATTTTTAAGGAATATCTGGAAGTATCATGTCATTTGAATTGGATGAAATAGGGGCTTATAATCATTGTAACTGAAAACTGACTCCATATTCGTGTTCAGCATGCCCGAAAACTGTTAGGAATTAATTTTCAAGCAAATCTATTTTTCAAAAAATATGGCAAATTTTGCAAGGGGTATGCCTTGATTTTTTTTTTAAATCACGTGTTTTTCAATAACTAAAAAACTATGGCAGATACGTGTAACAGGTATAGACAAGTAAATATGAAGTAGATCAAGGGCTATCATTTGGCGTAAAGCAAAAAAATATTGATTTGGTAAATAACCGAGAAAATAGCATATTCGTACATTTATACAAAATATCAATTTTCTCGACAACCATGAGGTATTTTGAACAACCGATTACTGCATCATGTAGACCAACTCTAGATGAACCTTTGTTACTTCGATAAGTTTTCTTCTACGAATCATAGTTTTGCGGCAAAATAACAGAAACCGGATCGTTGTCAATTTTGGAATGTTTTTGAGCAGCCAGAAATCCGAAAATATTTTTTTGATAGATAATTGGAAATGCCGGGGATACAATTGTAGATCCATCCATTTACAATAACCTTTGATGGCTAAGTGTTGCTGTGTGAGAAACAAGTTGTGAGCTGAACGCGTTATAATAAATATATATGTTTATAATTCAGAAACCGTTCATGATAGGTCAGTGTAGACGCGAGACCAGTGTTGCCACCTCAGTGTAGGGAAAGGGACTAACTCTATATGATTGTCACGCATAGTAATATA
>JACEEZ010016740.1:185000-190000 GCA_016584305.1 Chionoecetes opilio
TGATTCCACTCTCAAATGCCTCTCCTCCCATTCTCTCCCTCCCTCTCAATCCCCCCTCCTCCCTCCCTCCCCCCCTCCCCCCCCCCTCCCCCCCTCCCTCCCCACACACGCCACAGCTGTCACACTCAAACCTATACGCCGGGAGGACAAAAAACCAAACATTAAACAATAGAAACTCATACACGTCCATTTGAAATAGAACTATATGGGAAAACACACACAAAAACAAACACTACTCGTTATTTCTTTTTTATCTCTTTTTTTTTTTACTGGACGAATATAATTGAGGATGAATTATAATACAGAGTCGAGGAGAGCATGTTTTTCTTAGCGTAGTAGCGTCCCGAGTAGAGTGACCGCCGGTGCTCTGTACGCGGGGAGATAAGGTTTCCGATGCACAGCTGGCAGGGTCTGTTTACATTCTGAAAGGAGACTCGTGTAATCGCCTCACAACTTTTCACAACAATAATTGACGTTGACTGAGGAGCGAAGACTGTGATTTTTGGCGGGAAGAGATACATAAGGTTGTACACACTGCCTCTTCCATCAACTATAACTTCATTTAGAGTGTATAAGACAAACGGGGACGCAGTAAAGACAGCAAATGAGGTAGTAATTAGCGAGAGATGCCATGTAGACGAAGAGCGAAGACTGTGATTCCCGGCGCAAGAGATACATAAGGTTGTACACACTGCCTCTCCTGTCAACTATAACTTCATTTAGAGTGTGTGAGACAAACGGGGCCGCGGTAAAGACAACAAATGAGGTAGTAATTAAGGAGAAATATCAAGTATACTATAAGGGGTCGTGAAGAGCGAAGACTGTGATTCCCGGGCGAAGAGATACTAAGGTTGTACACACTGACTATTCCCATCAACTATAACTTCATTTAGAGTGTGTGAGACAAACGGGGCCGCGGTAAAGACAACAAATGAGGTAGTAATTAGGGAGAGATGTTTGTAGGGGGTGGTGAACGGGCTAGCCAGCGAGCCTCACAGCGGGGCACCAATCACAGAGGACGTACAGATCTTCACCAACATCTGTCGACCACTTCTGGCTGCGCATCACGATTGTTGTTCCTCAAGTGATTGTGGCCGTGTGTGTGTGTGTGTGTGTGTGTCGCTCTTTGATTGATGATAGCAGTGAAGGATCCTTTTGGAGTCGATCACTTCACTTGGTCTTTAAACACAATGCAATAGCGAGATAATGAATTAAAGAGAGAGAGAGAGAGAGAGAGAGAGAGAGAGAGAGAGAGAGAGAGGAGAGAGAGAGAGAGAGAGAGAGAGAGAGAGAGAGAGAACAGACAGAGAGAAATAAGTTATAATAGTCGGTATATTATCATTTCTAGCCCATTATCTCTCTCTCTCTCTCTCTCTCTCTTCTCTCTCTTCTCTCTCTCTCTCTCTCTCTCTCTCTCTCTCTCTCTCTCTCTCTCTCTCTCTCTCTCAAACTACTTGATTCGAGACTGTCCTGTTGTCTGCCTCGTAATCAGTGCTCGGTTTGAACGGCTTTCAGGCAATAAGTAAATCTGTTTACTTGTAGTTCTCGAATTCCCGCAACACATTAAGGCTCGATAAGCATGATCCAGCCGCGAGGGAATAGAGGGGAGAGGGGAGAGAGGGGAAAGAGAGGGAGGAGAGAGAAGAGGGAGAGGTAGGAGAGAGAGGGGAAGGAGGGTAGGAAGGAGAGAGGGGCGGGTTGAGGGAAGGGAGAAGGGGCAGGCGGCAGGCGAGGAGGATAGGGAGGGAGAGGGGAGAAGGGGAGGAGGGTAGGAATTATAGAAGGGAGGAAGGGGGGTAGGAAGGTTGAAAGGAGGAAAGGGAATAGGAGATATGTAAGAGAAATGGAGTATAGAGGAGTGAAAGAGTGAATTGAGAGATCAAAGAAGGGAGGAAAGGGAGGTCGATGGGCAGACAGGAGGAAGGTGAGAAAGTGGAAGGAGGTAAATGCTATAAAAGAAAAAAGTAAATATAAAGAAGGCGAGGAATTACTGTGTATAATAAGGGAGTATAGGGAAGTGGTAGACAAAAATAGTGTAGAGAAATGTAAATAGAAAAGGTTGGTATTTCTATAGATAAAAAACAGTAATAAAGACTTTTCTAGTAAGTATAAAAGCAAAAACGATAGATAAAGGTAGGGAAGAGGTAGAAAATAAAACAGTGCCGAGGAGAAATATTAAAGAAAAGGTTGGTATTTCTATAGATAAAAAAGCAGTAATAAAAACTTTTCTAGTAAGTATAAAAGCAAAAACGATAGACAAAGGTAGAAAAGAGGTAAAAATAAAACAGTGCCGAGGAGAAATAGAAAAGAAAGTTAGGTATTGCTATAGATAAAGAGCAGTAATAAACACTTTTCTAGTAAGTATAAAAGTAAAAACGATAGACAAAGGTAGGGAAGAGGTAGAAATAAAACAGTGCCGAGGAGAAATTAAAAAGAAAAGGTTGGTATTTCTATCGATAAAAAAGCAGTAATAAACACTTTTCTAGTAGGTATAAAAGCAAAAATAATAGACAAAGGTAGGGAAGAGGTAGAAATAAAACAGTGCCGAGGAGAAATAAAAAAGAAAGTTAGGTATTTCTATAGATAAAAAAACAGTAATAAACACTTTTCTAGTAAGTATAAAAGCAAAAACAATAGATAAAAGTAGAAAAGAGGTAAAAAAAAAAAAAACCGTCGCGAGAAGAAATAAAAAAATAAAAATGAAGGTATGTCTATTGATAAAAAGCCACAATAAACACTTTTCTAGTAAGTCAAAAAACAAAAAACAATAGACAAAGGTAGAAAAGAGATAGAAAAAACAGTAGCGAGGAGAAAAAAAAGAAAAAAAAGGAAATGAAGGTATGTCTATTGATAAAAAGCCATAATAAACACTTTTCTAGTAAGTCAAAAAAATAAGCAATAGAAAAAGGTAGAACAGATATTTTAAAGGTAGAAAAAAAAGTGGCGAGAAGAAAAATATAAGGAAAGGAAGATATTTCTATAGATAAAAAACAATAAATAAAATTTTTCTAACAAGTCAAAAAATACTGGCGAGAACCAAAACTATATGGCAAGGACGGTTTTGTTCTATAGATAATGTTCTATTCTATAAAGCTCTACAAAGTGCTATAGATAGATGTAGATGTTTTAATTTCTATAAATAAATAACAAAAAAAACATCATTTAATAGGTCAATGTAAGTAAGGGGAAATAGTTTAAAGCACCAGCAAGGGGAGATGTCCTTCCTTCCTTCCTTCCTTCCTTCCTTCCTTCCTTCCTTCCTTCCTTCCTTACTTCCATATTTTCCTCTTTTCTTCCTTCCTTCTTTCCTTCCTTCCTTCCTTCATCTGTTTCCTTTCACTAGTTTTATAGATCATGTTTTTTTCCTTCCTTCCCCACCTTCCTTCTTTCATTATTTCCTTCCTTCCTTCTTTCCTTCCTTAAGTTTAAAGCACCAGCAAGGGAGACGTTGTGTCCCTTTAAGTAAATATTTTGTCAAAGTCGTGAGTGTCTAATAAAGGAAGAAGGGATAAAAAAATAAGGGATTTAGTAATGTATAGATAGTAATCGTATTGTAATGTATTTAGTAGTGTATATAGAGTAGATTTAATGCACTGATAGTAAGGTTTGTATTGATAGTAGTATTATTGTGGGAGTGAGTAAGAGTATATAAATAAATTCGTGTCACGGCAAGACGCATTCTTTTATTAATATATATATATTTTTATTTTGGTTACATTGCAATTTATTCCGCGTTTATTTATTCAGCAATTATTTCAGTAACAGAATCTAGTAGAGAGAGAGAGATAGATAGATAGATAGATAGATAGATTGATAGATTGAGAGATTGAGAGATAGATAAATAGATAGATAGATAGATAGATAAATAGATAAATAGATAGATAAATAGATAGGTAGATAGATAGATAGATATATGAATAGATAGCTAGCTAGATAGATAGATAGATAGATAGATAGATAGATGAATAGATAGATAGATAGATAGATAGATGAATAGATAGATAGATAGGTAGATATATATATAGATAGAGAAATAGATAGATAGATAGATGAATAGATAGATAGATAGATAGATAGATAGATAGATAGATGAATAGATAGATAGATAGATAGATAGATGAATAGATAGATAGATAGATAGATGAATAGATAGATAGGTAGATAGATAGATAGATAGATAGATAGATAGATGAATAGATAGATAGATAGATAGATAGATAGATAGATAGATGAATATATATATATATATATATATATTATATATATATATATATAGATAGATATATATATATATATATATATATATAGAGAGAGAGAGAGAGAGAGAGAGAGAGAGAGAGAGAGAGAGAGAGAGAGAGAGAGAGAGAGAGAGAGAGAGAGAGAGAGTCACACAATGTTGATTGAAATAATGCGTCAAGACTTTTCCGGAGTCATTCACATCTACACAAAAAAACGCATAACAATTTCCACGTTTTCCATAACTATCACATCCCAAAAGACAACCACGCAAACACGCCACATGATCAACCTTTATTTACTTGTAGGCTTTTTTATATCACCCAAACTGTCATTTATATGTGGCCAGGAGGATAAAAAGGAGGAGGAGGAGGAGGAGGAGGAGGAGGAGAGGAGGAGGGGGAGGAGGAGGAGGAGGGAGGAGGAGGAGGAGGAGATGGAGGAGGAGGAAGAGAGGAGGAGGAAGGAAGGAGAGGAGGAGGTAGGAGGGAGGAGGCAGAGGAGGAGGAGGAGGAGGAGGAAGAGAAGGAGGAGGTGCCGCCACAAAACAAAAAAAGAGGAGAAGGAGGAGGAGGAGGAGGAGGAGGAGGAGGAGGAGGAGGAGGAGGAGGAGGACCAAGAATATCTGGGAACCCAACACACAGACAGACGGAGGGAAGAGGGGAAGGAAATGAGGGGAGGGAGGAGGAGGAGGAGGAGGAGGAGGAGGAGGAGGAGGGGGAAAAACTCCAATCTGTGCCTCATCTTTCCATGATTGCTATTTT
>JACEEZ010016740.1:195000-196858 GCA_016584305.1 Chionoecetes opilio
TCTCTCTCTCTCTCTCTATCTCTCTCTCCTCTCTCTCCTCTCTCTCTCTCTCTCTCTCTCTCTCTCTTCTCTCTCTCTCTCTCCAGTATTTCTTTTACTATCTTTTTTTAGATCATCTTGCACGAAAAAATGTGACATGTAAAGAAAATAGAGAGAAAAAACGAACGATTAAATGCGTGTTTTTCATATTGTCATGTGAGAAAAAAAAGATAAACAGAAGAATGAGAAAAATTAGAAGAATGAGAAGAAAAAGAGAAGAAACGAAAGAGAATAAGAAAGAAATGAAAAGAGAAAAGTGAAAGAAAAGAGAAAAAAGACGAGTAAGAAAACGCGTCTTTCATATTTTCACGTGAGAAAATAAAAGGAAGACAGAAGGTGGCAAAAGAGATATCTAATTTTGATGATGAGGATACACTCTCAGAAATAAGGGGTATATTAAGGGTAGAATTGTTACATCGCACCATCACTACCCTTTTTAAACCCTATGTCCAGGCTGGAGGGTAGATGCTGCCGATTATACCCTTCATCTACCCTTTATCTACCCTTTTTAGACGAGAGGGTTGCAAAAGGGTATATTTGCGTCGATCCGAAAGGGTATATTTGTAAGGGTAGAAAAAGGGTAGCAGTATTTCATCACTACAAATACCCTTTTTCTACCCTTTTTTTCTAAGAGTGATACAAGTTAAGACGAGAGAGTAAATACGTCTTTCATATTGTCATGTGAGAAAAAAAAACCAGAAGCTGCCATAAGAGATGTCTAATTAATTTTGATGTTTTAAGCAGCAAAGGGGAATAGATAATGTGGCGAGGGACGACCTTCTGATGAGGGATTATGGAACACACAGGGATTACGATTATAAATTCAAAACACTAAAATTTTAAATCACGGCCTTAGTTTCCCTCTACAGATGGTTACTGACAACTAGCGGGTTACACGGCGTCGGCAGGAGATTTGTTTCTTTATTAGTAACTGAACAAAATCTTAGCAAGTTTTGTACAGATCATTAGGACATAAATTATTGCATCATTTTAATTTTTTTTAGTTTTTACATGCCCTTCTCTCCTTCGAGTCTGTTTAGATTATCTTTTCTTTTTCCTTTCATTTTTTTCATGCATTCTTCTATCTTTTTCTATTTTTTTCCTATTTCTTTCTATTATTATTCTTTTTTTCCTTTATCTTTTTGTCATGCCCTTTCTTCCTTCGAGTCTATTTCTATCATCTTTCATTTTTCCTTTCTTTGTATTCATGCATGCTATCACTTATACGCATTCCTCCTTTCCCCTATCTATTCCCCTTTATTAAAATCTTACATTAATAAAATTTTAAATTTTATTAAATTTTTTTATTTTTTCTTTATTATATTATTTAAAAACTAAAAGTTTTTTTAGGTTTTTTGGAAAAACTAAAGAGGTTTTTTAGAGAGGTTATTTATTTTTTTTATTTTTATTAGAAAAAAAAAAAGAAGGTTTTTTGGAGGTTATTATTATTATTTTTTTTTTTTTTTTAGGTTTTTTTTTTTTTTGGTTAAGTTAATAGGGGTTAAAAAAAGGAAAGGAAATTAGAGGAAACATAATTTACCCCCCAAAACGCCCAAATTTCAAAAGTTAAGTCCCCAGCCCCCCGGATCCCCCCTCGATCCCTCAGTCCCTCGATCCCCTGACCCCTCCCCTTTTTCCCCCCGTAAAGTCCCCTGGAGTCCCCCGGGCCCCTGCGAGTCCCCTGTGAGTCCCCTATAGGAGTCCTTATTTTCAGTTACCGATTTCCAATAGTGAGTGTCTGGTGGGGATGTGGCGGACGATTGGTTGTCAGCCCACTGCTAGTTTTGATCTGTAAGGGGTTTTTTTTTAATTTTTTTTT
>JACEEZ010016741.1:0-5000 GCA_016584305.1 Chionoecetes opilio
GGAGGGAAGGGGTGGGAAGGGGGGTTTTAACTGGTCTTCTTTGAAAAAGAAAGGAGAGAAGAGAGAGAGAGAGAGGGAAAAAGGAGGAGAGAAAGGGGGAGGAGAGAGAGAGAGAGAGAGGAGAGAGAGAAAAAGGGGAGAGAGATGGAGAGAGAGAGAGAGAGGGGAAGAGGAGAGAGAGAGGCGAGAGAGAGAAAAGAGGAGACGAGAAGAGAGAGAGAGAGAGAGAGAGAGACGAGAGAGAGAGAGAGAGAGAGAGAGATGATTGACTAACTGACTGACAGACAGACATAAAGAAAGACAGACAGACAGACGGGACATACATATAGACAGACAGACAGAAGACATATAGACAGACAGACAGACAGGACAAGACGACAAAAAAAACAGACACCAAGAGGAAATAAACATTTGAAAATACAAATAAATTACATCAAAGACACAAGACCACGAAACACACAAAGTATTGAACCAGCACAATGAAATTTAGAACATCCTTATAATTCTCCATCCTCACTGACACAACAGATAACTGACGAATGAATATGATAAATAGTCTTAAAAGGGGAAAAAACTGAACTAAAAAGCAAGCTGATGTGGAAATGATGGAGGGAAGGAAGGAAGGCGGGAAGGGAAGGAAAGGAGGAAGAGGGGAACACTGCATGGCTACTCACGGTACAGGATGGAAGACTTTCTTGCTGCGGTCACTTGGCTTGCTCTACCCGGATATTGCTGCGATGGAGACTCAGTTTTTACGCCGAAGAAATGCACCAGAAAGCGATCCACCTTCTTGAGGCCATCGGGGCTCCCCCACGAAGGTGGGGGTCTCCGACGGCCTGTAGGGAGAAAAAAAATTACAGCTGTTTTACACAATATTTACTCAGAAGTGTGATCCCAAAATAAACTACGGGACATTCGAATCTCTGGACTGCTATAAAAAAAAAAAATAATAATGAATACTACATTCTCATCCATTCACATTTTCCCTTTGGGTGTAAAGAGTATTCAAATACAGACAAATACAAACGAAGAGTACTATCAAGGATTTATACACTCATGATTACCAGTAAATTTCTCCTTATATTGAAAACAAAGAGTTCATGAAGCAAATACGACAAATAAGAACATGTCTTTCTGGCGTTTTCCGAAGACAATGTGTGTAAAATCAATAAATTTGTTCAAGATGAGGAATAAAAGCAAGGGTAAACTACTCTTTTTCAAAAAAATTGGATAACTCAGAGAGCCCCCAAAAAAAAGCATCCTAAGTGTATATTGGTAGCTTGCAGTGTGAGAAGATATACTGTACCTCATAGAAAACCCTACAGAAACGACCGTTTATTTTCTTTGATATAATCAGATACCTCGGGATCGAGATCCCTCAATTTGCCCCTCTTTCCTGGAAAGATTGCTCCCGTCCCAAAACTATAAAATTAAATCTATAGAATTTCAGCAAGGCATAGGAGAAGAAAGTCAGGTTGGATGAAGAAGGAAAGAGACGAGGATTGGCAAGGGATGAGGAAAAATCGAACGAAAGGGAGTAAAAACATATTTAAGGACGGAACATAATAAATAATACATAAAACAGGTAAAAAAGAAAGTTGAAAAACAGTTGAAAGGGGTAAAGAAAAAAAGATATAATGGAGAGACGGAAAAAACCGAAAGAGTAACAAATGGAGGGGGGACAAAATAGTTCAAGAAACTCCTGATCCATCGAGGTGTTTGAGAGGCTGAGGTACCGAAATGACCTGCACGTGAACTGTGACCTGGAAGTGGTTCTTTTTCTGGCAGACAAAGGGGCTCGTGGGGGTTGGAGAAGTTGAAAGCCCTTGTCGGCGTCCACACGAAGGTGGGCATCGGCCTGTACAGGTGGCGGGGGGATGGGAGGTTAAACGATGAAAATGGTGGGTGGAAAAAATAGCAGGACGAATATTGTAAAAATGTAAATAGATTCTTTAAAAATACTAAATTGAGTGTTACATAGATAGTAATCTCTCTCTTCTCTCTCTCTATCTCTCTCTCTCTCTCTCTCTTCTCTCTCTCTCTCTCCTCTCTCTCTCTCTCCCCCTCTTCTCTCTCCTCTCTCTTCTCTCTTCTCTCTCTCTCTCTTCTCTCCCCTCTCTTCTCTCTCTCTCAAAGCGGTTGGAATCATTGCAACTCGCACATCTCATCGAAACACACCACAGAAGTCAGCTGGTCAACTAGCAAAGCAAAAACCCCCCACCCAACCACAGTTTCTTTCAGGCTGCGTCACACAGGGTGCACCACGCGTGTTGCTGGAAGTTTTGGAATCTAATGCACTGGTAGGCACCGTTTCCCGGAAAAGGGCCCACCACCCCCAGTTGAATCCATGGTATACTCGTCCTCCTCAGTGCACGCCTTCAGGTGGTTGAAAGCCCATCGACGCGCCCTGGTTGAAGGGTCGCCAGAAAGTGAGCCAAAAGGGTTTTATTTTGTTGTATTTTTGTGCTTATGGTGTTCGGTTAATAGACGTCAGCAGGTACTTGTTACACACACAATACGCACACGTCCCAAAGCAAATGTCACACCACACACACACACACAAAACACACATGTACACGCCACACCCCACACCCCACAAAACGCACCCACTCACCAGGCTCCTGTTTAATGCCACCAAAGCCACTACCAAACCACCGTCCGTCAGTTTCCTCTTCTTAGCGGCAGCGAGGGTGGCAGGGACCCTCCCCAAGGGAAGGCCCCCGGGCCCAAAAATTTCCCCTGTGACCCATACACAGGTGGTGTGCCCACAAGGCTGCCCGGCGCAAACCCATGGAGATCCTCCCAGGGTGAGCCTCCCCCCATCATGACGCTGGGCTGCTGTGGCTGCTTTCTGGATCGGGGCCTTGGTAGGCGAGGGGCGCGGCAGGCTGCAGGGAGCCATGCATGGGCTGGTCTGTTGGGGCAAACGGTGGTGACCCGTCCATCACCGGGTACGGGAAGGGCACCACGCCGCCGTTGCTGCCACCACCCGGGGGGCCGCGCGTACATGTCTGCAACCCGCCTTTTGTTTGGTGATACACAAAGAAACTTAAATCCTAATGCCGAGGGTGAAGCGGCAGCTATTTCCGTATAGGAATGTGCATCTTTGGGACTCAAAAGACAAATAAATGTAACAAAACTTGAGTGTGATGAAGGTGACAATCAAGGAAGAGGGCAAGAAGACGTGTCCGAGGTACTCACGCGGGAGAGGTTGGGGTGGTCGGAGGGAGAGTAGGGCGGTTCGGAGCCTGATCTGGCGGGCTGTGGGGCAGGTGGTGCCTGTAGATGGAAGTGAAGAGTTATCATCAAACACCACCAGGCGATGAAAAAAACCCTGAGGCCTTTATACACACACACACACACACACAAGGGATGAAAACGATAGCCTAACACGTCTTAACAAGGACAAATTAGATGTGTTTGGTGATGTGGACGGGGTACAGTACAGTGGCTGGAGGGGAGGCAGTGGTGCCCAGGGGGATTATAGAAGAGAGAATGGTGCCTAACTGAGGAAGGATAATGGAGTAGGACAAGTATCACCAAGCCCAAGACACAAAAAAACACCACACCCACGTGCTTCCTTCACCAACAACAACTGTGCCTGCAAGATCACTTCTGCACCAATGATGAATATGCACAGAAAAGTTGACATGAAAGAAGTTCTCATAACATAACAGGAAAAACACACAAAAAATAATGAATCAAGGCGATCCTCCACCACCACACCTAAAACAACAACAGGAACAAACAAGCGAGTAAAAACAGCCAGCAATACAACTGAAAGCAATACAAGAGAAAGCACCCGGACCCACCGATACCCGTGTAGGAGTCATAGCTGTTGTGGTAGGGTTTGTTTGGGAACCAATAGGAAGGGAGGACCCGACCCCTGCCTGCTTGCTCCTCACATCCTCATGGCGGACAGAGGACCACAATTATCACCGTCGTTGCCACCGTTGCCATACGACCCACCAGGACCATGTCGGGGTGGGTTAGGGACGGTGTGCTGCGAGTGTGGGCGAGGCTGCAGGGGTGGTGGGGCCGGGGTGAGGTGGAAGCAAGGGTGAGAGCTAATGGGGATGAGCGGCAATACCTCATGATAGATGCAGGAGAGTAATAAGGACCACAGTAGAGAAAGCTTGTATGTTATTCAGCGGGAAATGAGAAAAGGGCGGTAGAGAAGTGCTACAAAAATGTTATAAAATTAAGGTGCAAGTCTACATCCCATGAGGCACGCTAATTAATGCTTCAAGAAAAGATAAGTTTGTAAAGGGATATGAGCTGACAAAAAAGATTGAAAAGGAAAAGAGATTAAGCTGAGAATTTTTTTTAATAGATATACAAGACAAAAAAGAGCAACTTTATGTAATTCTGAATAGGATTGCAGAAAACCTTAGTATGTGTATAGCTTGATCCGACACCTTGAAACTGATTCATAAGAAAAATTTATAGATGTTGAAGAGATGAATGTTTAAGAAAGTATCATGTAGAAAATGGTTCTTGGTTGTGGGTTATGTTCGGGCGTAGGACAGAAATTCATAAAGCAATGTTGGATAAAAGGAAAATTTACAACTATCGCAGGAAGGGGAAAAAAAGGGGGAATACAATCCAACATACTCTTATTCGGATTACTACTTATATTACTACCGCAACTACTACTACACTATAACCACAACCCACTGCTGCTGCTACTGCTGCTGCGCTGCCACTAATGAACTTGTTAGGGGGTTTCGAGGGCAGCAGGGGAGCGCCCGGGACTACAGGCTATTGTGTAGGCATCATGCTTTCGTGTGTGTGTGCATGTGTGTGTGTGTGTGTGGTGTGTGTGTGTATGTGTGTGTGTGTGTGTGTGAGTATGGGTTGGCGAGTGAGGGTTGGCGAGTGTCGGAGGAAGGGGACGAGGAGGGGGAAGTACACTCACTGGTGATGGGAGGGTTTGGTGGGGGAGGGTGGTGCGGGAGGGAGAGTCTCGGGGAGTGCCGCCCCCAGACCCTTTGATGTCA
>JACEEZ010016741.1:10000-22724 GCA_016584305.1 Chionoecetes opilio
GGAGAAAATCGAGGAGAGTCGCGCTGCCAGGCTGGCTGGGAACCGGGACCAGCACAGGGCTCTGTCACGCCGGACTAGAACCCTCCTGAGGAGAGACAAGGAGAGGTATGTCAGGAGTCTCGCTGAGGATGTCGAGGGTCATTTGAACGCTAATGACCTGAAGCCCTGAAGCCCGAGCCTGAAGAAGCTCCGTTCCAAGTCTCCTTCTCGGGCGAGTGCTATTCGAACAGCAGATGGGCGCCTCGTGTCGGACATGGATGGGCAGATGGCTCGTTGGGCTGAGTACTTTGGCAGTTTGTTCACGGTGGACCCTCCAACTGAGCAGCTTCACACCACTGGGTTACAGGCAGTGGATGCCGATCCTCCCATTGACGAAACCGCACCCTCTCTTGACGAAGTCAGAGAGGCTGTAGCAAAGTTGAAGGGTGGAAAGGCAGCTGGTGTTTGTAATATCAGTGCGGAGCTACTCAAAGCTGGGGGTGAGGCCATGATCCGCGGGTTGCATGCTGTCCTGACTGCCGTGTGGCAATCAGGTACCATTCCTCCTGACTGGAAAAGGGGGCTGGTCGTCCCTATCTGGAAAGGGAAAGGGGACCGTCAGGACTGCAACAATTACCGCGGTATTACACTGCTCAGCGTACCAGGCAAGGTGCTTGCCCATCTATTGCTGACACGAATTCGCAGTCATCTGGTGAAGCATCAGAGACCTCAGCAGTCTGGGTTCACGCCTGGTAAGTCATCAACGGACCCTATCCTAGCGCTTCGTGTCCTGGTGGAACGCCGACGTGAGTTTCGACAGGGGATGCTTGCAGCCTATGTTGATCTCAAGAAGGCGTTTGACTCAGTGCATCGTGAGTCACTCTGGGATCTTCTGCGACTTCGAGGGATTCCTGCAAGGACTATTGGTTTGATAACTGGTCTGTATTCTGGGACTGAGAGTGCTGTTGAAGTGTGGGGCAGGTGTATCCAGCTTCTTTCCTGTGAATACAGGAGTGAGGCAGGGGGGCGTCCTTGCCCCATCACTTTTCAACGCTTGTATGGACTGGTATTGGACAAGGTTGTAGATCAAAGTGATTGTGGAGCATCCGTCGGCAACACCAAGATCACTGATCTTGTTTTTGCCGATGATGCAGTAATCTTTGCTGAGTCGCTGGAGGTCCTGGTGATGGCTCTCGAGGCGCTGCACGAGGAGGCAAAGCCTTTGGGACTTGAGGTCTCCTGGCTCAAGACCAAGGTCCAGGATTTGGAGACTTACTAGATGAAGAAGTACAGTCTGTTCATGCGTGTGGCGAGGACATTGAGATCTTGGAAAGTTTTACATACCTTGGTAGCGCAGTCCATAATGACGGCGGGTCACGTCAAGAAGTCTTACGACGGATTGGCATAGCCCACGGTGTTATGGACTCGCTCAGCGGGAGTATTTGGCGTTGTCGGTACCTGTGCAGGAGGACAAAGATCCGGATCTTCAAGTCGCTTGTGATCCCTGTCTTACTCTATGGTTGTGAGACATGGACATAAATAGTGACTTGAAGAGACGAATCAATGCCTTTGGTAATAAGTGTCTTCGCCAGAATCATGGGGTATCGCTGGGATGATTACGTGTCAAATCAGCGATTGCACCGTGAGACTGAATCGAGGCCTATTACCTGCATATCCGTCAGCGCCAACTCGGCTATATGGGCATGTGGCACGCTACCCTGAACCGATCCTTCCCATCGGGTTGTATCTGTAAGAGACAATCCGGCGTGGAGGAGGAGCCAAGGGGGCGCCCACAAGGCTCGTGGCTTGGGGCAAGTTGATGTTTTCTTGTCGAGAGCTGCTTGGTATGGGAAAGGAGCCTGCATGGGAACTCGCGCGTGGTGACCCCGGAGTGGCGTCGTAGGGTGGGCGAGGCGACGCGCCTCCGGCGTATGCCCCCAATGATTGATTGATTGACTCCTTTTAATAGGACGAGTTCGCGTAGAAGTCTAAATGCAACACAGCGCCAGTATTTTCATCTTTGCTTGAAAAAAAACTACTGCGGGCAATGTAATGAACAGCCTCACTCCAATACCTCACTAGTATTGCCAATACCTCACTACCTCATTCCAATACCTCACTCCAAAAGTTAACCAAAAGGTAAGGTTAGATAATAACAATGCAAAGTTTGAAAGTTCTGGCGCCATTCTTTGTGCTGCGTTCCCATTCACAACTTATTAATGTAATCAAAGTCTTCTCTCTCTCCTCTCTCTCTCTCTCCTCTCTCTCCTCTCTTCTCTCTCTCCTTTTCTCTCTCTCTCTCTCTCTCTCTCTTCCCTCTTTTCTCCCCTCTCTCTCTTTTTCTCTCTCTCTCCTCTCTCTCTCTCTCCTCTCTCTCTCTCTCTCTCTCCCCCTCTCTCTCTTCTCTCTCTCTCTCTCTCTCAAATCCTAACCCATCCCAACATACCGTCATCCCAGCAGCAGCAATTCTTGCACACCATCAAGCACACCATCCACCCTGCCCAGCCGACAAACTGCATCACACAGCCTGCCTTCCCCCGGCGCTCAACCATTCTCCACTATTTTCTCGTGGCCGTATCAAATACACACACTCCAGTTCTGGTATATTATTCACAGTCTTAGTCTAGCGTACACAAGGACGTACAATGAGTACAGACACGAAATATGACTGGTCTGTTCTAAGGTCAACTCCTCACTGACTCCTAGCCGTCTGGTGGCTACCAACAACACTTTTGGTCAAGCCGGTACAATATGAAAAAATATCAGAGACACAGGTGGCGTGTCGCTGTAGTACAAAGGGATTTAAGTTTAAGGTGCTAAGAGAGAGAGAGAGAGAGAGTAATTGGAGAGTAAATTAGAGACATATTCCTTAGGGACTTGAGACCTGACATACAGCTGAATAGTCGGACCAGTTCAAAGAATATTTGGAAGGCGGGTGCGAAGAGGAAATACGAGAGTGGAATTAGGAGACATATACGAGAGAGAGAGTAATTGGATACATGGGAGAGAGAGGAGTAATTGGAGACAGTACACACATGCTTCTGGATTACTGCCGGGGGAGGGGACTGCCTTTTGTGACGTCACCGAGCCGTGGTGCGTTGTCTGCTAGTCGTCAGGAACGTTTATTTTGGATGCTGGGGGAATTTGCAGATTTTGATTGCGGATTATTTAAAAACGGCTAACTGGATGCAAAAAGTGACAACATAGTGTTGATATATTCGATAATGGCTATATTTTGACTGCATTAAATCAGGAATGATGAAATGGTCTGGACGATTACTTTAATTAAGAGAGAGAGAGAGAGAGAGAGAGAGAGAGAGAGGAGAGAGAAGAGAGAGAGAGAGAGAGGAGAAGGAGAGAGAGAGAGAGAGAGAGAGAGAGAGAGAGAGAGAGAGAGAGAGAGAGAGAAGGGGGATTGCTGACCTCCCAACAATTAAAAGCAAATACTGCCACAACCAGTAGTATTAAATTACTACTACAACTACGATTTCGACAATGAATAATAATAATGTTAATTATAATGATAATGATAACAATAATAATAAAATACGAAATAATAATAATAATGACAAAAATAACAATAATAATAATAATAATAATAATAATGATAATAATAATAATAATAATAATGATAATAATAATAACAATAATAATAACAAAAAACATTAACAATTGCAATTATATTAAAATTAACAATAATAGTAATAATAATTATAATGATAATAATGATAATCAATATAGTAATAATAACAATATTAATAATATTAACAATATTAGTAATAATAATAATATTAGTAACAGTAATAATAATAATAGGAAAATAATAACAATAATAACAATTAATTAAACAATAATAACCACAATATTTTTTATACCTTCCGTCTGTTAACCTCCGCGGTGTGGCGTAAGCCACTGCTGGTCTGTCACACATACTCTCCACATCCACACATGCAGTAGTGAGGGATCGCTCCACCCTCAGCTCCTGCCGGGAATACGAGGACACAACTCCTCAACTTACATCCCGTACTTATTCCCTATTAGGTGAACAGGGGCCATAGTGTGAAAGGAGACAAATGAAAATTGTCTCCCGACCGTGAATTCGAACCCACGTCTTCATGGACCTCATGAGTCTCTCGGTTGTGCGCTGAGCGTCCTTACCACCATACCACCAGGCTGCTTAATTGTGCTAATGATAACAAAAATCGTGATTTCAATAATGATGAGAATAATTTAAAAAAAAAAAAAATCTTACAATTATTCACGGAATGTCCGTCTGTCTGTCTGTCCGTCCGTCTGTCCATACCATGAAGGTTATATAGGAGGAGGCGACATGTTGCCTCTAGCGCAGTTGTTCTTAATCTTTTCAGAGGCGCCGAACCCTAACGAAAACTACCAAACACTAGCCGAATCCTTCAAATATGGGAGAATTTTTTTTTAACATAAGTTAAAGAAAAACTGCATCAAAATTCAAGAGTATATTTCGATAATTAAAAAAATAAAGTCCATCTTTATTGATACAAAAGTGTAAGAAAAATTGCTTTAAAATTCAAGAGTATATTTGGATAATAAATAATAAGAAAGAATGAAGGACTCGGAAGCAGTTGCGTATATAGGTCCTTGGAGAGTGGGGGAGGGGATCAGGGGTGAATCCAAAAGTATTTTAAGGGGGGGGAGTTGAACGATGCAAGCCTCTACAGCTGGGGAGTCTGAGGAGGGCCCTGGAGGGGTCAGAATTTTTTTTTATATCAAGTATTTTTAGGGGTATTTTGAGGCCTTAAAAGGGATATATTGCACCAATTTGATATTCAGTGGCAAAGCAATTTTGATTCCTTCGGGACAAAAGGGGGGCCATGACTGAGTGCCGCCAACCCCCCATATACGTCACTGCTTGGAAGGGAGAGAGGCGGGCGAACACACACACACACACAAACATACACACATAACTATCCCGCCACCGCGTTGCTTTAATTTACGTTAATTTCGCGTAAAACTTACTGTGGTGAATAATCCGACATTACAATAATATCAAAATTGCAATGTGTTTCGGAGAGCCTCCGCCGAACCCTTGAGACTGGCTCACTGAACCCCTGGGGTTCGATCGAACCCAGGTTAAGAACCACTGCTCTAGCGTGAAGACTCAAACCATCGCTCTAGCTATTGACTCAAAACATACCTCAGCTGACCGTGGGTGATGCACTAATTTTCGCATTATTCCACGATAATGCCTGCTTGTTCGGCTTATGGATGTACATAGAGGGATCGTAGGATTTCTGCAACATTCCATCAGTAAGTTTTGTAAGGAAACATTATAACATAATACAGAAATGGACTTGAATCACGGTGCGAAGAAACTCCCGCAAGGTTGCTCACCTGAGCTGGTTTACTAATATGGGTTTATATCCAAATGATATGGTTTACTTGCTAACGTCAGCTTATCTAATATAGCTTTATTGTGCTATGCAGCAGTGCCAATTTCAAAATTGGTAAAGGAGAAGGCGACCGCCAACCAATCGTGGCAGCCAGCACCGCGATCGCACTTGCAATCGCGCACCATCATATTCGCTTTTTTAATCTAAATAACTCTACAAAACCTAACCCAAACCTATCCTAAGCCTAACTTAACCCAAACATAACGTAAATCAAACCTAACAAATCAAAACGTAACCTAACCTAGCTATTATTATATACATATACGTATTATATTTTAGTTTCCGCAAGTGAATAAATACTGCCCTATAGTCATCACATTTGTCATTATGTTCAAAGAAAATTGTTGCTTATATAGCTCGGTTTGTGGTATTTAATATACTATAGGAGTAGCCGTGTGTCTCGTCTGTCTGTCTGTCTGTCTGTCGTCTGTCTGTCTTTCTGTCTGTCTGTTTTGGGTAGCCGAAACTGTAAAGTCAGTATGTTTGATGTTAAAGTTTAAAGATGTCAGTAAAGTTTGATGAGAGTAGGCTCAAAAAATTGAAAATAAATCGTAGGTGGTAAGCGACTTCGTCCCATGTCGATTGAATAATTTTGAAGGGTTTTTTGGTGCTAAAAAACACTTACGAGTATTAGAATACAGGTAGAAACTCTGCGGTAACGCCTTGCCGTACTTCACCGTAGACTCATGGACTTACCGTTTGTGTGTATTTATCTAGTTGTATTTACCTAGTTGTAACATACAGGAAAAGAGCTATGCTCGTACTGTCCCGTCTCCAGATCTACTATTATCCATTTTTGCCTTTGAGTCCTGAATACTTCTTGCACGGGTTGTGTGTGTGTGTGTGTGTCTGTGTGTGTGTGTGTGTGTGTGTGTGTGTGTGGTGTGTGTGTGTGTGTGTGGTGTGGGTGTGTGTGTGTGTGTGTGTGTGTGTGTGTGGTGTGTGTGTGTGTGGTGTGGTGTGTGTGTGTGTGTGTTGTGTGTGTGTGTGTGTGTGTGTGTGTGTGTCTGTGGGGTGTGGGTGTGCATGCCTGCATATATATATATAATATATTTTATTATATAAAATATATATTTTATATATTTTATATATATTAGGTGTGTGGTATTCATCTAGTTGTATTCATCTAGTTGTATTTACGGGGCCCTTTGAGCAACGCTCGTAGGGCCCCCCGTCCCCATATCAACATTTTTACCATTCATCTTTAGTGCTTAGTTTTTGGCCCGAAGCCTCACCCCGGAGAGCAGGTCACAAATCCCGGCTAACACCCGGTACCCATTTACTGCTGGGGGACGGGGGCTCGGGTTTAAGGAAACACCCCATCTTTTTTCCGCTCCGCCCGGGGATCGAACCCGGGACTTCTCGGTTGTGAACCGAGCCGGGCTATCCCTTACACTACGGAGTACGGAGTGTGTGTGTGTGTGTGTGTGTGTTGTGTGTGTGATTGTGTGTGTGTGTATATGCTGTGTGTGTGCGTGTGTGCGTGTGTGCGTGTGTGTGTGTGTGTGTGTGTGCGTGTGTGGGTCATTCACCCATGGTCTTGGTCCACGCGAGCTAGCTCGCGACCCGCCAGTTTCACCCTCTCATTTGCGAGCTTGGAGCTCATTATTACCGATCTTTGGGGGCAATGCTGGGACCTCCACACCACACACCCCCATCCCCTTGCCCCAAGGGGGACAGTAACCGCCCGATTTGTCAAGTGAAAAATCTCCGGGAGCGCGAGGATTCAAACCGCCTCCCACAGAGTGAGAGACCTGCCAGGGCCCGTATTTATAATAGCTTATGGGTTTCCCATAAGCAGACAAAATGGCGAAGTTCGCCATAAATCACCGAAAATTCCATAAGGGGCCCGTGTTTTCCCATAAAGTTGCCCATAAGCGCTAGGGATGTCCGGAGGTCCCATAAGGATCCTTATGTTGACAAAAAGCCGTCCCCATGGCAGAAAAAACAACTCTTCCGCCAGCGCCAACTCAGGCTTTTTTCGTGCCAGAAGAGACGTTCTCGGCTAATTGAATGACGAAGAACTTGTCAAGAGTATCGGCTGAACCATGAGGGAATTATGTATGTCACTCTCGTAAATGCATTCCTCCAGAGTAAATAAAAAAGGAACCATACACTGACAGCGGGAATGAAAATTAAAATAACATTATGATTGTTTCCTCGCCACTGGCAAGATGCAGCAGGCACTGAGCAGTGCAGCTGCTGCAGTGATGACATGGAGCACTGGAGTGGACAGGGAAAATGCTTGCTCAAGGCCGTCCATGGTAATACTCTCGTGTACCCAAATTCTGTGCGAGACAATCGAGAATTCTCGCCCAACGGAAATTTTCGAGGGACAGTTCCACTTCTACATAGATGAAAAGGATGAATAAAGGGTTTTCATTGTTTATTTGACAACATTTTTCGAAGGCATTATTATTTTCTATTAGTATTGATGTTTATAAAAAAATTTAGCTCTTTTTTGGCAGAAAATTAAGGTAAAGATTTGTTTTATACGCAGTCCATATCTACCTTCTGGAGGGCTATCTTTCAGCTTCAGCACGTAGTGGAGATATACTTCCGGAAAAAAAAATTTAATACTTGGAAACAAGGTTAATTTTTTACACTAGGACCAGAATTCCCTACACAATTGGGAGTGTGCTTTCTGGTTACCTGAATGGATTCTAAGAAACTCTCAAGAGTTTCTGTCGCAAAAACATTACTTTTGGGATATCAAATGTTTTTAGTAAGAAGCGTATATGACATGAAATTAAGTAACCTACACCCACCTTTAGATTAACTAACCTAAACCTAATGTAACGTAACCCACCTTTAGATTCACTAACCTAACCCACTTTAGATTCACTAACCAACCTAACTCCACGTTTTAACTTTCTAACTAAAGCCAAATCCTCATTGGAAAGTGTCCGCGGCAAGGGAAGAAAAGCAGAGGCGATGCAGGTCACAAGAGGAAGAAGAGTGAGACGCACGTAAACACTTGTCTTTCTCCTCCCTATAAATAACAGGTATTGTTTAGTGTTTTGCCCATACACCCCCCTCTCCCCCAAAACAAGTTTTGGGCACCTTGGGGGATATGCGGGATATTTGGCTGGGGTACAAAATGTGCGTTTGCAAACCCCATAGTTATTGAGTTAGGTAGTGGGCGTAAAAATTCCCTAGATCTAGGAAAATTGACTGAATTTTCTTCAGTCAAGAAAAGTGTGGACCTGGGTGACGATCCTCACAAACAGAATGACCGGAATATCGATTCCCCGCCACCCTCCCCCCACCCTTCCCATTAAGAAGTAAGATAAAACAAATTGGTTACCGGGGGTGTCGAGGGGCCCCATTAGGTTAGGTTAGATTATCGGGTGATTATCACTAAGTTAGGATAGATTATCGGGGTCGAGGGGGGCAGAGCCCCTCGCTAAGAGGTTAGGTTTAATTTGCTTAGGTTAGGTTAGATTACGAGGGGGGCCTTGTAATCTCGGAGCTTGAAGGTTAGGGAAATTTCCCTAAACTAGGGAAAGGTACCTTAGTATAGGTAATTTTGACTCCTACACAACTCTAAAAATACGTGTTTTCGACGCATTATTTAGTCCCCACCCTCAAACCCCGCATTCCCCTAGGTCCCCAAGCTTGTTTGGGCAAGGGGGAGAGTATGGGCAAACGCTAGAAATTTACCAAATAAAAATCATATTTCCAAATGTAATGGCGGAAGGGTGACGGAAGGATACACACAAGTTAAACCATGTAGTAAAGGAGGGAGAAAAGAAACAATAGCCAGGGAGGAAGTGATGACCAGGGAGAGATACGGCAGTATACGTAGCTACAGATACGGCAGTATATCTACCTAGCTATATGTATACGCCGTATCTGCCTGGTCATCACTCCCTCCCTGGCTTTTGCCCCTTTCCCTTCGTACTACGTGGTTTACCTGTTGTGTTTCCTTCCGTCACCCTTTACCATTACTTGTGGAGATATAACATATTATTTATAGGGAGGAGAGAGACAAGTGTTTACATCCCTTCCCCGGGGTAAAACGTTTCTACGGGATCTTATTACACGTATATATGAATTAATCCTTTAATATTGCTTTATTTTCAGTTTCGTAAGGTTCTCACATAATTTACTGCTCATATTTTACTGATTTCAAGCGTTATTTCATGATCTAAGAGACATTTTAGGGTAATGTAAAAGCTACGTTTAGCGCGAAGTTGTGTCAGCAGAACTGCTAGACCCATAGCTATGGCGGAGATTTGCTCCATAACATAGAGATCTTATGGGCAACTTTATGTTATGTCGAACCTTATGGGAATCCCATAGCCTTATTATAAATACCGGGCCTGAACGTTATCAACCTGACCATCGCGCGGTGTTGACCGCGCAGTGTGTGTGTTTTGTGTGTGTGTGTGCTTGCAGGACAGGCGTGGGGCCGGGGTGAGGCAGGCGTGGGGGTGGGGTGAGGCAGGCGTGGGGGTGGGGTGAGGCAGGCGTGGGGCTGGGGTGAGGCAGGCGTGGGCCGGGGTGAGACAGGCGTTGGGCTGGGGTGAGGCAGGCTACGGTTGTGGTAGGTTGTTACCCCGAGGCACTTTGGGCCAAATGACCCAACGACAGCAACAACACGATTTTAGTTTGCCCTCACATTGTTGTCTAATATATACTACTACTACAAAAAATCAATACATGGGTCCGAAAGGGGCCCCCAAGCACTTGTATAAACTAAAGCAGTCATTGTTTTGCAGTAAGTTTTGCCTATTGTGAGTTCTTGTCACAGTGATATTCATTCACTGGGTTTTTCTAACGAGTAGATCGGGTACTTTGATTTCCCTTCAGATGATGAATTGAATTGTGTGTCTAACATGTGAAAGGTTTTTATAAAAACATGCTTTATATATGGTAGGATCAGGTGAAAATCTTTCCAAGGTGAAAAGTGCAAGTCTCTTACAAATAGTGTTGGAAGCCTATATTTAGTGAAGCCTATATACTTGTCTTGATAATCACATGAAAGAATGTGGACCATTAGACAGTCACCATATATTTCTTGTAAAGGCAATAAAAGAAAAGTTCATTCAGGTAAGGTGCCACTATGCAGGTAGACGGTACAACAGGAAAATGTGATGAAGAAAAAAAGTACCTAGAATTAAGTCGCCAAGAATACACACGACTGATCACCTTATCTTGAATTTAATGTTACTTGAAAGTAACCTACTTGCCCTTGAAGGTAAGACACTTCTGTCATACCCACATGGATATGACCATGGTCATAATATGGCAGATATATGGAGCCATGATGACTCGCCATCCTGTCTGAATATCCTATCCTTATACATTTGAAATGTACTATAATTAGGAAATAGTGAAAAATTTACTTATTTTTTCAAGAAAACCAGTGTATTTATATTTGTGCGGTGTACAAAACAAGACGTGTTACTTCCTTGAATAATGCGGCGATGGGAATGTTATTCTATGATATGTATAGTCAATAAAGAATGTCTAGATGTTAACTTTACCTAGGCAGTCATATTTTCCATATATTTGTGTGTATCAATCAGATAGAAAGCCTGAAAGGGTAATGAGTCGACGCGTGAAATCGCAATGTTTTGACTCAATCTCCCCATTGGGGCGGGCGAGTGGTTTCACCCGATAGCACAGGGAATGCGCGGCATGCCGCCTCCACCTATTAAGCCATCCTGGTCCGTACATCTAAGGGCCCCGGGCCCATTTGTCCCAATTTCATCCAAACTTTCAGGAGAGGTTGAGGTTTTCCCTGACATGGTTTCAAACTATATTCGGCCAAGTTTATTAAAATTTTCGAATAGAAAAATATATATATATATATTCCTGTAAGTGTAACAGAATGCCATTTGGCATATAAATTTAATAAAGTAAAACTACTGAAACTGGCGCCGTGACTGGTGAGCATTGCTCCCACAGGAGAGATGAGTTCTGGGGAGTGCTATCAGAGGCTCACCAGTCACGCGCCATTTTTCAGTAGTTTTACTTTATTAAACACTTTAACCACATCATTTTTCCTTAAATTGGTACGTGCTACATACCTTAAGAATCGGAAAATTGTGAGGATTTTGAAACAGCAATTCAAAATTTAATGCGAGCAAAACTGATGGAGTTACAGCGAGTTGAAGCAAAAAAAGCAAGACAAAATGTTTATACACTGTTTTACTTTCCTTCAATTATCTTAATATTGGTGTAGTCTTACTGAATTTTTTTTATGCTCAACATATGCAGCAATGTATCCTGAATACGATAGTAGGCTCAGTTTAACCTATATATTATCTGGTAGCTTGGTAATATCGGGTAAGAGTACAACATTTCAATGCATTGAAACCTGAAAATTCGCCTACTCTTGTGATACTCAGTCATGACTTTATTTTTTACCCTATTGAGTTACGAATAGCGTGTTATTGTTGACCAATCACTGCCTGATTCACTGATGCAAACAAAATAGGCCTATCTTGTGTAAGAGGTGAGTTAAGCAAAGAAATATGAATATTTTTCTGAGGCAACGCAAGGGTTTTGGTAGCGGCAAGGCAAGGTACCACCACCCAGCCCGAGTCTATCAGCCAATCAGCGACGTCCTTACAAACTCGGGTAGGCATCGAGCAGCTCCCAAAAATCCAGCATAAGTGAATAGACTATAGTATCACTATCCGCGAAAGACGAAAGAAAATAATAAGCTCAAGCTGAAGGAGCACGAACTAAGGAAATACATACACGGGCGTACAGTACATACGTACATTCTACGTGAACAAAGAAATCAATGAACTGACGAAACGAAAACACAACAAAACGGGCAACAATGAAAAAAAAATGTTAACCATGAGTCGCACAATACATAACTTTTTAAAAAGTGACTGAAAAGCAATGTTTTGGACGAATTTGATTGTGTGTGTGTGTGTGTGTGTGTGTGTGACTGTTGTGACTGTGTGTGTGTGTGTGTGTGTGTGTGTGTGTTGTGTGTGTGTGTGACTGTGTGGTGTGTGTGTGTGTGTGTGTGTGTGTGTGTGGTGTGTGTGTGTGTGTGTGTGTGTGTGTGTGTGTGTACAACTTATGTATCGTATGTTGATATTGCTGCTGCTGTTGCTACTGCTCTTGGTGTTGTTTTTTTGTTGTTGTTGTTTTCACTAGTGTTGTTTGGTGGTGGTTGTGGTGGCAACTTGATGATGGATGAAATATTGATCATTGTTAAAGCAAGGAAAGGAGGAGATACAGGAAGATCTGTAAATATTTCCTTAGGGGCCAAGCTTTTGAATAGATGCTCTCAAAGAATGCAATCAGCATTCAACAAAAAACAACAACATCAACACAAACAGCAA